>CM031607.1:28520783-28548283 GCA_018398815.1 Conus ventricosus | reverse complement strand
TTGGTATGAACGTGTTCGAATGTTCATCCATAATCATTCTGCTTTATTGTGTGTGTGTGTATTTTTCTTTACGTGTTGATAGTCATCGTCATCATCATAATGCCATTCTGTTTGGGGCAGGAAACTACACAAGCACGGGGCGAGCGGTACAAGGCCAGCCCTGTACCTACGAATTCACGAGCAACAGCAGCCAGAAGTCGAAGACGGGGCAGTTCTTCTCTCCCTTTTACCCCCAGACCTACAAACCCAACGCCGTGTGTCGTTACAAGTTACTGGCCCTTGAAGGCGAGAAAGTGAAAGTCATCTCTTCTCCAACATCCAGCTGCACCACACGGACGGAAGGTGAATTATCATTATTATTGTCATTATCTAAATTATCATGTTTTTATCAGTGTTGTTATTTTCTATTACAACAATATGAATGGTCATCGTTGTTGTTATTACTATTACTATTATTATTATTATTATATTATTATTATTATTACTCTCATTATTATTATTATTATTATTATTATTATTATTACAGTGGGATACACAGTTTATCTTCTCGCAAATTTATCTTCAGTTGCCGTGGTTCTGTTGATGGAAGATAGTAATGGCCGCATGTTAATCATACTGCTTGTTTCATCGATTACTACTTTGATGTCATTAAGAAGGATAAACTAGAAGGATTTGTTTTATTTACACCATCGATTTAGCATCCTTTTTTTTTCTTTTTTTTTGTCGTTAACTCACCGATTAGATGTATAGAAAAACAAAGACACGGTGGGGAAGGAGAATGGGGTTGGGCGAAGTTTACTCGTTTCAGTTAATTTGAGTTTTATCGCCAATGCGACATATCCTCATTAACTCATTATGTAATTATAAAAACAAACAGCGGCATGATGTTAAAACTGCTACTTTCGTTTGGATAGTACTGGCGGCCGTGGTACAGGGTAAGAAAAGGATAAAGGTGTAGGTGCGAACTTTTATTTTAGATCGTTAATTCAGTTATTGAGGGATAGGATGGGGAAAGTTAGCTGGGGATATTATTGGCACGGAAACAAAAACGAGGGACAAAACGCTTAAGAACTCCACCCGTATTAACGGATATGGTTGTTATGGAATTACAATCAGTGATCACAAAAATGAAAATGCTAATTGTTAATGATGCTACTATTACTACTTCGACTTCCACTAATTGTTACAAAGCACGGTCTGATACGAGAGAGAGAGAGAGAGAGAGAGAGAGAGAGAGAGCTGTCTGTCTGTCAGTCTATCTCTCTCTCCTCTCTCTCTCTCTCTCTCTCTCTCTCTCTCTCGTATATGCGACCCGTTTGTCGGACCAGTTTATATATTATAAGGTTACTTCGAAGTGGCGTGTCTGTGCATCAGGAGAAGACAGGGCTCCGTAACCAGATTATTGCAAGGTTTTAACAGTAGTAAATGCGTTTTCTCGTTACTCTTTACTCCTTTTTTTTTTTTTTTTTTTTTTTCTTTTGTTTTGTCTTTCCTGAGTCGCTTCCTTGAACACCTCTTCCATGTTGTGACGTGTGATCAGGGTGATTAACGAATGACCACAATCCAAGGACATAGAGCTTTAAAATCCTGTCATCTCTGTAAGAGCATGTGGGATATAAAACGTCCTCTCTTTCTTTCGTATATGAAACTCTCTCTCTCTCTCTCTCTCTCTCTCTCTCTCTCTCTCTCTCTCTCTGTTTGTGTGTGTGTGTGTGACATAAAATTATTCCCTCTATGTGTGTGTGTGTGTGTGTTGTGTGTGTGTGTGTGTGTGTGTGTGTGTGTGACAGACAGACAGACAGAGAGAGAATCGGACTCTGTCTGTCTGTCAGTCTATCTCTCTCTTCTCTCTCTCTCTCTCTCTCTCTCTCTCTCTCTCCCAACCACCCCACTCCTTTCTCACACTTTCTATTGGATCAAAACTCTTCTCGCATCCGTCGCTGAAAGACGAGAGAACTCAGGGAAGAGTAGGTACGAGACAGAACGGGTAAGGATGGCTAGCGGGGTGTAAAAGGCCAAATGGAAAGCTTACAGGGGTCGCAGACGGAGGAAGAGGGGCGGAAGAGAGAGAGAGAGAGAGAGAGAGAGGAGGGGGGGGGGGAGACAGAGACAGATGGGAGAGGGGGAGGGAGAGGGGAGGGGAGGTCACTGTGACGAAATCAAATCAAATCATGTCTGGACATGTTAAACGTATCTCGGCAAGTAAGTCAGTCACCAGACAAGTTGCGAAGGAGGAGTGCTTCTGCTCCAAAGCCTCTCCCAGAGAGAGAGAGAGAGAGAGAGAGAGAGAGAGAAAGAGAGAGAGAGAGAGAGAGAGAGAGAGAGAGATTCTTAATGGATGCCCGATCTTTGTGACACCAATGTAGATAGGAATAGCTGTGACAAAGTCTACGCGTTCCCAAATGGCCTTGGGTAGTCGTTTGGGCTGAAGGAAGATGAAGAGAAGAAGAAAAGAGAGATAGAGTGACAGAGAGAAAGAGAAGGTGGGGGGATGGGAGGGGCTAGTGCAGGCAGACGATTTCTCCGTCATCATGACGATTGTCTACCAAAGTTTTTTTGTGGAAAAAAATAATTAGACAGCAAAGGGGGATGGGGGAGAGAGAGAGAGAGAGAGAGAGAGAGAGAGGGGGGGGGGGGCACAATAACGATAAAATCGATGAACTGTTCAAGAAATAAAAACCCCACAGCCCCAATTGAAGGAAGAGTGACAGAAATCACACTGAGCAAAGATGCTTGTATCTTCATAACTGTAACATGTCTATGACACTTGTCTCGTGTCAAAGCACTTCTCCCCTAGGATGACGTGTACAGGGCATAAAGCATGATCATTGGCAATAGTTTTTCTTTTTTTGAGAGAGAGACGGAGGGGGGGGGGGGGGGAGGGGGGGTAAAGGGGATGGAGAATATGTGTTAAAGTGAAATTTATTCAACTCCCCGGTAGGCAGCATGTTAAAGTAAGAGTTCGTGGTTGAGACCAGACCTTTTGGTTTCGCTTGTCTAGGGTCGACTTTCATCTGTTCGTTTGGGTCTGACCAGCGCATTGGGCTAATGCGTAGGTCAGACATCTGCTAAGTCGTGGCCACGAGACCCTCTCCTTCAATTCTCTTTTCTTATTTGTTAATTCATTTATCCATCAGCTTAAAATCATGCGTTAGTGTGGTCTCAAAACTTAGCGGATGTGGTGTAGCGTATAATTATGGATGGACTAGTACGCACGCAGTGACGCCTCCTTGATGAAACTGACACTGAAACTGAAACTTCTGCAAGGATGAAGTGTGTCATCAACCAAATTTCCTTTCCTAGCACAGCTGTGTGCTGCGTGCGTTAGGGTCCGGTGTAAAACTTATCGGCAGACATCAGTGTCACGCTTTTCACACCGGACCAGGGAAGCCAGCCCCGCCCGATAAAAGGATGAGCCGTGATGATGATATTGACCATGGCGATTTCTTTATAGCCGGGAGGGGGGGGGGGGGGGGTTGGACAGAAAGGGGGGGGGGGGGCTTCAACTTTGGTCTTGGACAAGCCTCTCCGGCTTCCCCCTGTCGTCTCCTGTACCCTGGGCTGGTTACCGTCAGGGCATATGGGGAAGACTGATCAGATTTGGATGATTGTGAGTGAGTGCTGCTGTCTCGATGGAAAAGGGGAGGGGTGGGGGTGAAGAGGGATAGGGGGGGTGGAGAGAGAGAGAGAGAGAGAGAGAGAGAGAGAGAGAGGAGACATAGTGAGACAGACAGACAGACAAATTCAGAGAGAAGAGGCAGACAAACAGACAGACAGACAGAGGAAGGAGAAGAAGAAAAGAACAAGAGGAGGAGGATGAAAAATGTCGTCCACTCTTGCAACATAGTTCCGCCTTTCTTCATGTTCCCAGCAATTAGTAGGGGAAATCCCCGAAGTTGGAGTATGGCTGCCTTAATGGCGGGATAAAAAAAAACCGGCCATGCACACAAAACTCCACTCCCTTTGTTGGGTAGATAGGATTAATCCTTGCCTGTCTGTACAGGGAGTGTCCGCAGGAGTATCATCCTGCGTACGCAGAAGAAGAAGAAAAAAAAAGGAGGGGGGGGGGGGGGGGGGAGGGGGGAGGCAACATATTTAGTCAGTAATACCCAGAATCCTCCACGAACATGCACACCCATCTCTCTTAGATTCACAATTTTTTTTAACCAGACGCATCTCTTTCAATAAGGAAGACGAGAAGATAATATACTTTTTTTCCCCAAAATGTGTTTTAAAAATGAGCTGACGCGTCCACGAATGGTTCACAAAAAGGGGGAGATTAACATATTTGAACTGATATTTTGTTTCAATCCAGTCTGTTTTATGTCAGCTCGTGTTAGTTGTCTTTTTTTTTCTCTGCGTGTTGTTTATTTTGCGTACAGCGTATGAAGGAGTAGAAATCGATCTACGCGTTTTGTAGTCACTCGGGAAGGGGAAAGCAGCCCTGCTTGATATAATCCAGGGAGAGAACCGAGTTAACTTCATTCGTGTGCATTTGTATGGATTGCGCCCCCTAGCACGTCCAGCTGGCATTCTCTCTCTCTCTCTCTCTCTCTCTCTCTCTCTCTCTCTCTCTCTCTCTCTCTCTCTCTCCGCACTGAAAAGCAACGCCTGAAGGACTGACTGATTGAAAATATAGTTGTTACACACACACACACACACACACACACACACATACACACACACACACCACACACACACACACACATCATGCTGCAGTAATATATCCTACATAGTTAATAACAATGATACAACAAATATTATTAGTCGTAGTAGTAGTAGTAGTAGTAGTAGTAGTAGTAGTAGTGTTAGCATTATTAGCATTATTTTCTTTATTGTTGTTATAATTTCATTGGTAGTATTATTTTTTTTTTTAATATTTTTTTATTATTATTATTTTTTTTATTATTATTATTATTATTGTTGTTGTTGTTGTTACTACTACTACAACATCGACAACAACAACAACAGCAATAAAAGCAATAGCGATAATGATGATGACGATGATGACGATCATGATGATCATGACAATGATGACACATATTCTGCATATAAATATAACGCATCTCTCCTTCCTTCCTCCAGGATGGGCGAAGCTGACAGGTAACTTGTCCTCTGTCACTCATGATGCTGTTTGTGACTGGTAGTGCTCTCTCTCTCTCTCTCTCTCTCTCTCTCTCTCTCTCTCTCTCTCTCTCTCTCTCTCTCTCTCACAACACACACACACCACACACAACACACACACACACACAACATACACACACACACACACACACACACACAACACACACACACACACACACACACAAAGTGCGCGCGCGCGCGCACACATACACACGCACGCACGCACTCACGTACGTTCACTCACCCATACTCACGCTTGTACGCACGCACGTATGCACGTACGGACGCAAGTGTGCGCGCGCGAGCACACACCACACACACACACACACACACACACACACACACACACACACACACACACACCGCATGCTGGCACATGCACATGCAGATCAATACGCACATGCACGTGCACCGTTCAAGTTTGGGACTTTGTTTGAGTTACAGCTTATTACGTTCTGGTTGTATATTTAGATGACTTTTCCTGTGTTTGCGTGTGTTTCTTTTCATTGATATCATTTACCTACAAAATGCACCCAGACTATACAATTTTGCAGAATAAGACATGTCTCTTTACACGGCGCTAACATACTCACTAGCATGATAGGGTGGTTATTAAAATATACTGTACTCATACCTAGAAATGATCCATACTTATTATATAAGATTTGCCGGTGATATGACTTATGCTTTTTCTTATTCTTTATTGCATGCAAAAAAAAAGTGCTGAAACATTGATTGATGTATGTTTTTTGTTGTCTTATATCATTATATATATATTATGATTGTGACAATTATGATTGTGACCAGTATTATATTGTTTTCGCTGCTGTGTTGCCCAGTTTTACCTTATAGATGACTTCAAGTATTCACAAGGTCGACAGCTATAAACAGATGTGCACGCATGCGCGCGCAGCCTCGCTGATGAAACGTAGAAAACTCATTTTTGGGTTCACAGGCGCTTACAGTTCGTGTTTGTAGCTCAGCAAACGTGTGTGTGTGTGTGTGTGTGTGTGTGTGTGGTGCGTGCGTGCGTGCGTGCGTGCGTGCGTGCGTGCGTGCGTGCGTGCGTGCGTGCGTGCGTGCGTGTGTGTGTGTGGTCAGACAGTTGCATTATCTGATCTTATCTCTCTATGACAATGTTGTTGTTTTTCCCCCTTTCTTGATGCAAACGAAAGGGATGTCTGCGCGCTATATATAATGAAGAGGAGCGTGTAGTAATGAAGGGAAACAACCGGCTGTATCTAAACAAGACTCCGTCGTTTTGTTCCATCATGTGTTCTCTCCCTTCCTCTGTCCCCTTTTCCCCAGCTGCATCTCCGCCCCCGATGTGCTGACCGTGTACGAAGGCTGGCAGCAAGGCAGCAACGTCATCGAGCAGTACTGCGGCTTCCACAACAGCCAGGAGGTGGTCTCCTCCACCAGGGAGATGATGGTGGTCTTCGAGTCCGACTCCAGGGTGGAGGAGCAAGGCTTCGCCGCCTCCTACGAGTTCTTCAGCAAGCCGCGGAGCAACCCGTATCCCCGGAACACCAACGGTAGCATCAACGGTGAGAGGATAGAAGACATCGCCACCTCACTGGGTTTTGTTTTGTGTTTTTTATACATATATATATACTGTCTCATTCGCCGAGAAGTTCTGTAAGTGAAAAGGTGGGTGAGGGGGGGGGGGGGGTTCTGTAAGTGAAAGGGGGGGGGGGTGCAAGCATGCACCTACGCACGCGCGTACGCACGCGCATGCACGCACACACGCACGCGCCCGCGCATACGCACGCACACCCCTACACACGCACCTACACGCACTCTCTCTCTCTCTCTCTCTCTCTCTCTCTCTCTCTCTCTCTCTCTCTCTCTCTCTCACACACACACACACACACACACACACACACACACACCACACACACAAGTGCGCGCGTACGTTTGCACGCACGCACGCACATACATGACAAACAAAGTCTTGAGATACATCTGGAGGGTCCAAGATATAGGGCACGCACATACACGACACGCACGCAAACGACAGTCATTGAGTACAACTAGAGGTTCAACGATATAGGGCAGTTCTCATATCCATTGTTCGTTTTCTTACAGCGGAACTCATATCTCCCCCTTCTCCCCCCGCCCAGTACACGCTCACCCACCCCATCCTTTGCCTCTCCGCTCCCGCACTTGAGGAGATCAGGATTCTCTCAGTATAAGTTCTATATCCTCAGTGTCTGAAAATCTTGTGCCAGCAGTTTCCCCTTTTCTGTTGCCCCGTTCTTTGAATTGCGTTGTGTGTGTGTGTCGTGTGGGTCGTGTGTGTGTGTGTGTGTGTGTGTGTGGGGTGTGTGATGTGCCTTTCTTCTACTTTATGTGTGTGTGTGTGTGTGTTGGTGTGATGTGTGTGTGTGTGTGTGTGTGTGTAGCTTTTCAGGAGATATGTGTTGTGTTAAAGTGTTGTGTATGTGTGTCGTGTGTGTGTGTGTGGGGTGTTGTGTGTGTGTATGTGTGTGTGGGTTCTGTGTGGTGTGTGTGCTTGTGCGTCCGCGAGCGGCGTGGGTGTGTGTGTTGTGTGGTTGTGGGAGTAGAGGGAGGAGGAGAGAGAGGAGAGAGAGACGAGAGGAGGGTGAGTGAGAGAGAGTGAAGAGTTATCTTACATATGGTATGCTTTTAGCTATATCTGGATCCACTCAACAAGCGAATCTTACACTTCTTTGGTTTGTTTTTTTCCTTATGGGGTACACTTGAGATACGGGCACATTCAATTGCGTCCTCCTAACTTCTAACGATCATTTTTCTTTCGTAGTGTTTGCGAGGTATGTGTGTTGTTTATGGTTCTTTTTTGTTTTTAAATACCAAGTCACATTTCTATGTTATTGTTTTGTTTTTTGTTTTTGTTAGGTATGTTCCGATCCATACTATTTGACCAGTGAGTACTGTTGGTGTGTGGGTGTGTGTGCTGTGTGTGGGTGTGTTGTGTTGTGTTGTGTTGTGTGTTGTGTGTGTGGGTGTGTGTGTGTGTGTGTGTGTGTGTGTGTGTTGTTGTGCGTGTGTGTCTGTGTGCTGTGTGTGTGTAGTGTGTGGTGTGTGTGTTGTGTACTGTTTGTCAGTACATCTACTATTTTATCTGACTGTAAATGTTTTTCAAGTCAGTCAGTCCTGTGTTTGTACTGCGTCTTCTAGTCTTTGGACTGTCCTGTGACATACTTTTTCGTCGTCCTTATCGACTTGTCTGTGCGCCTTTTGTTGTTGGTGCTTGTGTTGTTGTTGTTGTTTGTTCCCTGTTTCTGTTCCAGGACACCTGTAACTGTTCTCCTTTCCTCTGCTGTGGTCCATTGTGAAGGCCCCTTTCCATCTTCTGGTTTATTTTTTACTGACGTCTTTTGTGCTAGAGCGGCTCGACGTCGACTTCGGGAGATTAAGTCCCTTTGTTGACTCATCCTCTCTGTCTTGGTCGTCTGTCTGTCTGTCGGTTCTGTCCTCTCTCTCTCCTCTCGCTATCTCTCTCTCTCTCTCTTTCTCTCTGCCTATCTTTCATTCTGTCTGTCTATCTGTTCGTCTCTGTCTTGTCTGTCTCTCTCTCTCTCTCTTTTCTCGTCTCTCTCTATTCTCTCTGCCTATTGTCAAATCTGTTCTATCCGTTCCGTTCTCTCTCTCTCTCTCTCTCTCTCTCTCTCTCCTCTCTCTCTCTCTCTCTCTCTCTCATCTCTCTCTCATTCACATTGCCCTCACCATCTCTCTGTCTTTCTTGTCCTCCCCCTTCACCCCCTCTACTATCTCTCTCTCTCTCTCTCTCTCTTCGCTATCTCTTCTCTCTCTCTATTCTCTCTCAGTCCTCCCTGTGGACAAGCGAACTAACAGCACAGGAGCACAGTGAGTAGTACTATTTATAAGGTCGGTCAGTCTTTCTCCGGGCCTACAGATGTTCTACCGTAGGGTTTTTACCCGTGGAGAAAAAGTTAGCCACTCTGTGTGTGTGCTGTGTGTGTGTGTGTGTGTGTTGTGTGTGTGTGTGTGTGTGTGTGGTGTGTGGCGTGCGTTGCGTGGTGGGGTGTGAGTGTTGTGTGTGTGTGGTGTGTGGTGTGTGTGTGTGGGTGTGTGTGGTGGGACTCTGTGGGTGGGGGCGTTGTGGGTTGTTATCCGCGCTCTCGCTCGTGGCGATCTCTCTCATCGCGCTCTCTCTCTCTCTCTCTCTCTCGCTCTCTGTGGTCTCTCGCTTTCTCTCTCTGTCTGACGGGTGTGTGAGGGGGAGACAGAGAGTGAGTGACCATGCGTTGTGTGTGTGAGAGTGAGTAGAGAGAGAGAGAGAGAGAGAGTAGAGAGTGGAGTGGGTGTGTGTGTGTGTGGGTGTGTGTTGTGCGGAGCGAGCCGCATGTTTGCATATTCATCATGTATTTGTGTGTGTGTGTGTGTGTGTGGGTGGGGTGTGTGTGTGTGTGAGAGTGAGAGTGAGAGGAGAGAGCGAGATGAGAGAGAGAGAGTGACAGGACAGACAGACAGACAGACAGAGTGCGTGGCGCCGCTCTTGAGATTGTCGATAGTGATATGGTGAGTGTGGTGTTGGTGGGGCTCACGGACTCAGTGGTGGCGGGGTTTTAACGTGGCTTTGGCGGCCGTATTGGGGTGGAGGGGGGGGGCCGGGGGTAGATCTCCCGGGGGTGTTTGAGGGGTGGTAGGCGGATGGGGAGAGGGTGTGCGGCAGAGGGGGAAGGGCGGGGCGGGGGGGGAGGGTTTGGGGTGATGGTAGTGGAGGGGGCACGGAGAAGAAGAAGACCTAGAAGAAGCAGAAGCGGCACGCACACGTACAAGGCCACGGAGGGGGGGGAGCCGAAGGAAGTCACGCAGCCAGCACGCCGCCGCACGAAAGACATCCGCACAGCGGCGCAACGAAGCCGTCCACCGGGGGGGGGGGGGGGGGGCGGAGGAGGCAACGGACGAGTGAGGCGGCGGAGAGGCGTCGGCGGGCGCAGCCGCAAGCAGCCGCCCGGAGGCCGCCAGCCGCCGACGACGAAGCCAGCGAATACGCAGGCAGAGCAGCAACGAACGATGCAGACGTCGTCCGGCGGAGGTGGCGGCGGACAGAAGGTCTACCGCTGCAGAGGCACGCATCCGAAGTACGCAGCCGCAGGGGGGGGGGGGGGGGGGGACGGCGGGGAGACCTGCGACGCGCCGCCAGCCGACAGCCGCCGCATCAGCCGGTGGGGTGGTTCGGATGAAGGTCGCAGAGTCAGCCTCAGTCGCCGCGCCGTCGGCGGTTTCTTGGCTCCTCACGCCTCCGCAGGTCCGACTCCCGCCGACTCCGCCAGGGCAAGAGGGTCTTCCTCGCGATGCCTTGTCGTCGTTGCGGGCTTGTCGTCGTTCTTAGTGCATTCTTCTTCTGGTTCTTATTCTTGATGTTAGTCGGCGATCTGTGGCCCTCTCTTTCAGCCACATCGCCTTTCCAAAGGTCTTCGCAGACTTTTGTTTTCTACACCCCCCCCGCCCGCCCCCTCTCCCCATAATGACTTATGAATAAACATCCATTGTCAACTTCACCGTTGTAATTGTCTATGCTGTTATACTGCCCTCAGACAAATAAGACCCAAATACGTTTTCATAATTCTGTCTTTTTGCTTAAAGAGTGTGCACTTCGAAGGGATCGGGTTTTGGAAATTTTACGGACCTCGTCTGTATATAATAAGGATGCCATTGGGTGGTGATGGTGAACACAGTTATGTACGTTTGAAAGAGAGAGAGAAGAGAGAGAGACGAGGAGAGAAGGCAGAGGGACGGGAGATGAGCGGGGGAAGAGGAGAGAGAGAGAGTGAGGAGTGGGAAGAGAGAGAGAGGAGAGAGAGGATTCCTACCTCCTGTCAGAAAAAATAATACACACAGCAGAGAAACACGAGAGATAAGACCACGCGATCACACAAGTCGATGGTTGTCTTCATGTTCAGCCATTCCTGTGAGTGGGGTGTGTGTGAGGGTTTGGGGGCGAGGTAGTAGTGGCGGAGTGGGAAGTGGGGAGAGGGCTGGGGGTGGGGTAGTGCGAGAGAGGATAGGTAGTGTAACAGGGGGTGGGGATGGGGTGGGGCTAGGACATTTAATTGGACCATCTTCGGTAGAGGTCGCTGGTTCCAGACGGAGCATTGTGAGAGTAAGGATCGACGGGACTCAGACTGATGAGAGTGAGGGTGGAGGAGAGGGGGGGGGGGGGGGAGGGGGGTGTAGAGAGGGAGATGAGGAGAGAGAGCGAGAGGGATGGAGAGAGAGAGAATGGGAAGAAGAGAGGAGGGGAGTATGGTGAGGAGAAGAGAGAGTGGGAGCGAGAGAGAGAATGGGGAGAGAGAGTGGCATGGGAGGGAGGAGAGAGAGAGAGAAGAGAGAGAGAGAGAGATATGGGGGAGAGAGAGAGAGAGAGAAGGGAGAGAGAGAGAGAGAGTGGAGGGAGGGTGAGAGAGAGAGAGGAGAGGGAGGGAGAGGAGAGAGAGGAGAGATGAGGAGGAGGAGAGAGAAGAGAGAGAGGGAGGGGGAAGGGAGAGAGAGAGCAGGAGGGAGGGAGAGGGAGGGAGGAGAGAGAGAGAGAGAGGGAGGGAGAGGGCGAGGGAGAGGGGGGAGGGAGAGGGAGGAGAGCGAGGTGAGAGAGGGAGTGAGAGAGAGAGAGACGAGAGGGAGGGAGAGACAGAGAGAGAGGGAGGGAGGGAGAGAGAGAGAGAGAGAGGGAGGGAGAGAGAGAGGGAGAGAGAGAGGGAGGGAGAGCGGGAGGAGGAGGGAGAAAGAGAGGGTGGAGGGAGGGAGAGAGGGTGGGAGGAGAGAAGAGAGAGAGTGGAGGGGGAGGGAGGAGAGAGAGAGAAGAGAAGGTGAGGGGAGGGAGGGAAGGGAGAGAGAGAGAGAAGAGAGGAGGAGAGAGAGATGTGAGAGAGGGAGAGAGAGAGTCGAGAGGGAGGGGAGAGAGAGGAGGGAGAGAGAGAGAGAGGGGAGGGAGGAGAGAGAGAGAGAGGGGGGGGAGGAGAGAGAGAGAGAGGGAGGGAGAGGAGAGAGAGAGAGGGAGGGAGGAGAGAGAGAGAGGGAGGGTGAGAGAGAGTGTGAGGGAGGGGAGAGAGAGAGAGAGAGGGAGGGAGAGAGAGAGGGGATGGGAGAGAGAGAGAGAGAGAGAGAGGAGAGGGGTTCGAGAGGAGGAGATGAGGGGGAGAGAGAGGGAGAGATGAGAGAGGGAGAGACAGAGAGAGAGAGAGAGAGTGGGAGGGGGGAGAGAGATGAGATGAATTGGCGTGAGGCAGAGTGAGAGAGAGAGAGAGAGAGAGGGGGAGAGCGAGAGAGGGAGGAGAGAGAGAGAGGGGAGGGAGAGAGCGAGTGGGGGAGGGAGTAGAGAGAGAGAAGAGAGAGGGAGGGACGAGTGAGTGAGAGAGGGAGGGAGCAGAGAGAGAAGGAGGGAGGGAGAGAGAGGGAGGGAGAGGAGAGTGAGGGAGGGGAATGAGAGAGATGAGGGAGCGGGAGATGGAGGAGAGAGAGAGATAGAATGGGGATAGAGAGAGAGAGAGTGAGAGGAGAGGGAGAGAGTGAATGGGAGAGAGAGGAGTGAGAGCGGAATGAGAGAGAGAGGGAGTGAGAGAGAGAGTATTGGGAGAAGATGAGGGAGAGGAGAGTGAGAGACGGAAGAAGAGAGAGAGAGAGAGAGAGAGAGAGAGAATGGGGAGAGAGAGAGAAGTAAAGTGAGAAGGGTGCGTTATTGGTGAGAAAGGATGGGAATAGGTGAAAGACGTTAGTAAAAGAGGGGCGGGATGTAGCGGTTTCCGTTGGTGAAATTTTCAGTAATATGTTGTTGTTGTTGGGGGGGGGGGGGGAGGGGGGGGGGTTGGCTTTTTAAATAAAAAAAACAAACAGTTTTAATTCTTTGTTTCATACTGGGTGTTTTTATGCAGGGTATCCTTTTTTGCATTATAGTGGTAGCCAGAATTTTGTTATTGACTATTATGGTAATTATGGCTGTTGTTTGCTATAATTATTATGATGATTATTTATTAATATGGTTGTTATTTATTATCAAGACTTGTTGGGGTTGTCATTATTACGGGAATACTTGTGAGACTTTTACTACTCCGATTACTCCTAACCCTACCTACTAGTCCACTACTATACTGCTCTGTGCTGCACTACTGCTCTTGGCAGCTACTGCTACCACTATTGGGCTACACTGCTTACTACTACTTCTACTACTACTACTACTACTTACTATACTACTACTGCTACAACTACTACTACTACTACTTACTACTACTACTACCTACTACTACTACTACGAGACGACGACGACGACGACGACTGCTGTGGACGGCTACTACGACCACTGCTACCATCGTGATCATTGTTACTATCATTCTTATCCCCGGGATTATTTGATTCTGTCACAGCTGAATGTAAGATGTGAGTGGCAGACGATTACAGACACTTCAAAAACACACGACGAAACACAGAACAGAAAAAAAAACAGAGAACGAAAACACTGGCAAAGACAAAGGACCAAAAGATGAAGGGGACGGAGTGGAGGTAGGAGGGAGTGGGGAGGCGAGTTGCCAGAAACAAAACTTATGACAAAACAGAGGATGATGGATGACAAGATGGACAGAAACCGACCGAGACATAGAACCAAAAGGCACGGTCTCTTTGCAACACGAAAACGCAACACAGAATGAATTAAATAAGGCATCTCGAAACACAGATTGAAACACAGGATGGAAAACACGACCGAAACAGAACGAAACGCTTCAATGCAATACAAAACGAGACAACTGTATTTTGAAAGAAAAATAAAATAAGGCATTACAAAACGTGAGAACGGCACTCAGGAATGAAAAACAAAACAACAAAAAAACAAACAAACAAAAAGCCCAAACCGACCGATCCCACACAAACTGTAACACAGAATGAAAACGGATATGTACGAAACACAGATCGAAAACACAGGATGAAGGAAAAAAAAAGAAAGAAAAAAAAAACACACAAACACACAACGAAACATCGAACGAAACCACAGGTATGATACGGAAGACGAAAACCGGGGGTCGCAGCACAGATGGTCACACGCAAGATGATAAACGCGCGGGCAAAAAACACAGAGAGCACAGCACCAGGACACTGTGAGTGAGAGAGTGGTCTGTCAAGAAGCGCGTTAGTGGGGGTGGGGACATTCATTGGACCTTCCCTTAGTGAAGTTCCCAGATAGCTTCGATCAGGGCGGCAGTCTCCATATATCCCCGACGGGAGATGGAAGAGAAGACAGAGAATTAATGGAAGAGGAGATGAAGAGGGGGGCGGGAGGGAAAGATGTGCACGCGCAGGCGCGCACCGCGCGCGCGCGGCACACACACATACACTCACACAACACAAACACACACACACCCACACACACACAAAGGCACGCTCGCACGCACGCATGCATGCTAGCACTCGCGCACACGACAAAAAAAAAAAAAAACCCCCCAAAAAAAAAAATCACCGCAACACGCGCGCAACACGCAACACACGCACACACACACAGACATACACACACGCGCGGCGCGCGCGCGCACGGCACGCTCGCACGCAACCACAACACCACACACACACACACACACACACACACCTCACACACGGGGATATACACGCGCGCTGGCACACAGTGTGCGCGTGCGCCCGATGTTATGTACTTTGCAAAAGAGAGAGAGGAGAGGGACAAGACATGTTTTCTATTCTATGGATAGCAGATAAGCATATGCACGCCTTTTTCTTCATCGAATCATCGCCCTTGTACAAGGACTACACTACTGTAAACGAATGTAGAAAACCATCAAGAAATGGTTTGAGCTTTCGGGGGAGGGGGGTGGGGTGGGGGATAGACAGTAGATAGGTTTTTAGGTAGGAAGGTAGGAAGGATGCCTCTGATTATCTTTCACAACTGGGTTGTTTCGCCTCTCTGACAGTCACATATATTGTCTCATACCACGGTAGTCTCACCTCTTCGTTTGTCATAACACTTCACCATTGGCATCTTGGTAAGCAGCTGCAGCAACAGCATCTAACTGTAGAGGGCATAAACCGATCCTGAACCTGAATACTCTCACTAACAGTGCATCAGCAACATTCATTTTTCTATAGTCTGCCGTCAGGACCAGTCTGCATAAAAACTTTTCTCCTGCCCGCAATTTCTGCGGATGAATGTGAAGGATGGCTCATTCGGGAGGTTTGGTACTGTGAGGCGGATCGTTACTCAAAGGGCGGGTGCCGGGGAGGGGTGGTGGGCGTGGGGAGGAGAGAGCCTAACCTGAGCTGGGTAGTATTACTTACATCGGTCTTTCATTTCTTTTTTCTTTTTTTTTTTTTGTAAAACGGCGGGGGAGGGTGTGGGCGGAGGGCGGAGGAGACCTCATCTTTCATTTTCGTAAAGCGGAGAGGGATGGGACAATACAATACAAACATTCTTTGGAGGGCGGGGGGAAATTTTTTTTTTTTTTAATGAGAGGGTTGTGGTGAAGGGTAACTCCGTTTTCTCCAATTTTCATGAAAGCCGGGGATTCATTTTCAAAATTTTTGTTCGTGAAAGCTGGAATGGTGGGGGGGGGGGGGGGGGGGTGGGAGGGGGTGTTGTAGGAAAGGGGAACACATTTTTTTTTTCTCCAAACTTTTAAGAGGGGGGTGGGGAGGGGCGGGGGGGCCGGGTGTTCTCTCATTTAGAAATTCCTGAAAAGCGGAGGTGGGGAATGGGATTGGGGTGGGTGGGGTGGGGGTGGAGGGGGGGAGGTTGCATCATAACAGGCCTTCCTTCATTTTGGCGTCTGAATATATTTCGGGGGGGGGTGGGGGGGGGGGGGGGGGGGAGAGGGGAGGGGGGGAGGGGGGGCTGATAGGAATCTGTCTGGACCCTTAATATGTTCAGAAGGAAGTGGTCCCTCCCCCCCCATCCCCACTTCCCACCCCCTCCGGCCGCCTCTTCCCCACTCTCTCCGTCAACCTCGTGCGGACGTCGTACACTGTCAGGTGACGTAAAGAAAGAATAAAGAACACTACATCCTTCTTCTGAGAAAGCAGCTGGAAACCACTTGGGAGTTCCACACACCACGATGACGAACGCTCGAAGAAGTCGGATGACGATTGTCTTGGTAGGTCAAGTTACCTTGGTTGGTTGTTCTTGTTGTTTGTTGTTTGTTTGTTTCTGTTTTGTTTGTTCTTTTAATAGAAATTATTCCGTTTGTTGACCGTCATTCAAGGTATGGTGTAAAACACACACACACTACACACACACACACACCAACCACAACACACACACACACACACACACACGCAGCACCACACGGGCGCGGCGCAAACACAAACACATCTCACACCACACACACACACACACACACACACACACCACACACACACACACAAATGCGTGCGAGACACAAAACACCCACACACACGCGCGCGCGCGCGCGACACACACACAACACACACACTCTCTCTCTCTCTCTCTCTCTTCTCTTCTTCTCACTCTCTTCTTCTCTCTCACACACACACACACACACACAAACACACACTCACACAACACACCACACAGCGCGCGCGCGCGCGCACGCATCCACACACGTGCGCGCGCACACACACCACACATACACACTCTCACACACACACACAAAACCACACACACACACACACAAATGCGTGCGAGCACACAAACAACACACACACGCGCGCGCGCGCTCGCACACACACACAACACAAAACACACACCACACTCTCTCTTCTCTCTCTCTTCTCATCTCTCTCTCTCTCTCACACACACACACACAAACACACACACGCGCGCGGGCGCGCGCGCCGCCGCGCGCGCGCGCGCAGCACGCACGCTGCGCGCGACAGAGAGAGAGAGAGAGAGAGAGAAAAAAAGAGGGAGAGAGAGAGAGAGAGGAGAGACGATGGAGGAGGAGAGAGGAGAGAGAGAGAGAGAATGTTTCGCCATATTTCGCTTTTGTCGTTTCTGCTTTCCTTTTGTCTGCCGTTAATAGTTCCATGTTCTCGAGTTACACCAGCACCCACACCACCACCACCACCACCATTCATCACCATCATCACAATCGCCATCCCCCGTCATAGGCCTTTTTTTGTGGCTGCTGCCTTGATATGTAGTTAGTTCCTCCCCCCTGACAATGTTTAGAGACGTGAAAGATTCAGTGATGAACTGTATTTTCCCTTCGACCACTATGTTCAGGACAGGATCAGCTGAGGGGTGGGGTGGGGGTGGGGGGGAGGGATTCTTCCTGTTTTCCTTCTCTGTGTTAAGAACATTGTGTCGATTTCGATAGCACGTGACAAGAGGTCGAAACACTGTCGATGCGGTACAGTAAAGAAAATAACTATTTGGCTTAGGCTATCTGGCCAGGAGAAACAGCAGTTCACAGGATGAGAGAGAGAGAGAAGAGTATGAGAGAGAGAGAGAGTAGGAGTGGAGAGAGGAGAGAAGGAGAGAGAGCGAGAGTGAGAGAGAGAATGAAAAGGAGAGAGAGCAGAGAGAGGAGAGAGAGAGAGAGAGAGATGAGAGAGAGAGTCGAGAGAGAGGAAGCTTCAGACGCTTCAGAATCATTTTATGACATGGACAAAATACAGTCTTCATGTCAGGGGGCTATCATTAATGCCCAGCGGGGTGTTAAAGAATTTTATGAAACTAAAAATGTATAGTTCATTACATACTTGATTTCCGGTATTGATCTATGCTGGTATAATTAAAGTTATCGTCAAACAAAGTCACCAGAACTTGGTCCTAAAAGGACCAGCTTGACTTTCGATGAACCATGTGATGTTCCATGTACATCCCCTCTTCTGAGGAGCCAGGACTGATGAATTATAAAATCTGAATTCTCTCTTCATCTCTTCATCTCTCTCTCTCTTCCTCTCTTCTCTCTCTCTCTCGCTCGCCTCCTCTCTCTCTCTCTCTCTCTCTCTCTCTCTTTTTTCTAAGTGCCGTGCGCTGTGTGTGTGTGTGATGTGTGTGTGTGTGGGGGGGTGTGTGTGTGTGTGTGCGCGCGCGCGCGCGCGCTGGTTACGCGTGCGCGCGGCGTCAGTATGTGTTCCTGTGTGTGTCTGCGTGCATGTACATTCTTCGAACTCGATCTCATCTTATCCCTCACCTCTCTCTCCTCCCTCCCTCCCTTCCCCCCCCCCACCCTCTCATCCTCTCTCTCTCTCTCTTCTCTCTCTCTCTCACATCTTTAGCTCACCCTTTCTCTCTGTCACATCGAACCTTGCATTGAAGGACCAGCCACTTTTTTGACGGTCATTTTCCAGTGTCATTAACCCCTGATCACCTGGGCCTGGACTGTTCTCTCACATCCATCTTCTGTGTTGGTCTTTTGTCCCTGGTTCCCCTCTCTCTCTCTCTCTCTCTCTCTCTCTCTCTCTCTCTCTCTCTCTCTCTCTCTCTCTCTTTTCTCTCTCTCTCTCTCTCTCTCTCTCTCTCTTTCTCTCTTTCTTTCTTTCTCTCTCTCTCTCTCTTCTCTCTCTCTCTCTCTCTCTCTCTCTCTCTCTCTTCTCTCTCTCTCTCTCTTCTCTCTCTCTCTCTGTTCTCTCTCTCTCTCTCTCTCTCTCTCTCTCTCTCTCTCTCTCTCTCTTCTCTCTCTCTCTCTATCACTCTTTCTCTCTCTCTCTATCTTTCTCTCTCTCTCTCTCTTTTCTTTCTTTCTCTCTTCTCTTCTCTCTCTCTCTCTCTCTCTCTCTCTCTCTCTCTCTCTCTCTCTCTCTTCTTCTCTCTCTCTGTCTCTTTCTTTTCTCTCTCTCTCTCTCTCTCTCTCTCTCTCTCTCTCTCTTCTTCTCTCTCTCTCTCTCTTTCTCTCTCTCTCTGTCTCTCTCTCTCTTTTTCTCTCTCTCTTTCTCTCTCTTCTCTCTCTCTCTTCTCTTCTCTCTCTCTCTCTCTCTCTCTCTCTCTCTCTCTCTCTCTCTCTCTCAGTCGTTCTCTCTTCTCTCTGTCTCTCTCTCTCTCTCTCTCTCTCTCTCTCTCTCTCTCTCTCTCTCTCTCTTCTCTCTCTCTCTCTCTCTCGATTCGTCCTTGGGCCGTATTCTTTCTTTCCACTACGAGTGCAGCAGTCCTTTGCACAGATCCTGGAATGGTCCTTTGATCCGGATGCACATCAAGGATCCGCACCAAAATTCAGTTGATGCGTCGTAGAGCCATTTTCTATCTTGTCACCACTTTTCGTTAAAATCGGAACAGGCATTTTTGCATAATTTTACTAAACGGATATCGGATCCGCTTTCTGATCTTGATCGGTACAGCGGATCCGCCCATCTGCATCACGGATTCGCCCATCCGCAACACGGAAACGCCTTAGAATTTTAATGGAATCATCCTACGGACATATTCTATCCTTCCATCCACCAAGTGTCGCTGAAATCAGGACAGCGGTTTTGGCGTAATATTGTTAACAGACAGACAATCAAACCAACAGACACGGTCCTAAAAAATCACCTCTTTAATGAAAGTAACAATGGACACAAGCGTGTGGACCTGTGGGGTATAGTACCATTGTGTGCAGACACGTAATAAGGAGAAGCAACGAAAGAAAACGAGCTCTAAAAGCCAGCTATTTATTTGAACTTCGGCTTTTCGTCAACTCGAGCACCATCCAAAAGAAGGCGCCGTGTCGAAACGACCAAGCACACAGAAACTGTCTCTGTGTTTCCCTTGTTCCTGTTCTGGATCGACAGACTTCCCATGATTTCCCGCGGAGAGTTAGAGCATGGGACAAGGATAACAGAAAAAGGAAGGCAAGAAAGGAAAGCAGAAGAGAAAAGAAATGAAGCAGAAGCACCACCACTCCTGACTTCTGTAGCTTTGGGGGTGGGGGTGGGGGGTGGGGGTGGGGGGGGGGGGGAGGGGGCGTCTCTATTTTCGTGCCCTTCGACTCTGCCCCACGACTGGCCGAGGGAATCCCGTTTGTCTCAATCAGTCTCAGAGTAATTGAGGGTTAATGACATTCGCTGACCTGGCCGTTTTCGACGTCATTATCTGGCCGGTTTTTTTTTTCAAGCCACAGGACTGATCTTTAACACAGAGAGAGAGAGAGAGAGAGAGAGAGAGAAGGTGAGAGAAGGAGAGAGAAACAGACAGACAGACAAACAGACAGGGGGGATGTGGTTGTGGGGAGAGAATGGGGAAGACAGACTGAAGAAGAGATGTGGATTTTGTTGTTCAGGAATAATATCAACAGTTAGATAGACTAACGAGGAATGGATCTCCCTTTCCTCTCTCTCTCTCTCTCTTCTCTCTCTCTCTCTCTTCTCTCTCTCTCTCTCTCTCTCTCTCTCTCTCGGGACGTACCTCACGCTTGCGTACCAGCAATAATAAATAACATAAGGCCGATCACCAAACGTCAAGATTTAATTTCCAAAATTACAATGTTGAAAATTTAAAAAATAAACTCGCTGACATTTCTTTCCTTGATTTTGTTAAACAAATATGATATAATTTGTTTGACAGAAACTTTCATTGACCATGCTTTTGATTTCAGTTTCCACTTTAAAAATTATGTTGCGTTTAGTGCTCGTGCTTAGAAACTGTCTGTGCATGGACGCGTTTCTGGAGGAGTTGTTGTTCTTGTTAAAAAAGACTTAGCAAATTTTATACAAAATATTGAAATTGACTGTGAGAATGTTGTCGTGATTCAAATTGATAAATGTGTGTTTGGTTTAGATAAAGATGTTGTATTTGTGGGGTGCTTATGTTGTCCCTGAAGGAGGGCCCCTATATAGACAAACTAATCTTGCAGATGGTATACTTATGCTTGAAGATAGTCTGCTGCAGTCTCTTTCTGATAGGAATGTGTATTATATTATGTGTGGCGATTATGGACGCCAGAACGGGTTGTGAGCAGACAAAGGAGGAAGAAATGTATAATTATTGTGTTTAATGTGCAAAATGGTGATGACAACGAAAAATGATGAAATTGTTTCTATGAAAAGATGTTCAAAAGATAAAATTGTAAACAAGTTTGGTCGTTCCATGTTGGACCTTTGCTTTTTGTTTGATTTGTGTATTCTGAATGGTTCGTGTGACACAGATGCTGATGGAGAGAATTTACTTTTGTTGCTCCCAGGGTTGTAGTGTAATTGATTATTTTCTAGTATCTAGCGAACTATGCTTATATTGTGCTTTAAAGGTGGGGGATGCTCTCTTTTCTTGGCATTTGCCAGTCCAGTTTACATGGAATTATTGTCCTGTTAAAAAAGATGTACCGTTAGTTGATAGGGTGAGTGAGGAGCGAGTGGTGTGGACAGAGGAAAATGTTTAAGAATGAATTGAATTCTGATGATTTTAAACAGTGTTTGGTTACAGCTATGAACAACATGATAGTTGATGTAAATAAGTGTGTGGATGGTTTTGTTAATGCTTTATATGGAGCTGCGGCATGTATGGTAAGGAAAGTAGGGGGGAAGAAAAAAACAAATGAAGATTGGTTTGACGATGAATGTGAGGAAAAGAAGAGGGAAGTAAAGAGATTATTACAAATATTTAGAAGGGCTAGATCAAAAGAGTCAAAGAAGAAAAGAGTAATTTATATACAAAAGAAAGAAAAGAATATATTGATTTAAAAAAAGAAAAGAAATGAAATTTGATGAAAACAGAATACTAAAGCTTAAACAATCAGTAAATGATCCCAAATTGTTTTGGAGTACAATACGATCAGTTAACAGGAAATCCACCATTTATAATGAAATAACTTCACAGCAATGGTTTGACCATTTCCGTAGTGTATTCAACTCTTTTTGTAACGGTCAAAGTGACCCAGCGGTAGAAGAAATAGAAGATGAACAAAATGATGAGCTTTTGTTTGATGACCCTATAACTACAGACGAAGTAAGAGCAAGTATTAGAAATTTGAAGACTGGTAAAAGCCCGGGACCAGATAGAATAATAAGTGAAATGATAAAAACATGCCAATGACTATGTGATTGATTTCTGTGTTTCTTTATTTAACCATTTATTTAATCATGGATTGTTTCCCCTGTCGTGGTCAACGTCCATTATTGTACCCATTCATAAAAAAGCAGACCCAAATAACCAGACAATTATAGAGGTGTAGCTCTCACAAGTATAATTAGTAAAGTATATACTCATGTTTTGAATAGAAGATTGACACAATGGGCTGAAAAGGAGAGGAAAATTGGGGAAGAGAGGGCGGGGTTCAGGTCAGGGTACAGTACAGTTGATCATATTTTCACATTATATGCTTTAGTCCAAAAGTGCTTTAAAGAAAATACTAAACTGTATGTTGCTTTTGTTGATTTTAAAAAGGCTTTTGATTCTGTTAATAGAAATGTGTTGTGGCAAGTTCTTAGAAAAACAGGGGTTAAAGGAAAATTGTATTATGCTCTTCGTGGTGTATATCATTCAGTTTTAGATGTGTTCGTGAGAAAGGATTGTATAGTGACTTATTCGATTGTCCGAGAGGAGTGAAGCAAGGTTGTATATTGAGCCCTCAAATGTTTGCATTTTTTATTAATGAGATAGCTTTAGAAATGTCACATAAAGGCAAACATGGTATACAGTTGATTGCAGGTGCTGTGGAACTGTTTATGCTTTTGTTTGCAGATGATGTAATCTTGCTCTCTAGTACTGTTGTTGGTTTGCAAAATCAAATAAATGTTTTAAAAAATGAAGCAGATAGACTTCAATTAAGTGTTAATCTAGAGAAAACAAACATTATTATCTTTCGTATGGGTGGTTATTTATCCCAGTATGAAAAGTGGTGGTATGGAGATGTAGAAGTAAAAGTAACCAATAGTTACAAATATTTGGGGATGTTATTTACAACTCGTTTAAGTTTAAATGCAGGGTGGCGTGAAATCGGCAGAAAGGGTAAGAAGGGGGTTGTAGAAATTCTAAGATGCATGAAAAGACTTAATAGCATTGACCCTTCTTTGTTCTGGAAGCTATTTGACTCACAAATAGCGCCTATGCTGACTTATGCTGCAGAAGTTTGGGGATTAGAAGAAAATTTGGAAATGGAGAAGGTGCATACTATGGCTATTAAAAGATTCATGAACATTCCACTGCATTCATCAAACACAATGGCTTATGGTGATTCTGGAAGATATCCTTTATTTATTCAAACGTTTTCAAAATCTATTAAGTATTGGTTAAAATTGACACAACTTCCAACGTCAAGGATATGTAGACAAGCATATGATATGCTATATCTACAAATGGAAAGTGGACACTGCAACTGGGTTAGTAAAGTAAAACATGTGTTAATTATTAATGGGTTTGGTATTGTGTGGCTTAGCAAAGAGGTAGGGAACGAAAGGACATTTATGTCAGAATTTAAGGATCGCTTGATAGCCTGCTACAAACAGAATGGGCATTCAAAAATGGAAGAAAATGACAAGTATTCATGGTTTTATTCCTTTAAAAGTATTCTTCAGCCGGAAATGTTTTTGAAATCTGGGCACTAATAAATGGCATTAGAAGCATATTGGCCAGATTTAGAAGTCGGACCCTCGGTTTCAAAGCAAATAAGAAATGGTTTTGCAATGAAGTTTCTGTTGATGATGTTTGTGTGTTGTGCCCAGATAACAGTAAGGAAGATGAAGAGCACTTTTTATTTCAATGTAAGGCATATGAAGATAAAAGGAAAAAATCAAACTGTTTAATTTGATGCCAGAAAGGACCATATACTTTGAGTGAACTACTATCGTCTGATGATGGAAATATTCTTCGTCTGTTTGCTAAATATATTGTTGAATGTTATGATATCAGAGGAAAAAAATGTCTGTTGCTGTTTCCCCGTGAGACAGTGCTTTGGTTCTTCGTATGTCATAGCTGGTCTTTTAGGCCCATGTTTGGTGATCTTTTGTTTGACGTTAACTTTATTATTCCCAGATAAATCAATACCGGGAATCATGTTTGTAATGTACTATAGATTTTTTGTTTCATAAATTCCTGACGCTGCATTAATGATAGCCCCCTTGACATGAAGACTGTATTTTGTCATTGTCAATAAAATGATTCTGAAGCGTCTCTCTCTCTCTCTCTCTCTCTCTCTCTCTCTCTCTCTTTTCTCTCTCTCTCTCTCTCTCTCTCTCTCTCTCTCTCTCTCTCTCTCTCATGCTCACGTATACAAACACGTATGCATACACACGCGCGCGCGCGCGCGCGCGCACACGCACGCACGCACGCACGCACGCACGCACGCACGCACGCACACTTCGCAGAGACCGACAGACATACATACAGGTAGAGAGACAGAGACAGACAGACAGAGAGACAAGCACGGCAAACAATCAAAATACTGCGAATGGGTCATAAGACCGTAAAGGAAAAAAAGAAGAAAAAAAGAAGAAGAAGGAGAAGAAGAAGAAGGAGAAGAAGAAGAAGAAACAGAAGAAGGAGGAGGAGGAGAAGGAGAGAGAGAGAGAGAGAGAGAGAGAGAGGAGTGAGAGAGAGAGGAGAGAGAGAGAGAGAGAGGGGAGGAAGGAGGGGGCGGAAGTGACGCAAAGCGCCGATGACCAATAACCGGAAAGGGAAGCTGAAAGATACAGCCCTGCACTCTGGCCTGGAAAGCCTGGGCTTTTTTCGTCCCGGCCAGTCGTCGCCTGACAGCCAGGGAATCAGATCCATCTGTTCCCCACTGGCCGCACCTAGTTGTTTCTACCCAACGCTGAATTCACTTATGTCGTTTATCTGTCTGGTTACCTTTGTTTTCTGTGTCTGCCTGTTAGCATCTTTCTGTCTGTCTCTGTCTTTTGTCCGTCTGTCTGTCTGGTTGTCTGTCTGTCTGTCTGTCTGTCTCTCTCTCTCTATCTCTCTCTTTCTCTCTCTCTCTCTCTCTCTCTCTCTCTCTCTCTCTCTCTCTCCTTTTATCCTATTTGCAGACTTTGGCTACTTCCCTCTAAACATGACTAAAAAGTATTACAGAATACAAAAGCCTCGTTCACTGTCTGCCACTAAGCTGTTGCTTTCTTCACAATTCTGTTCTTTTTTTTAACCAAGCTGTTCAACAATCCAAGACGTGAAAATTACTTTGAAGAAAGCACTTCAGAGCCAAAGGGAATGGAAACCAATGCTCTATTTTTCCTTCTCTCTCTCTCTCTCTCTCTCTCTCTCTCTCTTCTCTCTCTCTCTCTCTCTCTCTCTCTCTCTCTCTCTCTCTCTCTCTCTTGCCCGTGTCTGTAGTAATGATTGATTACTTTAACTCTTTTTTTTTTTCCTATGAAACATTGAAGGAGAAACAGAGTCTAGTTTCGATTCAATGATGATTGCTTTAAAATGGTGAGGACGACGATAATAATGATACTGTTCATGAGGACTGAAGTCGTGTTGTTGTTGTTGTTTGTTTGTTTCCTGGCTTTCGATTTTCCCTCATCTCCTCCTCTTGCTTCTCCTCTTTTTTCCTTTTCGTAGACTCTGTGTGTGTGTGTGTGTGTGTGTGTGTGTGTGTGTGTGTGTGTGTGTGTGTGTGTGTGTTGTGTGTGTGTGTGTGTGTGTGGTGTGTGTGTGTGTGTGTGTGTGTCTGTGTGTCTGTGTGTCTGTGTGTGTGTGTGTGTCTGTGTGTGTGTGTGTGTGTGTGTGTGTGTGTGTGCGCGCGCGCACGTGCGTGAATGTGTGTGTCTTAGTGTATGTGTGTGTGTGTGTGTGTGTGTGTGTGTGTGTGTGTGTGTGTGTGTGTGTGTGTGTGTGTGTGTGACAGACTAAAGGAGAGAGAGAGATGGACAGACCGGGAAAAACATTGACAGACTTCATTACCGTTTTCTAAGTAAAGATGTAGTATCTCATTTGCTGTTTTGTTGCCATTCTATACTACTGTTTAACTTATAATTCCATGTCTTCCGTTCGAGCTTCACCACCGCCACCGCTGCTTCCACCACCACCATCCGCCATCAATATACCAATCATCCTCTTCCAGTTCTCACTGTTGCTGTTGTTGTCACTGTCTCTCCTGCAGTGCTTAGAGACGTGAAAGACATCAGTCCAGTGGTGTCTTCTACATAGTCACTCTAGTCAGAGTCAGCCAGAGGGATTGTTCCTCTCGTCCATCTCTTTTTTAAGAACAGCGTGAAGACGTCACCATGATGGACGTCGAAACACGGTCGTAGACAGTGAAGTTTAAAACAAAGAAAAAGAAAGACTCCTACTTTTCTGCCGGAGGAAACCAGAAGAGAAAACTAGAGAGAGAGAGAGAGAGAGAGAGAGAGAGAGAGAGAGAGAGAGAGAGAGGACAGACAGACAGACAGACAGACAGACAGACACACAGACACACAGACTGACAGACAGAGACACACACACAGAGAAACGGATGGAGAGAGAGAGGTAAGATAATGTTGCTTGTAGCCAGCCGACCGCAAAGGGCCAAATCAGGGCTGTCACCAGGAGAGAGAGAGGGAGAGAGAGAGAGAGAGAGAGGAGAGAGAGAGAGAGAGAGAGAGAGAGAGAGAGAGAGAGAGAGAGAGAGAGAGGCCGAATGCGGGAGGTACAAGCCTGGGACATTCAACAATGGAGATTGATGTCTGCAAGTCAGGCACCAGATGATGGGGGTTAATGACATTGATTGACCGCCGCCAGAGGCTGCCTGGTGTTCCTGGCAGAACGTTGAAGTGACAGAGAGAAAAGGAAGGACTTGAGATTTGGAGGATGGAAGGGGAGGAGGGGGGGTAAGAAGAAAAACTTGGGGATCGTGTTCGAACATATGTGTAGACGCACGCACACACAGACATGATTATGCACGCGTCTGCACATTCACGCACAAGCACACACACACACACACACACACACACACACACACACACACACACACACACACACACACACACACACACACACACATTGGTATTTAGTGCTGGTGACCCTCCCAGAAGATTACCTAGTTTCTTTATCGACGGAGCTGAGCTACAATTCAAAGACATCACAAAATTCTTAGGTGTCTATTTTACATCGAAATTATCATGGAAATTTCACATTGAAAACAGTCTATCAAAAGCTCAAAAAAGCTTAAATTTGCTTAAAATTATAAGCAGGCAAAATTGGGGTAAAGAAACAAAAAGTTTGACTCTTCTTGCAACATCTTTGGTTAGATCAAAGCTGACTTACGGTCAAGAAGTTTATTTTTCTGCTCCTAAATATCTTATGAAGAAATTACAAAGTATTGACTCTAAGGCATACAAATTAGCTTTGGGAGTTCCTGTCCACACTCCGACTATTGCTACGTATGGGGAGGTTGGTGTTCTACCTTTGAACAATTATCGAGAACTGTCTTCAGCTAAATACATTATAAGAAGCAGTGCTGTTGAAAATGTCAACGTGAATGAAAATGTACTTAGATCAGATCTTCAATTTCCAAAAAGAGCAAGGGCCATAAAATCTTTGACAACAATAGCCACTTATACTTCAGATATTCACAGTAGATTAGATCTGA
>CM031607.1:28480783-28485783 GCA_018398815.1 Conus ventricosus | reverse complement strand
CTGTTTTGCTATGAGAATCTCCGTTGAAGACAGCGTTTGTTGAATTCCCTTATGTAGAGTGTGTACCTGGGGTAAAGCTGAAAAAGCAAATGAGATTCTCATTCCCCTAGGTGTAACATGTTTTCTTCAGGCAAGTTCGGAGAAAGCGTTGATGAGAAGAGTACGTTTCGATCTTGGTGATAAGGTTCAGTCCATGGCTCATCTCTTTTCTGGGTACGTCAGATCCGGTCACGTCCGAAGACGAGTCGAATGCAGAGGGTTCAAAAGGGTGTCCATGGTGGAGACAATGACGAGTGTCGAGAGATGATAGAGATTGCCACAGGTGGATCCAGCACTGGATACGATGTAGTTCCTCCCACACTTAGTGGGGATAAATCTGAATGGTTAAAAAAAACTACTAACACCTGGAGTAATGGCAATAAATATTTCGCTTTATTAAAAGCTTCTTCAGTAGTAACCATGGACCGAACTGCAAGAAAGCAACACCGAACTTAAAACGTAAACAACTGAATTAAAATCACACAGCAGCCTATTTAAAATGCACGGGTTTTTTCAATAAAGTTCAGTAGGGAGGGAGGAACTGGGGGCGGAAAGGGGGGAGAGGGAGGGGGAAGAAAGAGGGGTGTAAAAGGAAAGCCTCCAATTTTAACCTAGTAAAATTCAACTGTACGTATTCACACACACACACACACACACACAGAGACACACACACTCTCTCTCTCTCTCTCTCTCTCTCTCTCTCTCTCTCTCTCTCTCTCCTCTCTCTCTCTCTCCTCTCTCTCTCTCTCTCCCTCCCCCCCTCTCTCTCTCTCTCTCTCTCTCTCTCTCTCTCTCTCTCAAACCTAACCAGGCAAAACATGAATGTAAGCATTAAAACACCCACCCACCCACCCACCCACACACACACACACACACACACACACACACACACACACACACACACACACACACACCATGTTTTACCAAGGAAAATCTGACTGTAAAAATTAAAACAGATACACACCCAAACACATACACACTCACACACATACACATACACATACACATATACACACACTCACACATATACACACACTCACACACACACACACACACACACACACACACAAACACACACACACACACACACACACACACACACACACACACACACACACACACACACACACACACACACACCAGGGCTAATCTCACACCGGGGCTAATCCCAAACATTCAGTCCAGCCGGGTACATAGTTTTTAGTTTATACCTCCAGAATCTTTCTCTCTGTTTGCGCACTGTATGGGCCGCTGGTCCTGTCGCACCGATCTGCTCAATTACGGTTACCCTCAGGTCGTCCAGATGGTGGTCTGTGCTCTGGAAGTGACGAGCGACCAGCGTTTCCCTTTTGTCCGCCTCCCTGGTTGTCGCTTGTCCTTGGGGTCCCATGCGCTGGCCTTGATGTCTGAACGGGGACTGTGGAAGCGTTTCTTGACCGCCTGGCCTGTCTCACCCACGTACTGGACATCTCTGCAGCGCGCGCAGTCCACCAGGTAGATTACATTCTTGCTGTTGCAACCTACGTTCGTCCTGATGGTGAATTTGCTTGCGGTTCTGACGCTGCTGAAGGTGCGAGTTTCTTCCAGATGTCGCTCGCAGAGTATGCACCTTTTCGCTGAGCATTTGTAACACCCTGGCCTACTCTGGGCTTTGGTTGTAGGTGGGCAAGAGGGCATCAGGAGTCTTCTTAAGCTGATGCTCTTCCTTTCTCCAACAATAGGGGGAAGTGGCATGGCTCGCTTCATCCGTCGGCTCTGGTGCAATGTAGGCATCAGCTCTCTCAGCCATCTAGCTATAGGAGGGTGGTGGGGTTGTGGGTAATAATAAAAGGGACTCTGTCGGCTCTCCTTGCTGGCAGATGTATTCGAGTGTCTGCTTGCGGGGAATGGCCGACACCTTGGTGATAGCTGCTTGGAGAAGTATCCGTGGTACCCCCGTCTTAGGAGCTTAGCTTCTAGTTCTTTACTTCTGGTCTGGAAGAGGTCATCTTCGGAGCAGATCCTTCTTAGTCGTAGGCACTGGCCATACGGGATGCCTCTGACACAGTGCCGGGGTGGCTGGAGTGGAAAGGGAGATACATATTCACATCAGTGGACTTTGTATGGACGTTAGTGACAATGCGGCCGTCCACTAGGCTGATACTGACATCCAAGTAGGGCACGCTGGTACGGCCATAGTTGCAGGTGAATTTGATGGTTTGGTGTTGTTCGTTCAACCACTCGACGAACTGCAGAAGACTCTCTTCTCCATGCATCCACAACAGAAGGATGTCGTCTATGAAGCGGCGCCAGTGTTGAGGATCGATGGTGTAGGGGGATGTGGATAACAAACGTCGCTCCAACCAGCCCATGAATAAGTTAGCAATGGCTGGAGCCATCGGTGTGCCCATGGCTGTGCCCTGTATCTGCTTGAAGAGTTCACCGTCAAACTCAAAGACACTGCTATCAAGAACATGGTTGACAACCTGGAGAAGCGTGGAGATGGAGGGGATGGAGTCGGAGAGGTGTGTCTGGTTTTGCAGCATTTCACGCAGTGATACTGTCACCTCCTCATGAGGGATACTAGGGTAAAGGGCCACTACGTCAATAGTGGCGATCAGTACCCTGTCTCCAAAGGGCTGTAGAGTGGTCTTCCAGTCCTCCAGGAGTTGCAAAACGTGAGTGGTGTCCTTCAGGTAAGAGGGTAGGGTGTGCACGACAGGCTGAAGCCAGTGGTCCACCAGTTTGGAGAGACGTTCTGTGGGCCGTTGACGCCGGAAACTATAGGTCGGCCTGGCGGGTTTTGTTTGTCCTTATGGATCTTGGGTAGATGATAAAACGAATGTGTTCTCACGCTGGCTTTGTCTATCAGTCCCCATTCATAAGTCTTGAGGTCAATGGCGTTTTCTTCATGAAGCTGGTTCATGAGTAGATTTGATTTGATAGCTATGTCAGCAGTGGGATCTATGTTGAGGCGCTGGTAGTGACTAGTGCTGTTCAGTTGTTTGAGGGCTTCTTGATGGTACTGGTTGAAGTCCTGCACCACCACAGCGCCGCCCTTGTCTGCTGGGGAAATGCGTAGGGTTCGGTTCTGAACCAGCTGTCTCAACTGGTGAAGGGCGGTTCTGCTGGCCTTACTCAGGGTTGTGGTGTTGGGGACCCTCTGCGACCCTCTCTCTCTCTCTCTCTTTCTCTCTCTCTCTCTCTCTCTCTCTCTCTCCTCTCCTCTCTCTCTCTCTCTCTCTCTCTCTCCTCTCTCTCTCTCCTCTCCCCTCTCTCTCTCTCACACACACAATGCCGTGCGTTGTGTGGAACGGTCATGAACACATGCGTAACGGAGCGATTTGTACAAGCACCTCCTTTGAATCCCCGTCCCGCTCTGTAAATGGCTTGGTACTCTTCCGCACAAGATAGCAACGCAGCACCTTCAAACGTCCTCGCAGTTTTCAAAAGACAATGATACAAGGCAGAGTCAGGCAATAGCTGTGGAGCTGGAGACATGGACCCGCGACGCATCCACCTCTAAGACCAGCAATTCACAGAAACAGTTCCAGACTTGAGACGGTTAAATCATCGTCTGAAAGAGGCGGCACAAAACCCGTGTGCAGTTTATGGAAACCTGCACAGACGTCATGCATTTATTTTATTTGATTTTATATTTTTACTGCACAGTTGTGCGCTTTACCAGGTTGAGATTATTTGGGTTTCAAACTGCTCGGAGATGGCAGCGTCTGTTGCCAGACACAAAAACACTCTTGTTTTAACTGCTTTGTTTGCGGAGAGAGAGAGAGAGAGAGAGAGAGAGAGAGAGAGACGGACGGACGACTAAATTAAGACAAACAGGGATGGCTTTTAGTTTCTCAGGTAATAAATAAGCCGAAAGAGAGAGAGAGAGAGAGAGAGAGAGAGAGAGAGAGAGAGAGAGAGAGAGAGAGAGAGAGAGAGAGAGAGAGAGAGAAAATAAATTAAGACAAATGAATTGAGACGAATAAATAAAGACAAACAGGGGTGGCTTTTAGTTTCCCTGGTAATGAATAGGTTGAGAGAGAGAGAGAGAGAGAGAGAGAGAGAGAGAGAGAGAGAGAGAGAGAGAGAGAGAGAGAGAGGGAGGGAGGGAGGGAATGAGGAAGACGGACGAAAGGACAAAAGAATTAAGACAGACAGACAAGGACTGTTCCTAATTTCTCAGGGTAATGAATAAGCTTAGAGAAAGGGAGAGAGAAAGAGGGAGGGAGGGAGAGACTGATGGACCGAGGCAGTAAGACAGACAGACAGGGATTGCCCTTAATTTCCCGGGGTAATAAACAAGCTGAGAGAGAGAGAGAGAGAGGGAGAGAGAGACTTGGCCATCGGACCTGTAAAACATGAAAGAAAGGAAAACAACGCATCACATCACTTCATTTACGGCAATGCCCAAGACTGCAACTGCTCGTCTGTGCTGCCAGACTATGGTAGAGTTCCGTCGACAACCTCGGTGCTTAAAAACAATGGTCTGATTCTCTCTTCATTTTTTTCCTGTCTCGTGGTCGGTTCAAACTCGCTCACAGCCTCTCTCTCTCTCTCTCTCTCTCTCTCCTCTCTCTCTCTTCTCTCTCTCTCTCTCTCTCTCTCTCTCTCTCTCTCTCTCTTCACACACAATACACACGTACGCATGCACGCACACACACACACACACACACACACACACACACACACACACACACACACACACACACACACACTCATACACACACACACACACACGCGCGCGCGCACGCACACACGCACACATACACTAACACACATACACTCACACACACACACACACACACACACACACACACACACACACACATACCGCTCATTCCATCTCCCTCATCCACAACCACACCCATGCCTATCCCGTCGCATGCCCAACGGACAGTGCCGTTGGCGGAGCTCCCCCCCCCCCCCCCACCCCACCCGTCCCAGCACTGGAGCAGAATGGACCGTTGACAGGAAGG
>CM031607.1:28463283-28470783 GCA_018398815.1 Conus ventricosus | reverse complement strand
CGCGCGCGCGCAAGCATGTACGCACGCACACTTAAACACACACACACACACACACACACACACACACACACACACACACACACACACACACACACGCACGCACGCACGCACGCACCGCACACAACACACACACACACACACACACACACACACACACACACACACACACACACACACATCGCACGCACGCACGCACGCACACACACACGCTGGCACGCACGCACGCATGCATGCTCGCACACACACACACACACACACACACACACACACACACACACACACACACACAACACGCACGCACGCACGCACGCACACGCACGCACGCACCCACGCACGCACGCACGCACGCACGCACACACTCACGCACGCACGCACGCACGCACGCACGCGCACACCACACACACACACACACACACACACAGACACACACACACACACACACACACATTTCACTCCCCACGCCAGTTTCCCCCCTCTTATCAGTATCATCCGCCGGCAAGAGATGGTCGCCGAAGAACATTATCACAGCAAAGCCAAACTCTCTGCCCGACAGTTTGTCGCAACGGGGATCGACCCACGCCGCCATCCAACCCGGGGGCAGCTGTAAAGAGGCCCTCTGATCATCCACTTGACACGGGGCCCGTGTCACGTGGAGCAAACACGGACACACTGATTGACAGGCAGCAGTGCTACGAGCGTACGTGTTGCTGGCAGGATTGCCTTTATGCGTTCCGATGGTGATAGTCTAGGAAAATACTGGAAACGGCGAGGTTTTTGTACTCCCAGTTCTACAGAACAGGGAGTACTTTACAATGGGAACGAAGAAATGCTGTCATGTGTTTGTCTGTCCCTGTCTGTCTGTCTGTCCGTCCGTATTAAAATGTGTTCCACTCGCTCCAGACAAAACTACTGGGCCGATCTTTCTGAAAATTTGTAGTATGTTCACTATGGATCACGGATGATGCGCGATGGTTTATTTTACCGTTATATTCGTTACTAACGGCCTACATCGGTTTCTCTTCTTTATGGGATATCTCAGAAAGTACTTGGCCGATCTTTCTGACAATTTGTAGATATGTTCATTATGGTCACGGAGATGCCCGATGTTTACCAGAATAGCCGTTACTAACGGCTATAATGGCCCCTAACGGTTTTTCCTCTTTATGGAATATCTCACGCGTATTCAAGATCAACTGGGAGCACGTTTATATACTTTGCATGTTGTATTTTTTTTCTTTTTCTTTTTCGCTTTTGTTGACTTACAGATACAAGAATTTGAGCTGCGCTGAATAAATGAATAAATAAGGAAATGAATAGATAAATCAATAGTTGAGCAACATAAATGAATAGATAAATGATCGTTTGGTCTCACCATCTCCCCAAATCACCCTTCACTTATTCTCTTTCCCTCTTCTTTCTCTTCCCCTCTCTGCACCTGCATTTTCTGGGTGAGTGAACGGTCACACAACAATGAAATACAGACTGAATACAAATTTGAAAGATTACTGACTTATCGTAGCAAGAAACAAAGCTTCAAGTATTCCATTGTAAACAATAATCGAATAACCTTAATTAAAATAAATTTCAAAATCTGTTTAAGAGAAAAGCATGGTTTGGTTTTAAATGATGTTTAGAATTAAAAGAAGTTTCAAACACCTGCTAGGGCTTTTTTTGTGTGCATCAGTTACCGGTCAATGAGGAAAAAGAAACACCCGAAGGTGCGGGGGGGAGGACCCGAGGAAGCACTGTCTTCACCTGCCCTTAGAGCAGTCCGTACCACCCTTGAGGCCTGCGCTGGTGTTGACGATGGGTACAGGCACGCGCAGGACACTCCATTAAAGATATCAAGGGACATAACGCTCCTGAATCAGAGGTAAATCAGACTACAGGATGCAGCTCATAACAGCCTTAAAGTAGCATCCCCATGGGTGTACCACCCGTATTTCATGACTGCAGAGCCCACCGGCGAAAAAAAACAGGCTTTTTGTGTGGCAATCAGTACCGGTCAATGGGCACCTAAGACGGTTATTTTTTCTTTTGTTTGTCTTTTGCTTGTCCTTTTTTTTCCCCAAGGCCGAGATCCACCTCTTCATTTTTCAGTGCTTCACACTGTCCTCTTCATGTGCCAAAACCAAAAAAAAAAAAGAAGAAAAACAATAAAAACAAATCAATTTTCCACTACTAGCTTTTTTTTTTCTTTTCTTTTCTCTCTCCAACCAGTCCCTCACATACCATGCATAGTCTGTATGTTTTCTCTCCTGCTAGGACCTAACTGCTTTATGCATTATACAGATCTATGTTGATTTAAAGAAATCTCTCATAAGTATGTGCACATGTGTGTGTGAACAGAGAAGAGACTCAGAGAGGAGAGAGAGAGAGAGAGAGAGAGAGAGTGAAAGAGGCCTCATATATGCAACTTTTAAATTCGTATTTTGTGTGTGTTGTGTGTGTGTGGTGTGTGTGTGTGTGTGTGTTGTGGTGTGTGTGTGTGAGTGCGCGCGTGCTGCTACGTGTGGTGGCGGTGTGTGTGTGTGTGTGTGTGTGTGTGTGTGTGTGTTGTGTGTCTGTTTGTCTGCATGTTTTTGTGTATGTGTGGTGTGTGTGTGAGTGTGGTGTGTGTGTGGTGTGGTGTATGTGTGTGTGCGTGCGTGCGGCGTGCGCGCGCGCGCGCGCGCGCGCCTTACTCTACTACTTCTCCCCTTGTCTTCTAGTAGTCCTGTTCTTTGTCCTCGTGCCCCACCCCCACCCCACCCCTTCCTCCTCCGCGTCTTTCTGCTTACGTTTTCTTCCTCCCAACCCACCCCCCCCCCCCCCACCCACCCACCCACCCACCCATCCGCCACCTCCGTCCTCCTCCTCCTCCTCCTCTAAGCAGCGTGGAAGCCGATCTTAAACGTCAGGAAAGCGGATCCCCCCCCGTCCCGTCGATCACTGTCTGGTCAAGGGACTGAAAGGCCCCCTAATTTCTGTCAATTGTCAGACCTTAGGTCTCCACTGAGACCGACTGCTGCTGCTGGCCCCTCCTCACCTCCTCCACCACCACCACCACCACCCCTCATCCCCCATCCCCTCACCCCCCACCCCAACTCCCACCACCATCAACCCCACCCCACCCCCCACCCCACTCCACCCACCTCAACCCCACCCCACTTCCCCACCACCCCTCTCCCACCCTCAAAGACTCTCACCCTTCCTTTTTTTCGTTCCCACCCTCTTTTGTCTGCTTGAGTGAGGTGTGTGGTGAGAGTGAGAGAGAGAGAGAGAGAGAGAGACAGACAGACAGACAGACAGACAGGCAGACAGATAGGTAGACAGAGAGACAGACAGACATATATATATATAATATAATATATATATAATATAATATATATAATATATATATATATATATATATAGAGGTGGGGAGGTAAGAAGTAATGCGTGAGAGGGAGTCAGACAGATGGAGAGAGAGAGAGAGAGAGAGAGAGAGAGAGAGAGAGAGAGAGAGTATTTTGGTGTGTGTGTGTGTGGTGTGTGTGTGTGTGTGTGTGTGTGTGCGTGAGAGAGAGAGAGAGAGAGGGGGGGGGGAGAGACAGATAGACTGACAGAGAGACATCCACAGGCAGAGATGGGAGGGAGGATGTGACAGAGGAGAGGGGTCAACAGATGGAGACAGAGAAGAATAGGGGCGGCGGGCCTCCCTCTGTCTGTCTGTCTGACCGTCTAGGTCTGTCTGTTTGTCTGGCTGTCTGTATCTGTCTGTCTGTTTGTGTGCCTGTCTCCCACTCTCTCTCTCTCTCTCTCTCTCTCTTCTCTCTCTCTCTCTCTCTCTCTCTCTCTCTCTCTCTCTCATCCCCCCCCCCTCTCCTTCTCTGTCTCTTACTCCTTCCCTACACTTCTTGTCCCCTCTCTCTCTCTCTCTACCTATCTATCTCTCTCTTTCTCTGTCTCTGTCTCTCTCTCTGTCTCTCTCTCTCTCTCTCTCTCTCTCCTCACTCTCATCGTCTCTCTCTCTCTCCTCTCTCTCTCTCTCTCCACAGAGCTGGAAATAACATTCTCGATAACAGCGAATCTTCTCTCTCTTTGTCTGTCTGTCTGTCTGTCTGTCTGTCTGTCTCTCTCTCTCTCTCTCTCTCTCTCTCTCTCTCTCTCTCTCTCTCTCCTTCTCCTCTCTCTCTTCTCTCTCTCTCTTACATCTCTCTCTCTCTCTCTCTCTCTCTCTCTCTCTCTCTCTCTCACTCTCTCTCTCTCTCTCTCTCTCTCTCTCTCTCTCTCTCTTTCCCTCCCACCCTCTGTGTGACCCATATCGTCGCCATGGGAGCTGTCAGAAAAAAGGACGTGAAGTCAAAAAAGACGACCAGAAAATGACACTCCTTCCCCCCCCACCCCAATTACCGTTAGTCCGAGATGTACGAGATTTGTTCGCCCGTGTCACCGAACGGAGGAAGGTTGGTACTGGGGTCTGGAGTCTTTGAGTCGGAGCCCAGCGCAGACGACAATGAGCACGCGAAGTCAGTCAAGTCTCCAGCTGCTGTCCACCCTGTACTTTATGCCTGTGTCTCCTCCTCCTCGTCTCTGTCCCTGTCCCTCTCTCTCTCTCTCTCTCTCTCTCTCTCCTCTCTCCCTCTCTCTCTCTCTCTCTCTCTCTCCTCTCTCTCTCTCTCCTCTCTCTCTCTCTCTCTCTCTTTTCCCTCTCTCTCTGTGACCCATATTGCCGCCATGGAAGCTGTCAGAAAACAGGACGTAAAGTCAAAAACGGCCGGGTGTCGTATATAATACTGTCGCTCATAAACTCGTGTCGCAGCGACATTTCCCGGGAAATACTGCATTTTAGGACAGCTACAATATTCTATGGGACATTTTCGTGAAAAGTTGTCGCGCGACATTTTTTTTCCAGCAATTATTGTCGCTGCAACAATATTTCACGTGAAATGCTATCGCTGCGATACAATTCCACGGCGACAGTATTATATACGACACCGGAACATGACACTATCCCCCAATTACCGTTTAGGTCCGAGACGCATGCGATTTGTTCCCCCGTGTCACTGAACGGAGGAGGGGTACTCGGGTCTGGAAGAAGCCTTGAGACTGATCCAAGCCCAGATGATGGCTACCACGCGAAGTGAGTCAAGTGTCCAGTTGCTCTGGCCCCGCAGTTTATGTATGTATCTTATCCTCCGTCCCCTGTGTTACCTCGCTGCCCTCTTGGCAACAGCAAAGATAGCGACTATGTAGTTAGTGAATACATTTGCTTCCGTGTGTCTTTTTTCTTTCTACTTTCTTTCTGCCTTCTTTCTTTCTTTCTTTCTTTCTTCTATTCCTTTCTTTCTTTCTTTTCTTTCTTTCTTTCTTTCATTTCTTTTCTTTCTTTCTTTTCTTACTTTCTTACTTTCTTTTTCTTTCTTTCTTTCTTTCTTTCTTTCTTTCTTCTATTCCTTTCTTTCTTCTTTCTTTTCTTTTTCTTTCTTTCTTTCATTTCTTTTCTTTCTTCTTTTCTTATACTTTCTTTCTTTCTTTCTTTCTTTCTTCTATTCCTTTCTTTCTTTCTTTCTTTCTTTCATTTCTTTTCTCTTCTTTCTTTTCTTACTTTCTTTTCTTTCTTTCTTTCTCTCTCTATCTTGATGTCTGTCTTTCTTTCATTTTCTCTTTTTCTCCCCTTCTTTCTTTCTGTCTCTCCCCCCCCCCCCCCCCCCCCCCCACCCCTTCATGTCCGTTCCGGTTTTTTTTTCCGCATAAACAGAGTGAATGGGTCACCACACCAAGCAATATAACATAAACAAACCCTGACGCTTTGTATGAAACGCCAATACTCTGAAAGTCCACAAGAGAACATTCATCAGTAACAGAACATACAGACGTGCATGGTGCGGGAGGAGGTGTTGTTACTTACTTAAGGGGAGTGGGGGGGGGGGGGGGGGGGGGGCGGGGGAGGAAGGTGGTCCCACCCAAACAAAAAAAAATGTCACAGCAAAAGTTTTTATGTGAAAAAAAATAGAGGTTGGAGGACCCGCCTCTTCACACCATGACTCTTCCAGCCGTAGTCCCCTCTTGCGCCCCCCCCCCCCCCCCCCCCCCCCCGCACTTCCACTGTCCACCTCCCATTCCCTTCGTCTGTCTTTCTACAGTCTTCCTCTAACTCCTTTGTCTCTTTTTCATTGTCCTTCGCTCTGTCTTTTTGTGTGTCGCTCTCTGGTTCTCTCTATCGCTTATCTCTCACTCAACCCTGAGAAGATAATTTAAGAGCTGTTAACGATTTTGAATGTGAAATCACAGAGATAGCGACATGATTATCAACGCTGTTATAAATCGGATGACAAAAAGGTTGATGTGTCTGTTGTTTCCAAAAAAAAAAAAAAGACAAGGAGAATGAAAATGTGTGCAGAATTCACTGGTTTATATCCATCATCTCACCGAACACTCTCCTCACGTTTTGATGTCACACTTGTGCTCATTGCCAGCGAGTTTGCTGATGTCACTTCCACTACTCCAAAGTTTGTTAATGTATGGAGAAGAGAGAGAGAGAGAGAGAGAGAGAGAACAGAACAGAACAGAATTTCTCCTCACGTTTTGATGTCACACTTGTGCTCATTGCCAGCGAGTTTGCTGATGTCACTTCCACTACTCCAAAGTTTGTTAATGTATGGAGAGAGAGAGAGAGAGAAGAGAGAGAGAGAGAGAGAAAGTAGTTTTCATAAGGCGTGCTGTATTCATAGATGCAGAATACTGTGCACACCTTTTTTTTCGAGGATGGAGGGTGGGGTGTGGGCGGGGAAAGTTTGGTTGAGATGTAGGACGGGCGAGGATACATGCAATCCATATAGCGCCTTCCTCCCCCCCCCCCCCCCCCTTTTTTTTTGTTATTAGGGCATCCCGTGCATATGTTCATCGCCTGAAATTTGTGATTTTTTTTTTTTTACAGTTCCTGTCTTTTTTTTCATTTCTTCTTTTTCTTTTTTGTACCATCTCTGTCGCCGTCTCTCTGTCTCTGTCTTTGCCAGCCTGTCTGTCTGCCTCTTCAGTATGTCTGTCTGTCTGTCTGTCTGTCTGTCTGCTGTCTGTCTGTCTGTCTGTCTGTCTCTCCTCTCTCTCTCTCTCTCGATCTCTCTCTCCTCTCTCTCTCTCTCTCTCTCTTGAATCCCGTTTCCTATAACGTTGTCAGATTATCACGTCACGATTTGTCTGTGTAATATTGTATAATTGAAAGGCTGGACAAGTGTTTGTCTGGGTTATTGTTGCTATAGTGCATGCGCTATTACATTGACAAATGAAAATTATATCGGAATGCTGCTTGTCATATTTGCTAGATCCTCAAGCGTCCTGTTACATGACATTTGTGTAATGGATTCTCTGCTGAATGAATTCTCTCCCCCCCCCCCCCCCCTCTGTCTCTCTCTTCTTCCTGCCCCTTTATCTCTCCCACAATTCTCTCTCTCTCTCTCTCTCTCTCTCTCTCTCTCTCTCTCTCTCTCTCTCTCTCCCACATACAAAACTTTTGATTTGTAATTTGATTTTAATTAA
>CM031607.1:28453283-28458283 GCA_018398815.1 Conus ventricosus | reverse complement strand
GAGAGAGAGAGAGAGAGAGAGAGAGAGAGAGAGACAGAGAGAGAGACAGAGAGATACGGATATTTCATTCAACTCAACCAGAGACAGCCAGACAGACAGAAAATCGGACAGATAAACAAAAAGTAAGTGGATTCAGCGTTGGCTAAAAAAATAAATCAATCTGGGTATGGGGAACATGGACCTGATTTCTTCAATATCATTGATAGACCATTGATAGGACAGATACCCCCTTCTCCACCCCTTCACCACCCACGCTCCTCTTCCCGGGGGTTTTCCAAGCCGCATTACTTCACCGTGTCTGTCAGCTCCGCTTAGTGGTAATTTGCCATCAGCACTTTGTACCACTTCTGCCTCCGTCCTTCGCCTGTACGGTCCTCTCTCTCTCTCTCTCTCTCTCTCTCTCTCTCTCTCTCTCTCTTCTCTCTCTCTCTCTCTCTCTCTCTCTCTCTCTCCTCTCTCTCTCTCTTGGTTCTTGCGCTTTAATAGTGACTTACAGCCAGAAAAGTATTTATCGGTTGTAACGCGAAAATGGCATAGGGATTCATTAGCACGCTTCCGAACAAGGACCCTTGGTCTATATGCTAAAGAAAGATGGTATGGTATATTTAATAATGAACGTAACTGTATCTGTCCAATTTGTAAAAAAAATTAATATAGAAGATGAATTTCACTTTTTCTTTCAGTGAGGTACGGGGAAAATGCAATGTCTTTAAATCAGTATTAGCAGAAGAACGTGACTTAGTCACTCTGTTACAGAGTGATAGTGAAAACAATTTAAAATCTATTGCTAAATTTATTGCAGAAGCAAATATCCTTCGAAAAAGAAAGCTTTTCAATACTTGAGTCGAATTAATATTCTTTCTTGTTAAATCCTGTTGTCCCTCCCAACTTATTGACTAGGCCTGCTGGTCGCTTGCTATTTATGGTGTTTACGAATTTCTCTTTGCTTTCTGATTCTCTTTAATTTTGATTTTTCTTAATTTTGTGCAAGCAGTGCTCCCCATGTCAAATAGCAGGTTTTGCTGATGACATTAAACTGTATTCATTGTCATTGTCATTGTCTCTCTCTCTCTCTCTCTCGCTCTCGCTCTCTCTCTCTCTCTCTCTCTCTCTCTCTCTCTCTCTCTCTCTCTCTCTCTCTCTCTGCGCCTCACATTATTGACCAGAGGCCTGAAACATTAAAATTGTGTTCAATTGTTTTCTCTCTCTCTCTCTCTCTCTCTCTCTCTCTCTCTCTCTCTCTCTCTCTCTCTCTCTCTGCGCCTCTCTTTCTGCCTCTCTTTCTGTCTCTCTGTCTCTGCCTCTCTCTCTCTCACTGTCTCTCCATCCATGCCTCTCTCTCTCTCTCTCTCTCTCTCTCTCTCTCTCTCTCTCTCTCTCTCTCTCTCTCTCTCTCCTTTTTCGGTCTTTTATCTTAATTCCTTGTGGTTGAGAAATGAATGATCTGGGGTAAGGAATGTTAGCATGTCTGAGAGGCTCGGATAATGACTGACTGACAAACGGAATGATGTAATGCGTTTTAATTGCTCTGGTTTTGATGCTGTACAGCAAATGGAGCAGAGCCGACAGAGAGAGAGAGAGAGAGAGAGAGAGAGAGAGAGAGAGAGACAGACAGACAGACAGACAGACAGACAGAGACAGACAGACAGACAGACAGACAGACAGACAGACAGACAGACAGAGAGAGAGAGAGATTCATTTCTCATTAATCTATTTGATCATCAACAGCAGTTCCCTATCTCTTCCTCAGTCTTTTCTTTACCCCCACTCCATCTCCTCCTCCTCCTCCTCCTCCTCCTCCTCCTCCTCCTCCTCCTCCTCCTCCCTCTCGATCTCTCTCTTTCTGTCTCTGTTTCTCTGTCTCTCTGTATGTCTGTCTTTCTGTCTGTCTGTCTGTCTCTCTCTGTGTCTGTCTGTCTCTCTCTATCTCCCTCTCTCTCTCCCTCTCTCTCTCTCTCCCTCTCTCTCTCTTTCTCTCTTCTCTCTCTCTCTCTCTCCTCTCTCTCTCTCTCTCTCTCTCTCTCTCTCTCTCTGTGTTAAGGGCTCATCCGTCTGCTTGGAAAACGGCCCTAAATGACGTCGAAGATGGTCAGCTCAGCGAATGTCAATAACCCTCAGTTACTCTGAGACTGACTGAGACAAAAAAAAAACGTCATTCTTTTAGCCAGTCGTGGGGCAGAGTGTAACGGGAGCACGAAAATGGATATGCCCCCATCCCCACCCCCCATCCCTCCTCTCAGCTGCAGAGATCTAAACTCATGATGCTTTTTTTTTTTCTCTTTTTCATTCCTCCCTGCCTTCCTTTCTTTCCTTTTTGTTCCATAGTCTGCCCACCTTGTGTGGCATGATGGGAAAGTCAGTAAATCCAGAACAGGAACTCTGGTGATTTCTGATGCAAGGAAAACAAAGACAGCGCATGTGCTTGTCTGTATTAACAGCATACCTTCTTCTGGAAGTGTTAACATTGCAGAGGTGAAATAAAGGCAATGTTCAGCTGCCATGACGAAGTGCTCTATGTCGCGGGCTCCTGGCTTGGTTCGATTCTCATCAGAGACATTCATTTGCGGGTTTTTCCATCCCGACTGGCTCCTGACCAGAGTTCAGTTTGCCATGGGCTCCACTGGGAAGACTGAGACCACACAGTCGAATTTCATCCACCTAGTGGACTGCATTTCTAGGGGTGTTGCTCAAATTTCCTGACTAGTACTGCAGGTCTGTGTTTCTCTCAGGCCTTGTTGACGCCAGGACATTATTATGGAAGTAAGCGTACAGTACACCCATTTCATGCAGATTTTACAGAGGAACCCCCACCCCACACCACCGCCACCTCCCACCGCGAAACAGTTGTCATGAAACTTGACAGAAAGATGGAATGTGGCCCACGACGCCTCCATTCATTTTTTTTCTGCGGATCCACTGTGTCGATCCGGATTTAAGGGCCGATGCAGGATCCGTTGGACCTTGACGAAGTGCACACTCTCCTGATTGCTCTTTGGCGTCGATCTGGGCTTACATGCGAAAGGATCAAACTTTTCTGTTCGGCGTGCTACCAATGCTTCATAACTAAAGTCTGGATTTGAGATCAATAAACATTCCGCTCAGTTCTCCGTAAAATCCCACATTACAGACAGAATGCACTTCAATTCCATGATTCGACGTAGAAGGTTGCGTACGTTGTGTTGAACGATGTAAGGTGTACTGGGAGAGGGCAAGGATTAAACAGAACAACTGGAGATGATGTGCAACAGTTTGAGTATGTGTTCCAACTCTCCTGTCTTTCCCCCTACTCCCTCCACGCTTGTTCCGGTGACCCTTAGAAAAGACAGGGTCAGTCTCTTGCAGACCCTGCACCAGGAAACTGCACTGGGCTATCAGTGTCATGTCGTCGTAAGACCACCCACCGGAGGAGGCGCTTCACTGCCACTGTGCGACTTTGACATTTTGCAGTGGTTTCTCCTCTGATTTGTAACACAATGGTCACTACGCACTAAACTTTCTATAATCCACAGCGTTTTTCTTCCTGCCATAGGTCAACTACCTGTGCCGTTATAGAGGAGGCAAAACACACATAGTCGTAGAAAAGACCTCCACACAACTTCCACTGTCACTGATGCTACTAGTATTGCTTCTACATGTTCGTATAATTCTCTCTCTCTCTCTCTCTCTCTCTCTCTCTCTCTCTCTCTCTCTCTCTCTCTCTCTCTCTCTCTCTGTTTTCGTTTGTTTCTCTTTAATTCTTCTATTTGGTTTTATTTTCCGTGTGTTTGCATGCGTGTTCGCTGGCATGCGTGGATCTGTGTGCGTTAGTGAATGTGCATGTATGTGGGTGAATGCGTGTGTGTGTTCCCATGCCACCTGTGTCCATCTCCTGCCTTCTCCGTGTCTCCAGCCCACTCCGTTCTCTGCGTCTCTCCTGACCTTTGCAACGGCCACCCAGCCCGCCGCCTCCAGCAGCGGTCAACTAATGTCATTAACCCCACTCACCTGGTGCCTGACTTTCAGACATCCATCTCCTTCGTTGGGCGATCTTACGTTTATAGCTCCGGGATTCTCTCTACACTCGTTTCTCTAGCAGGAAAGCAGGGTTCTTCCCTTTCTTTACCTTGCTGTCTATGACCGTGTTTCGACGTCCATCAAGGCGACGTTTCCACAGTGTTCTTACACAGAGATGGACAAGAGGAACGATGCCTCTGGCAGGTCCTGATTATAGTGACTGTAGAAGATACCACTGGACGGATGTCTTTCACGTTTATAACCCCTGAAGGGTAGACAGTAACAGCAGCTGCAGCAACAACCATGTGATTAGGGTGATGCTGGTGGTCTTGGCGCTGGTGTAACTCAACAATATGGAATTGAAATAAAAAACGAAAACAAAGGGAAGCTACATTAACAAAAAATCCAAACATCCCATATCTCTATCTCTGTCTCTGTCTCTCTCTCTCTCTCTCTCTCTCTCACTCTCTCTCTCTCTTCTCTCTCTCTCTCTCTCTCTCCTCTCTCTCTCTCTCTCTCTGTGTGTCTCTGTCTGTCTGTCTGTCTGTCTCTCTGTCTGTCTGTCTGTCTCTCTCTCTCTTTATCGCCGTCTCTTCTTAACTCAGCCTAGGTACTCCGATGCTCTTGCCGCCTGAACAATTGCCAGAAAAGAGAGTCAGCGATCGTCGGTGAATGTCATTCACATTAGGTCACGTGGTGCCAGACTCGACTCAGCCATTCTTCTGCCTCCTGCTCCTCGTCCTCCTCCTTCTTTTCCTCCTCATCGTTTTCATCCTCCTCCTCCTCCTCCTTCTTCTTCCCGGTGAGGATGCTGTACAATTTCCATTTTCATTAGTTCCTTTCACTGCGCAGTTCCATAGACTGTACTATTTGTTTGCTTCTGTGGCTATTTTTTCCCCCATATAACGATCATGACTTCATGACCAACCGCGACATAAATCAAAGATGGTCGACACATGGAATTTTCCTCAGTCACGAAGATAGTTGACTCGGAAGACATGCGTCTT
>CM031607.1:28430783-28433283 GCA_018398815.1 Conus ventricosus | reverse complement strand
ACGGAGCACACATTCACAGACACACACACACACACACACACACACACACACACACACACACACACATGCACACACACACACACAAAACACACACGCGCGCGCGCGCGCACTCACGCACGCACGCACACACGCGCGCGCGCACACACACACACACACACACACACACACACACACACATATATATATATATATATATATATATATATATATATATATATATATATATATATATATGTCAATGATGTTAAAAAGGAAGGTTAAAACTCAAGGTTAAAACTCGACAAATTTGTTTCTAGCGGCGTTGCGCTGTCATCCTGATGACAGCGCAACGCCGCTAGAAACAAATTTGTCGAGTTTTAACCTTGAGTTTTAACCTTCCTTTTTAACATCATTGACAAATGTTGCTCCCCAAGGGGTCGAGCACTTTTAAAATCATTTTAGGCTCTTTGGTTATATTCATCTATATATATATATATATATATATATATATTGGCGCTAGACAACAACACTTGTGCATATATGGACAGTGATGGGGAAACTTTGATCGCTGTCCCCAATCATGGCACAGCGATGGGACCTTGTCATGCGTGCCATTTTGTGGACATTTTTATGGGGGAATTGCACCGGAGACTTGTAAGTGAGTCTCCAGTTCCTCTCATATCTTCTCTTGTCCCAAATCAAAAGCAGTCACTTATTGAGCACCTTGACTGGAGTCGCTTTAGAGATGATGGTATTGCTGTTTTGCTGGATGACAGGGATGTAGACAGATTCAAGGCCCATTTACAGACTCTGCACCCTGGTATTAGATGGACAGTTTCTCAGGGGGAAAACGCTGAATATTTGGATCTTAGGGTCCACATTACGGATTCGGGATTCATTGAAACTGACGTGTTTTCGAAGAATTGTAACAGTTATCTACCCCCCTCCTCTTGTCACCCAAATTCAGTATTTAGAGGCCTTGCATTAGGAATTGGTACAAGACTCAGGATGCTGGTAAGTAATGACGAGATTCTGAAAAAGAGAGTCAAAGAATACGCAAAGTATCTCACCTTGTCAGGCTGGCAGTATAGTAAGGCTTTTGCAGATCTCACAAAGGGAGCATCTAAGTCACGGAATAAGATCCTTCACCAACCCAGAAAAAAGGAGAATAAAAAGATTGCATGGGTCACTAAGTTTGACCCTCGAGCCCCATCCAAGTTTAATATTATAAAGAAGAACCTTCATCTCTTATAATTATTCAAACCCCAGCAATAAGGACTTTTTCCCCCGTAAAACCATAATAGCTGCCAATAGAAGATTAGACAATCTAGGTGAAATATATAAACCAACAATCCCAAGACAGTTTGTCCAACATGGCCCCAAACAATGTTCTGGTTTTTTCAAATGCAGTAAAAAGTGTGACACCTGTAGACATGCAGTTGATTCAAATGAACTGAAATCGCCGTGGGATGGCCGGCGGTGGAAAATTTACCAACACCTAACTTGTACAACACCTAACGTAATATATGTCATCAGATGTAGTCTTCATCCTGATCAGTGGTACGTGGGATCAACGGTGAACTTGAAATTGAGATGGGCTAATCATAAAAGTGATACAAATCACGCCAAAACTAGCAAATGTATGGTTGCCCACCATGTAAACTCATGTCCCCACCCAAAGGACCCTGATATTCCGTTCCTATCAATATGCCCCATTGAAACAGTGAAAGAAGAAACAAAACTTTTACAAAGGGAATTGTACTGGCAGGCCAATCTTGGTACAATTTTTGTAGGACTAAATCGCAGAAAAGACTTAAATTCTTGCATCAGGAAAAGGATCGAGTATTCGTGCTGAAAGAAAGACAACACTGTGTGTATTACCATTACTGCACATACCTGTGTGTGAAATGCCTTCTTTCTATACCAGTGGGTGAAATGCCTCCTCCTCCCTCTTATCTTACCCTTTCATATCCCCCCCACTCTCGCTTTCTCTGTCTGTCTGTCTGTTTCCTCTCTCTCTCTCTCTCTCTCTCTCTCTCTCTCTCTCTCTCTCTCTCTCTCTCCGTCACACACACACACACACACACCACACACACACACACACACACACACTCTCTCTCTCTCTCTCTCTCTCTCTCTCTCTCTCTCTCTCTCTCTCTCTTATCTTTCTTATTCTCTCTCTCTCTCACTCTCTCTCTCTCTCTCTTATCTTTCTTATTCTCTCTCTCTCTCACTCTCTCTCTCTCTTTCTCTGTCTTTTTCTTACCCTCTTTCTCCATCCACCCCCTTCTTTTCGTGTTCTTTTTCTTTCTGTCTTTGTCTCTCGCTGTTCTGTCTGTCATCTGTTGGGCTTCTGTTTGTCAATTGTTCCTCCCTCCCCACCCACCTCTCTTCTTTCTGTCTCTCTCTTTTAGTTTTCTCTCTCTTTCTTACTTTCATACTCTCTCTCTCTCTCTCTCTCTCATTCTACCCCCTCTTTTCCCCTCCTTTCGCTTTCTGTCTCTGTTTCTCTCTCTCTGTC
>CM031607.1:28410783-28425783 GCA_018398815.1 Conus ventricosus | reverse complement strand
GCAGCAAGATGGCGGAGAATAGTCAGTGAGTGTTTTGAGTTCTGGGATTTTCGACTGTTAGTGTGGTTCTGCAAAAGGCTAAGGATATCTGAATGTTTTGAAAGTGTTACGAAGCATTTGAGAAGTGAATCTACCAGTCATGGTGGATCTGTGCATTCTGGCGTGCCAGAATCGGTTCTTCTGTGCTTCACTAGCGAGCAGAAGGAAGGGGAAAGGGGAAAGAAAGATGGCGGAAGGGGTGTAAGTGGCCGGAGTGAAAGATGTTTTGATATGGTTTGTGCTCCTGTGGGGATATGCTCTGACACTGCGTGTGCACGGGGATACCACAAGAGTGGCGTTTGGTACCGAAGTCGTGGCGGGTTCGATGGCGGTTCGATGGTAATGGACTAAACTTCGGTACTTTACCGCAAACACAAGCAGTGCCATCGGTTTCACCCAGTGACTGAAAGGAGAAACGAAAGTGGGCCCTTTGTTCATACCTCTGTGGTCAAGAGAAACGTCAACAACAAGATGGACAGAGATAGGGAAGAGCACGACAGTCAGAGGACTCTGTTGGACAGACTGAAAGGTCGTCTACGAACATCACAGATTCATTTTGGGGGAATTAGTCTGTCTCCAATAGTGGTTATACTTCTTATTCTCCACTTAGCCTATGTGCGCAGACGACTATCCTTGTCCAAATGATGTGGAGGCCCAACCGGGCCCAGGATCAAATATGAACATTAACGAGAAAATTGAACATGGAAAACAAAAAGCTAGAAGACAAGCTGGAAGCGAAATTCAACAACTTGGACACGAAGATAGACACCAAGATGACACAACTCTTTACGGCAATAACAACGCTCACTAAACTCTTTAAGTTACAACCACACTATCAACAAGATGGAACAAAAACAATCAGATATGGCGGACACATTGAAATGAATTATGCAGGGATGTTCAAGAACTAAGCAGGATATAAAAGAAAACAAAAACAGCAGTAAGGCCATTTAGGGGCAACGCAAGACTATATGGCACGCGGACTGACTAAAATGGAGGAAGAAAGGGGACCGAATTGAAAGTTATTCCAGACGGATTAACTTAAAGTTCTTTGGGATCAAAAGAGTCAGACGGTAGCAGGAGAGAGAGATGTGATGAGGTGATCAGAGAGACACTAGACAATATATGGAAGACGAGACATGGGGCCGACGATGCAATAGAACGTGCAAAACAGGTAGGCAAACCGGCCCCTTCTGCGAGAGACCCGACCTGTGATCGTGCGTTTCCTCAGGTGGGGAGACACCATGAAGATCCTACAAAAACCGAGAGGCACGTGAGAAGATGAAGAAGGCAGGCATACGGGGTGTCAAGACGGACGAAGCGCCAAGCTGACCAACTACGTGATCTGAGGGCACAAGGCAAGTGGGGGGGTACTATGTGGGGGGGAAAACTGTATGTAAGAGAAGAATACAGACCCGAGTAAAAACGGAAGGACGCCATCATGAACAATATAGACAGCACCAGCAGCAAGAGGACAACAGATATGAAAATTTTTCCCAGAAGACCATTCTGGCACAAATGGACAATGGATGCAGAGAGGAATGAATGAAAGTGATTTATAGTGCAAGTGGCGTTAGAACTTTGTTGACTGCAGGATGGAGGGATGAGGGATGAGAGAAAAGGAGAGATTGGAGAAAGAAAGAGAGGAAGATAGAAATAGAGTGAAAGAACAGGTGGAAGAGATGATAGGTATGAAAAAAAGTGCGAAAGGAGTGAATGGGGGAGAAAATTGGAGCTGAGAGAGATAAAAAGTGTAGAAGGAAATGAATGGGGCAGCGATCTTGAGTTTTGTTGTTAGGGAGGATCTTATGGACGAAGAGGAGAGAGAGTGGAACAGAAAATCAAGAAAACAGGTCTGAGAAAGAGAGAGTAAGCGAAAAAAGGAAAGAGGTGAAAGGAAAGAAAGAGTGAATGGTGATGGGAAACAGGAACAAGACAGTAAGCGAAAGTGCGAAAAGGGGTGTGGCAGAAAAAAGTGGGATAGGAAAACATACAAGGCAAACAACATTGATGCCAGAGTAGATCAAAATACAGGCTTTTCCCCCACCCTAGAATCAGGTCAATGCAACCCTAATCAGTCCCCTCACAGTTCCTAGTACACACATGGCTCACGCACAGGATGAAAATAGTGATCAATTGGACAGTATCTGGAGCATTCAAGGAGATAGCTTGGGGGACAAACACAGCATGCAGGGACTGAGTCAGAGATTGTGACACAACCTCTAGTACGCCTCATTGCGGAGCGATTTATCTACACACATAGAGAAGGGGAAAGACAGTACGAAAAACCATTGAATACACGACAACCTACAATTGAAGAAAAAAACTATACTTACGCAAGGCATGGTATATTCTGTAGTGAAGAAGGAGGTGAATTAAACAAGGGGGGAAACCCAAACGCAAACAACCCCATCAGGAAAACAAGCATTAAGATCTGATACAAACACTTTAAGGACAAAAAAACAACGACCAAAACTCACTGGATCACACGTTCTCAATCAGCAAAGAAAGATGGGAAAAAGAAAGAAAGAAAGGAGAAAATATGAAAAACTAGGCCAAGGTCACACACAAAATTCAAGGAAAATGTACCACAAGTCAACACACAGGAACAAGCAAAATTTGAAATGCTGGGGAAAGATGGAATTGTGAGCCCAACACACGGTGATGAGAAAAAAATGAACAAGACAAGAGTGAATGAAACGAGAACGAGGATGAAGTGGAAATTTGACAAAAGATGAAATTAAAGAAGGTAGAAAAAGCTGTATTTTGGTTGCTGGAATTGTAGAAGGTCTGTTTGAGAAATTATCTGACCCAGATTTTTAGAATATATAATCATTTGATATCTGCTGTCTGAGTGAAACTTTTACGTTTAGAGTCATTTGATTTTGAAATAAAATTCTCAATTTTTTTGTTTACCCATTGCCCAGCTGTGAAATTTCCCAAAATGGGCAGACCTTCAGGGGGGGTTGTCATTTTAATTAAAAAAGAATTGGCTGACTATGTTCAGTTAATAAGCACGGGGATAAAAAATGTATTATGTTTTACGTTTATCTGAAATCTGCTAAATTGTGGGAAGGATATTATGTTTTTTGGAATATATGTACACCCAGTTGATAGCCGTTTCTTTCTGATAAGGGACTATACATGTACCTTAGACTGCTGGAGCAAAAATTTACTAACACAAATAGAGAAAACGAAATGATTTTCTTTATATTATTGGAGGAGACTTCAATGCCCCGTATAGGGGAATGGGGTCTGTGTGTAACAATGATGATGACACTTAAACAATGAAACAGGATGTGTGTGCACGAAGGTCAATGGACTCTGTTACAAATGGTTTCGGAAAAAAATTAATTGAATTTTGTACAACATTTAAATTAAACACCTCTAAATGGACTAAGTGCAGAGAACTTTGACGGTGCATACACATTCTATTCTGTTTAGAGGGAACAGTCAATCGATTATTATGTATGTTCATTTGAGTTGATTGGTAATGTAAAAATTTGTGCTATCAGGAAAGAATTAAATCTCACCATATGCCAATCAACATGGTTATACAGAGACATTCCCGGGCCCCCCAGGAAGACAAAGTAAGAGAAAGTTTGTAAAGAAAATTAGATGGGACCCTGCAAAACAAAAAGGGAATATTACAGCATATAGAAACAGAGAGATTTAAAATACTACTGGAACAGATTACCGAGGGGATTGACACTGACATAGATTTAAGTTTTAGAATTTCAATTAAACTATTAAAGAGGCGGGTAAAAGTATGTATGTAAATATAGGCATAGGAGGGGATGACAAAACAACAAATGGATGGTATGATAAGGAATGTGAAGCCAAGAAAAAAGATGCCAGACACGCATTATGTACAATGACGCATACTAACAGATTCAAAAACCCAAATTTGTATGAAGTAAGAAGGAGTTATATGCAAACAAAAAGAACAATATATAAAGAAACAACCAGAGAGAAGAAAAAACAATATAGTAAACAAACTTACGGGCACTCATACAAAACCAAAAAGACAGTAGATGTTTTGGAACATTATAAAAAGCACAAAAAAGAAAATGATTACACTACCAGCAATAAGTATTACACAATGGCAAGAACCTTTGAAAGTGTTTTAAACCCCCAACTACCTGAAGTGCAAAACAACAATGAAAGGGTGCAACAAAACATTGAAGTCGAAGAAGAGGAAATCCATATACAAGAATTAGATGAAGAGATATACTAATATTGAAATAAGTCTAGCAATAAAGAAATTGAAAAAAAAGGGTTTAAAACATCTGGACTTGACGGAATACCACCAAATTTTTTAAGACCACAGAACAACACATAACCCCGTTTCTAATAAAATTATTTAATAAGATATTTCAGGATAGTTATTTTCCCATAGAATGGACAAAAGCTGTAATTGTGCCTCTTTTCAAAAAGGGCGATAAACAAATCCCAGGAAATTTTAGAGGTATTTCCTTTTATGCATTTAAGTAAATTTTCACAGCTGTAAATAAATAGAAGACTTTTACAACTGGGCAGAGGAAGAGAACAAAATAAGCAAAGAGCAAGCGGATTTAGAAAAAACTTCTTACCATAGACCATATTTACACTTGGTAACAATGATAAGTAACTGCTTGTATGGCGAAGAAGAAGCAATTATATGTTTGCATTCATTGACTATCATAAAGCGTTCGATACAGTCAACAGGGATAAGCTATGGGAAATCCTAAAGAAACATAAAATATCTACTAAAATGTTAAACATGTTAAAGGAATGTACAGAACGTTCAGGCATGTGTGGGACATGGGAATGAACTGACAGATTTCTTCGAATGTCCTCAAGGAGTGAAAAAAAGGGTGCTTACTATCTCCTTTAATGTTTTTCCCTTTTGATAAAAAGAAGTGGCAGAAAAGGTAACATCGAGAGGAAGACTTTGGGTACCAATTTCTACCAGGAACTGAGGAACTATTCCTATTTTCTTTGCTGACGAATAGCATATATCGATAACCCCATCAGGATTACAAAAATCAACTTAGAAAATCTCCCGAGTCTCCCGACCAAATAGGCCTACGTGATCTACAAAAAAACAAAAGTCATGGTATCCAGGAAAGGAGGATACTTAGGAAGAGCAGGAAATGGAATTAAAAAAGGTGATGGAATTAGAAGTTGTAAACAGTTATAAATATTTGGGTTATACACTGACAACCAAACTCTCAGCAGATATCTCCCTCTCAGAATATGCAGGTAGAGTAAAAGGTAAGGTGATTGAAATAATGAAAAACCATGTTTCGTTTAGGACATATAGACATGAATATTATTTTAAACTTTTGATACCCCAAAACAAACCACTATTACTTATGCAGCTGAGGTATGGGGATTAACTATGTATTCAGCAGTAGAAAAGTACATCTACTTGCATGTAAAAAATATTTAGGGGTAGGAAAGAAAACACCAAATAATCTAGTGTATGGAGAGTTAGGCAGATACCCGTTATTATAGATAGTATAATAAAAGCAATTAGATTTTGGCTACGTTTGTAAATTTTGCCACCAATAGGATTCCAAAACAAGCTATGAAAGGGAAAAAATAGAAGTAACTAAACACAAAATGGGCATAGAATAAAAGGATGTCTAGATAGGTATGGTTTCTCAGGGTATGGCAATGAAGGGTAGTAAAGAACATATTTTATAAAGGAGTAAAACAAAGAACATAGATTGTTATAAACAAACTTGGCATGAGAAAATAAAAATGCGAGAGTTCACAACATATACACATTCAAAACCTTGCTCAAACAGAAGAATATCTACATCAAATTACTATAACTAAATTTAGGAAAGCATTAACAAAATGGACTAGGAATAAAACGAATTACATATCAATAGGGGAAAAACACTGATAGTTTGGTGATTGCAACCCGCCCCTTTTGTCCCGTAGATGAAACAGAAATGCACTTTTTACAGCATGCCCAAATTTTTAACCAATTAAGAGTGAATACATAACCAAAACATTTTAAAAAATCTGAACACAATTAGATTAGATAAAATTTACTACAAAACAAAATACAGAGATCATACGAGATGTAAACTATGTACATCTTTTATGCTCTCAAAATTTCCCGAGAAAATCAATTATAAGGATTAAAGCTCAAGGGTGGCAATGTGGCCTACAGGTTAAAACCGAACTTGTTATACAATATACGGAAATTAGAAAGGAGAGGGAAAGTTAGAAAGGTTTTTGTTTTGTTTTTGTATGAAATGGATAGAAATTTAATAAAACAACACGTATAAGAAGTGGGAGGGGATGGAAAGGAACAAAAATGCACAAACAGGATTAGATTGCTGTTGAATGTGCTGCAATTATTTACAAGTTTGATAAGCATTAGACGTGAATAAGAAGAGTGCTGATCAGTTTCATGCAGAGTGACATATTTTTAGCACAACCCCTGTGTGTTATACATATTGTAGCTAAATACATATACTTATTGTTTATGCGTGTGTGCAAAAAAACGGATCTTCTTGAGAATCTGGGTCAATGGCTAACTTTTGAGAGATTAACAAAGGTCCGGTCGTTTCCGCGGCCTGCGGTCTCTTCCTTCGTGAGACGAGACAGACGACGGCGCTGTGCGCCTAGTCTTGCTCACACACACAGATCTAGTTTGACCTAGTTAGAACTACAAGTACAGTTCCCCGCTCGCTCGAAAGGACTTTGCCCCCACGAAAGAAATTTACCTCGTAAAGAACGACTTCGATTAAGGTTCGAGGTTTTTAAACAGCTTTCATGAAAGATTCAGTTGTTGTCGATCGATACTTGAGGTAAAATCTGTCTGTCCAACGTAACCTACTACTAATGAAGAAGATGAGCAAGTTTTTAAGTGGAACGTAATTAACAATATTAACCAACATTACATGATCAAACGGAAAAATAGAAATGTTCCAACCCGTTTCAAGATGACAGAGAGTCCAATTCAATCATTTACATAATTTAATCCCAGAGACCACGAACATGCACGAACTCCAAAGTTGTTAAATAGCGAACGAATACTTCACAAGGAAACACGCCCTCTTACAATGGTTAACGCAAACAACGCTTTCCCTTTAAATAGGCCTATGATATGGGGGTCACACAGGTCAACAGGCGCATGCGCAGAGAAAAGGAATGTACAGAGTAGGTCAGAAGGGATGTTATTAAACAGTTGTGCGTAACACGCTGATGTAATCATGCGATGAAGAAGATACTTTATTATTAATAATAGATCTGTTGTAGACTGGTTATGTAGTGTGGAGAAAAGTTTTGCTTGACTAGAATTCATTATACAGGTACGTTCGTATATAAATGTGTGCTTGATGAATATGTGTATGTTTTGAATTCAGGTTTGTGTATGAATGAAGTAATTTTTATTTAAATTTTGGGCTACACAGTACAATATAAAAAACAGGGATCAAGCTGAGGACGTAGAAGCATGGTTGAGATACAACTGAGACGATTTCGATGGAAATGTTTTAGTAACAATAAGACATCCAAGCATATGTTTGAATATGTATGAATGAACTTATGTTTAACGCTAGGGGTTTAAATAAAAGTGTAACAGGATATAAGATTTAAAAGAACACAATATGTATATGTGTGTGTGTGTGTGCATGTGTATGTGTATATATGTGTATGTGTGTATGCACATACGTATGCATACATATATGTATGTATATATGTGTCGACATATTAGTTTTGATTGAAATGAACAGATTCTTTGGTTGGACTGTTAGTTGGTTGACACTGAAGTTAATAGAATATTATTGTTATGCTTCAAATGTCTTGCGTATGTAGAGTGGTTTATTTTTGTTCTATAAATTTGAAACTGACGCTGCGAACTCTTTGTGAACGGACCTTTGGCCCCACAATAAATGGCGCGGCGTTTACGCGCGTCAAGTGTCAAAAGTGTCAAGTGTCAAGTGTTCTCTCTCTCTCTCTCTCTCTCTCCTCTCTCTCTCACTTCTCCCCTCCTCCTCCTCCTTCTCTTCCTCCATCTCCTCCTCTTCTTCCTCATCCTCCTCCTCCTCCTTCCCCTCTTCATCCTTCTCCTCCTCCCCCTCATCCTCCTCGTGTTCGTGTTCTTGTTGTTGTAGATTACTGCTCTTGTTGTTGATTTTGAAGTTGCTGTTGTTGTTTTTTGTCTTCCTCCTTCCATGCTCCTCCTCTCCTTCTCCCCTCCTCTCCCCCTTGTTGTTGTTTTTGTTGTTTGTTCTTCTTCTTCTTCTTCTTTCTTCTTCTTCTTCTTCTTCTTCTTCTTCGCCCTGTCTTCCCTGTATGAACATAAAAGGTTTATTCCTTTAATTTCTGAAGTGACTGCCTTTTGATGTCTTAATAAAAGAGCATTTTTAATGCTCACCAACAAATTTCAGAAATGTCAATGGCATGTCTTCGCATCTTTGAAATTTTGCGATTGTTTTGACAGAGAATTAGGTTCGCATGAAAGCTTTAGAACAACTTAGCTGAAGACAAAATAATTTTGGCAGATGTTTAGCATAAAACAAATCGATGCATACTGTGTGCTGGAAGCGGTGTGAGTGAGTGATGACCTCACCGATATCATTTCCTTTTTTTTCTGCTTCTGTACCACGAATGAACCTCACAACGGAAAGCAGGAAAGCAATAACGCAGACGTGACGAGTTAAGATGACACAGGATGACACAAATTGAAAAACAGAACGACATTTTAAAAGAGCAATAAAGCCAACAAAATGATATTGCTAAGAATTTAAAAAAAAACGTAAACAAAGAAATGATGATGATAGAACAGAACGATGCAATTTGACACAAAACAGCAAAGTCATTTGGGAACAAGATGGAAAGGATAACGACGCGCTTCAACGTGAAGGGCATCAAACAGATATTAGCGGGAGGTGAGGGGGAGGGGAGGGCGGGGCTTGCCGTCAAGACATTTTCGAAAGAAGACAGTCGTCGTCGTCAGCCTGAAGAAGAATGTCGGAGAATAATCAATACCCTGATGCCCAATCAAGTCAGGAGCCGTGCTGGCTCGATCAGGGTTCTTCCAGAGTCTGGGATTATGATTTTTTTTTTTTTTTTTTTTGTCAGAGCCCTTGATTTGACAGTCAGAGGCAGAAAACAGTCGGGGGGCTATATTGGTGCCGGCAGATGCCAATGAAACTGTTGTTTTCTGTGGTAGAGGAGAAGGGAGAGGCCAGACAGATGCGAGGGAGGGGGGAACTGGAGAGGGAAGGGAGGGGGGGGGGGGGGGCAAAGACGGGAGAGGAGACGAAGGAGGGGTTGTCCCAAGACTGTAATCAAAAATGGAAAGATTAAAAAATGAGAGAGAGAGAGAGAGGGGAGAGGAGAGAGAGGAGAGAGAGAGAGAGAGAGAGAGAGAGAGAGAGAGCAAAAACACAACCAACCAAATAGATAAAAACAAAACAAGCAAATAAACAAGCAAACAAAAGAACGTAATCGATTTGTATTAGAATTCTGAAACCCGGGTGATTGGTTAGATAGATGCTTAACGATTGAACGGTGGGAAGTGGGAGGGTGTCTTCTTTCTCATTTCTTCTCTGCTTCGTTCGTGAGTGCAATGCAAGACACACTGTCACCTTCTCGAGAAAAGGAAACACATCGAATGAAAATTTTACACAGAGAGAGACAGAGAGAGACAGAGACAGAGAGACAGGACAGAGAGAGACAGAGAGAGAGAGAGAGACAGAGAAAGAGAGAAAGACAGAGAGACAGGACAGACAGACATAGAGAACGAGAGAGAGACAGAGAGAGACAGGGAGAGACAGAGACAGAGAAAGAGAGAAAGACAGAGAGACAGGACAGAGAGAGACAGAGAAAGAGAGAGAGAGAGACAGAGAAAGAGAGAGAGAGGGGACAGAGAGACAGGACAGAGAGAGAGAGAGACAGAGAAAGAGAGAGAGAGAAAGACAGAGAGACAGGACAGAGAGAGAGAGAGAGAGGAGAGAGAGAGAGAGAGAGAGAGAGAGAAGAGAGAGAGAGAGAGAGAGGAGAGGGTGTAGGGGGGCAGGAACAGAGTTCTAGGGTGACTGGAGGTAGGGGTAGGGAGGGTGGAGGGACTGGTAATCCTTACGTCGATTATTTTAGCAGCATCAGCAGGTGTTTTCAGTTTGTTTTTTTTTTTTCTGTTTGATATAATGATTTTCTACATTCTCATTGGACAGTAATGAAATCCTGTCTGGTCGTTTCTAAACGGTTGCTGGTAATCCTTACGTCAATTATTTCAGCAGCTACCAGCAGGTGTCTTTTTCAATTAATGATTTTCTACATTCTCACTGGACAGTAATGAAATCCTGTCTTGTTGAATCTAATAAGTTGATATGTCAGTGAGATGAGATCATTGTCTGACGGCTCTGTCTTCTCCTCTTCCTCCTCCTCCTTCTCTTCCTCCTCCTCCTCTTCCTCCCCCTCCTCCTCCGCCTCCGCCGCCTCTTCCTCCTCCTCCTCCTCCTCCTCTCCTCCTTCTTCTTCTTCTTCTTCTTCTTCTTCTTCTTCTTCTTCTTCTTTTCTTTCGCTTTAATTGTTTAATAATCAGAAAGAGACAGACAGATTGAAAGATAGACAGAGTGATAGGAAGACAGATAGGTAGACAGACAGAGATAGGAGCTCTCTCTCTCTCTCTCTCTCTCTCTCTCTCTCTCTCTCTCTCTCTGTCTCTCTGTCTGTCTCTCTCTCTCTCTCTCTCTCTCTCTCTCTCTCTCTCTCTCTCACACACACACACACACACACACACACACACACACACACACACACACACACACACACACAACGCAACGCAACGCAACGGAACGCATCACAACTCAACGCAACGCAACGCAACGCAACGCAACGCAACACAACACACGCGCGCGCGCGTGCAATCACACACATTTGATTGAAGTAAGAGTGCTGTTTCCATGCTTAAGAATGATTTAGCATGTAAGTGCGGGGTGGTGTGTGTGTTGTGTGTGTGTGTGTGTGTGCGTTGTGTGTGTGTGTGTGTGTGTGTGTGTGTGTGTGTGTGGTGATGGGGGAAGGGGGGGGGGGGAGAATGGAAGGTGATAATTGAAAAAAGTGATATTTAGATGAATGAACCTGGGAGTGCAGACAGACAGACTAGTCAGAGGCTTGCCAAACCTCACAAACTTGATGGGTGATCTGAAATGTATAGTATACATATAGACGTGGTGAGGTGCCAGTCTGTCTCGGCCAACAAGGCAACATGCAAGCATTGGATGCGCCTGTGTGAGGAAGTGATAAGCACAGAGAGCGCGCATGCGTGAGAGAGAGAGAGAGAGAGAGAGAGAGAGAGGAGAGAGAGAGAGAGAGAGAGAGAAAGAGAGAGAGTGTGTGAGAGAGAGAGAGAGAAAGAGAAAGAGAGAGACAGACAGACAGACAGGCAGGCAGGCAGACAGGCAGAAAGACAGACAGACAGACAGACAGACAGAGATCCTTCAATCTAACGAGAAACAAAATTGTGTTGTAAGGGGACTCTAAAACTGAGCAAAAAGCATCTCGGCTGAATGCTGAAGAGCTTGATTGGAAAATTCTCTCTTTTAGTTTGTCTGCTTTGACGTTCGTGAACCCAGTGCGTGGGTCATTGCTGCAAAGGAAAATGGACATGTTCAGGATTAAAAAAATAGCAATGATGAAATATGGGGAGAGAGAGAGAGAGAGAGAAGAGAGAGAGAGAGAGAGAGAGAGAGAGAGAGGTCACTGTGTGTGTGTGTGTGTGTGTGTGTGTGTGTGTGTGTGTGTGTTAGTGTGTGTGTGTGTGTGTGTGTGTGTGTGTGTGTGTGTGTGTGCGTGCGTGTGTGTGTGTGTGTGTGTGTGTGTGTGTGTGTGTGTGTGTGTGTGTGTGTGTGTGTGTGTGTGATATTTCTGATACAGTGAATCACTCGGTGTGATTTGTTTATTGCCCGCTATTACCTGAGATGATGGTAACTACGCACTACCATTCCTATTTCGTACCAAACTATAGTGGAAAATGATTACTGTGTGTGTGTGTGTGTGTGTGTGTGTGTGTGTGTGTGTGTGTGTGTGTGTGTGTGTGTGTGTAAAGCTTAATTTTCTTCTTTGTCGGCCAGCTGACCACAAAACCCACATCACTGGAAGACAAGCCAGTGAAAATAGCACTCTGTGCATTTTAAACATCACACAACTGTTGCGTCTCTGCCTTTTCTTCATTTATGTCCAAAAACGTGTGTTGCACTCTACGATTGGCGGAATACAGTGAACGTCTGGCATCAGGCACAGCATTCGTCTGTTTCTTTCTTTCAGCTTCGATTTGTGAAGAGGAAGAAAAGGAGGGGGGAGGGGAGGGGGGAGTGTGAGATTGCCCGTGTGGAGAGCTGTTCGACCGAAGGTATACGTCATCTAACAAAGCAATGGATAGATAAGTTATATTGAACTGAAGGAACTTCTGAGAGAAGTCAATATCCTCAAAGTTTGTTTTGACTGTTTCCAGACGTTGATTTCGTATTCCAGCCAGTGTGTATACTAGCAGTGTTCACTAAATGCTCTCCATGTCTCTGCCTTTGATAAATTAATTGAGCGACGTGCCTAGAACTTTCATAGAAAAAAAAAAGCTGTGGAGTTTGCTAATAGCCATTCATAAAATTGTGTAAACGTGTTAAGCTGTGTGGAATGTATTATGACATGAATAAACAGATGACGTTGCATCAACCCTATGAATAAAAAAACAAACAAACAGGATTACCAAGCGGGACAAGTCGCTGTTCTGTGTGTTCGTACAGATAGAACTTCAAAGATAATTGCATCAAATTCATGGAACGTAACAGTTATGCATGGGAATAAACTGGATTTCTAGAACGTTGTTCGAAAGTGTGTGTGTGTGTGTGTGGGGGGGGGGGGGGGGAGGGTCATTGATGCATGGGAATAAACTGGATTTTCTATAACGTTGTTTGAAAGTGGGTGAGGGTGTGGGTGGGTGTGTGTGGGGGGGTGGGGGTCATTGCCAGAAAAGGTCGATTTTTGCGGATAGTTACCATTCTGGTCACGAAGTTAGTGGTCATTGAGAAGGAGCTGTGCTCTATGTGAAAAGAAACTGTTGAAAGTTATCTGAAAATGTCATACAATGAACTAACTACGGGTTATGCAGTTCCAGTTGTCGCTGTTTAAAAAAAGATAATGCACGTCGGTTATAACAAGGTAAAAATGGCGTCAAGAGAAGTGAATACCCATGCTTCTGATTATTCAGCAGAACAGTTAAGAAAGAAACGGAAGACATACACTTAAAGGCATTGCTCAGAATGAGTAAAGGAGGTTTACCCAAACGCATTTTCAGTGTTGTGTCAAAGGATAGAGCCCTGCAGTGCTTTGATTGTACTCCTAACCATCCATTGTTGCAATGCAATCTAGGCACTGTACTAACTGGGCAGGAAGAAATGATTGTACTCCTAACCATCAATTGTTGTAATACAATCTAGGCACTGTACTAACTGGGCAGGAAGAAATGATTGTGCTCCTAACCATCAAATGTAATACAATCTAGGCACCGTACTAAGTGGGCAGGAAGAAATGATTGTACTCCTAGCCATCAATTTTTGTAATACAGTCTCGGCACTATGCTAAATGGGCAGGAAGAAACCAGAATGATAGCTATTGCCTGATGATCTTGGCCAAATAACGCTTGGTTGGTTTGTTGTTGTTGTTCTTATTGGTTTCCTTCTTCTTAATTTGTCCCGTGCACGTAGTAAATAATGTTCAGGAACACTAATCAACTGGAGGTTTCGCTGTGATTTCTGTGCTCAGCAGTAGGAAACTATTGGGATCTATAGAGTGTGTGCAAGCGTGCACTCAACTGATATTTTAAATGTTACGACCACTGCTCATTTTCTTTGTTTCATTCGAACAAAAATTACACATCACAGGCGCGAATAACCTTTACTATACTTTCGGAACCAGTTCAACAACGATTAAGTGCCTTTTGTGTGGTAAGTTAGTGTCACAACAAATGATCCAGTCAGATTAGATTACATTAGAATAATACTGCCCAAAAATTAATGCTGAAATGGAACGATGCAATTTGAAACAAAACAGCAAAGTCATTTCGAAATTAGATGAAAGGGTAACGACGCGCCCAAACGTGAAGGGCATCAAACAGATATTAGCGGGGGAATTGCCATCAAGACAGTTTGAAAGAAGACAATCGTCTTCGGGCGCAAAAAGCGGCATGGCAGGGAATAATCAATACCTCGATGCCCAATCAAGTCAGGCTGGCTCAGTCTGGGCTCTGGAGTCTGGCATTATGATTTTTGTTTTGTCAGAGCCCTTCATTTGATAGACAGAGGCAGAAACAGCCAGGCTCATTCAGTGCCGGCAGATGCCAGTAAAACTGTTGTTTTCTGGGAGAGAGGAGAAGAGAGTGGCGAGACAGATGCAGAGAGAGAGAGAGAGAGAGAGAGAGAGACAGACAGACAGACAGACAGACAGACAGACAGACAGACAGACAGACAGAGAAAGAGAGAGAGGCAGAGACGGAGAGGAAAAGGAGAAGGGGGTGTCCCAGGACTGTAGGCAAGAAGGGCATGATGGGTAAGAACAGAAAGAAAAATGAAAGGAAAGAAAGAGAAAACGAAGAGAGAGAGAGAGAGAGAGGAGAGAGGAGAGAGAGAGAGAGAGAGAGAGAGAGAAGAGATTGAGAGAGAGAGAGAGAGAGAGAGAGAGGAGAGAGGAGAGAGAGAGGGAGAGAGAGAGAGAGAGAATTCTAGCAAAAAACAAACAAACAAAAATCAGAAAAGAAAAACATATGAACATAATTGATTTGTATTAGAATTCTGAAACAGGAAGATTAAACGGGGGTGAGGGGGGGGGGGGGGGGAGGGGGATGGACAGGTGCCCTCTTCTTTTCTTATCTGCTTCGTTTGAGAACACAATGCAAGAAATACGGCTCGTATCGTCACCTTCTCGAGAAAAGAAATAGATCAAACTAAAACGAGA
>CM031607.1:28395103-28410683 GCA_018398815.1 Conus ventricosus | reverse complement strand
AATTGTGATGCCACTATTGAAACCTAAGACCACTCACCGTACCTTTCTACGAACCCGCAACTGCATCTTTTAATTCTCCATCTTCGTCACACATCTCTATTCTGCTGCATTCTTCGTGAGAGGAACGTGGCGGGTGTGTCAACCTTATCGGAACCCGGAGGTGGACTCTAAGCGTCAAGGGAACTCCGGAACACCACAGGATCCGTGAAGCTGAGTGCAAATTATTCAAACACATCCTCCCATACTCAAGCCGCTACGACACACTCAGACATTTTTTTTTCTTGTATTTTTTTTTTCCTTGTGTATAACTATATTCTGCGTGTATTCTCCGGAAGATATATTTTTGTAGCACAAGCGAACAGTTATTTGTGCAAACTGCAAGAAGCGGAGAGGAGAAGGACAGAGACTTTGTTGTTATTAGTATATGTGCATGATTTATTTCTTTTGTGTTGATTCATTTCATAGGGAACAAACGGACATCGACATACAAAGAAACCCATACGACATATTCACCGCAGATCATCATCATCTTTATTTATACTTAATTAAATCAGTTTTTTGGGATCAAAGATCAAACCTCTTGATTACATCTGTGGAAAGAAAGTGAAGGGTGGGACGAAAGCTTGACTTTCCTACTAGGGTCTATCGTTCTTTGCCTGAGCATTCAACCATCTTTTAAATGAATGGGTCTTATTAAAACGTCACAGTGTGTGTGCGCGCCCGTGCGCGCATGAGCACCCCTATTTCTGTCTATCTGTCTCCCTATCACTCTGTGTCTGTCTGTCTGTGTCACTGCCTATCTGTCTGCCTCTCCTGTGATAATTACACGACTGAAATAAAAAGAAAAACACATTTCTGTCTGTCTTTCTGTCTCCCTATCACTCTGTGCTGTCTGTGTGACTGTCTGTCTGTCTGCCTCTCTGTTGATAATTACACGACTGTAAAAAAAAAAAGAAAGAAAGAAAGAAAAAGAAGACGAAGAAGAAGAAAACGAAGATCCGTGCACAGTGGTCCCCAGTTGGCTGGACAATAAACAACCTCATCGACAGATTAATTGATTAAGAACGACAGGACACGATTTCAAAACTGTCCACTGTGTAAAGTAGAAATCAAAAAAAAGAAAAAAGAAACCTGCTGAAGCCGCTAAAGTAACTGGGCGTGAGGGTTACCAGTCCCTCCAGCACCTATCACCCTGGAAGCCTATTCCGTCCCCTCCCATCTCTTCCCTCTCTCTCTCTCTCTCTCCTCTCTCTCTCTCTCCTCTCTCTGTCTCTCGTTTTAGTTTGATCTATTTCTTTTCTCGAGAAGGTGACGATACGAGCCGTATTTCTTGCATTGTGTTCTCAAACGAAGCAATAAGAAAAGAAGAGGGCACCTGTCCACCCCCCCCCCTCCCCCCCCCCCTTCACCCCCGTTTAATCTTCCTGTTTCAGAATTCTAATACAAATCAATTATGTTCATATGTTTTTTTTTTCTGATTTTTGTTTTGTTTGTTTTTGCTAGAATTCTCTCTCTCTCTCTCCCCTCTCTCTCTCTCCCCATCTCTCTCCTCTCTCTCTCTCTCTCTCTCAAATCTCTCTCTCTCTCTCTCTCTCTCTCTTTTCCTCTCTCATCTCTCTCTCCTCTCTCTCTCTCTTCCCCTTTTGCCCGTTTTTTTTCCCTTTCATTTTTCTTTCTGTTCTTACCCATCATCCCTTCTTGCCTACAGTCCCTGGGACACCCCCTTCTCCTTTTCCCTCTCCGTCTCTGCCTCCTCTCTTTCTCTGTCTGTCTGTCTGATCTGTCTGTCTGTCTGTCTGTCTGTCTGTCTTCTCTCTCTCTCTCTCTCTCTCTCTCTCTCTGCATCTGTCTCGCCACTCTCTTCTCCTCTCTCCCAGAAAACAACAGTTTTACTGGCATCTGCCGGCACTGAATGAGCCTGGCTGTTTCTGCCTCTGTCTATCAAATGAAGGGCTCTGACAAAACAAAAATAAATAATGCCAGATCCCAGAGCCCAGACTGACCCAGCCTGACTTGATTGGCATCGAGGTATTGATTATTCCCGGGCCATGCCGCTTTTTGCGCCCGAAAAACGATTGTCTTCTTTCAAACTGTCCTTGATGGCAATTCCCCCCTAATATCTGTTTGATGCCCTTCACGTTTGGGCGCTTTCGTTACCCTTTCATCTAATTTCGAAATGACTTTGCTGTTTTGTTTCAAATTGCTCGTTCCATTTCAGCATTAATTTTTGGGCAGTATTATTCTAATGTAATCTAATCTGACTGGATCATTTGTTGTGACACTAACTTACCACACAAAAGGCACTTAATCGTGTTGAACTGGTTCCGAAAGTAAAAGTAAAGGTTAAATTTGCGCCGTGATGTGTAATTTTTGTTCGAATGAAACAAAGAAAATGAGCAAATGGTCGTAAAAATTTTAAAAAATCAGTTGAGTGCACGCTTGCACACACTCTATAGATCCCAATAGTTTCCTCCTGCGAGCAAAAGAAATCACAGCGAAACCTCCAGTTGATTAGTGTTCCTGAACATTATTTACTACGTCAACGGGACAAATTAAAAGAAGGAAACCAATAGAACAACAACAAAAAACCAACCAAGCGTTATTTGGCCAAGATCTCAGGCAATAGCTATCATTCTGGTTTCTTCCCCGCCCAAATTTAGCATAGTGCCGAGACTGTATTACAAAAATTGATGGCTAGAGTACAATCCCTTTCTTCCTGCCCACTTAGTACGGTGCCTAAATGTATTACATTTATGGTTAGGAGCACAATCATTTCTTCCTGCCCAGTTTGTACAAATGCCTAGATTGTATTACAACAATTGATGGTTAGGAGTACAATCATTTCTTCCTGCCCAGTTTTGTACAGTGCCTAGATTGCATTGCAACAATGGATGGTTAGAGTACAATCAAAGCACTGCAGGGCTCTATCCTTTGACACAACACTGAAAATGCGTTTGGGGGAAACCTCCTTTACTCATTCTGACAATGCCTTTTAAATGTATGTCTTCCGTTTTTTTCTTAACTGTTCTGCTGAATAATCAAAGCATGGGAAATTCACTTCTCTTTACGCCATTTTACCTTGTTATAACCGACGTGCATTATCTTTTTTTTAAACAGCGACAACTGGGAAATGCATAACCCGTAGTTAGTTCATTGTATGACATTTTCAGATAACTTTCCAACAGTTTCTTTTCACATAGAGCACAGCTCCTTCTTCAATGACCACTAACTTCGTGACCAGAATGGTAACTATCCGCAAAATCGACCTTTTCTGGCAATGACCCCCACCCCCCCACACACACCCCACCCACACCCTCACCCCATTTTCAAACAACGTTAAGAAAATCCAGTTTATTCCCATGCATCAATGACCCTCCCCCCCCCCCCCCCCCACACACACACACACACACACTTCGAACAACTTTTCTAGAAAATCCAGTTTTATTCCCATGCATAACTGTTAACTTCCATGAATTTTGATGCAATATCTTTGAAGTTCTATTCGTACGAACACACAAAAACAGCGACTTGTCCCGTTTGGGTAATCCTGTTTGTTTGTTTTTTTATCATAGGTTGATGCAACGTCATCGTTTATTCATGTCATAATACATTCCACACAGCAAACACGTTAACACCAATTTTATGAATGGCTATTAGCAAACTCCACAGCTTTTTTTTTTTCTATGAAAGTTCTGGGCACGTCGCTCAATTAATTTATCAAAGGCAGAGACAGGGAAGACATTTAGTGAACACTTGCTAATATACACACTGGCTGAATACGAATCAACGCTGGAAACAGTCAAAACAAACTTTGAGGATATGACTTCTCTCAGAAGTTCCTTCATTCAATATAACTTATCTATCCATTGCTTTGTTAGATACTTTAACCTTCGGCGAAAAAGCTCTCCCACACGGGCAATCTCACACTCCCCCCCCTCCCCTCCCCCCCTTCCTTTTTCTTCCTCTTCACAAATCGAAGCTGAAAGAAAGAAACAGACAATGCTGTGCCTGATCCCCAGATTCACTGTATTCCGCCAATCGTAGAGTGCAACACACGTTTTTGGACATAAATGAAGAAAAGGCAGAGACGCAACAGTTGTGGGGAAGTTTAAAATGCACAGAGTGCATTTTTCACTGGCTTGTCTTCCAGTGATGTGGGTTTTGTGGTCAGCTGCCGACAAAAGAAGAAAATTAAGTTTTTACACACACACACACACACACACACACACACACACACACACACACACACACACACCACACAGTAAATCATTTTCCACTATAGTTTGGTACAAATAGGAATGGTAGTGCGTATTACCATCACTCAGGTAATAGCGGCAATAAAAAAAATCACAACCGATAAATTCACTGTATCAAAATATCAACACACACACACACACACAAAACACACACACACACACACACACACACACACACACACACACACACGCACGCACACACACACACACACCCAAAAACACACACACACACACACACTAACACACACACACACACACACACACACACACACACACACACACAGTGACCTCTCTCTCTCTCTCTCTCTCTCTCTCTCTCTCTCTCTCTCTCTCTCTCTCTCCCCATTTTTTCATCATTGCATTTTTTTAATCCTGAACATGTCCATTTTCCTTTGCAGCAATGACCCACGCACTGGTTCACGAACGTCAAAGCGACAAACTAAAAGAGAGAATTTTCCAATCCCAAACTCTTCAAACATTCAGGCCCGAGATGCTTTTTGCTCAGTTTTAGAGTCCCCTTACAACACAATTTTGTTTCTCGTTAGATTGAAGGAACTCTGCTGTCTGTCTGTCCCGTCTGTCTTTCTGCCTGTCTGCCTGCCGCCTGTCTGTCCCGTCTGTTTTCTCTCTTTCCCCTTTCCCCTCTCCCTCTCTCACACACTCTCTCTCTTTCTCTCTCTCTCTCCTCTTTTCTCTCTCTCTCTCTCTCTCACTCTCCCCTCTCTCTCTCTCCCTCCCGCTTCCTCTCTGTGCTTATCACTTCCTCACACAGGCGCATCCAATGCTTGCATGTTGCCTTGTTGGCCGAACAGACTGGCACCTCACCACGTCTATATGTATACTATACATTTCAGATCACCCATCAAGTTGTGAGGTTTGGCAAGCCTCTGACTAGGTCTGCTGTCTGCTCTCCCGGGTTCATCATCAAAATTTAACTTTTTCAATTACACCTTTTTTTCCCCCCCCCCCCTCCCCTCACCACACACACAACACACACACACACACACACAACACACCCAAAAAACCACACCACCACACACACACACCCCCCCGCATTTAACATGCAATCATTCTTAAGATGGAACAGCACCTACCTTCAATCAAATGTGTGTATTGCACCGCGCGCGCGGTTTGTTTGCTTTTGCGTTGCGTTCCCGTTGCTTTGCTTGAGTTGGATGCGTTCCGTTGCGTTGGTTGCTTGTGGTGTGTGTGTTTTGGTGTTGTGTGTTTTTGTGTGGTGTGGTGTTGGTTGTGTGAAGAGAGAGAGAGGAAGAGAGGAGAAAAGAGGAGAAAAAACAACAGAGAACAGAGAGAGAGGAGAGAGAGAGGAGAAGAGAGAAGGAGGAGCTCCTATCTTGTCTGCTACCTATCTTCTTCCTATCACTCGCATCTTTAAATCTGCTGTTTTTTTTCTGATTATTAAACAATTAAAGCAAAGAAAAAAGAAGAAGAAGAAGAAAGAAGAAAAAAGAAGAAGAAAAAAAGGGGAGGAGGGAGGAGGAGGGGGAGGGGGAAGGGGCGGCGGAGGGGAGGGGGAGGGGAGGAAGAGGGAGGGGGAAAGGGAAAGGGGAAAGGAGGAAGAGGAGAAGCAGACCGTCAAAAAGACTCATCTCACTGACTATCAACTTATTAATTCAACAAACAGGATTTCATTACGTCCAGTGAAATGTAAAAAACTTTAAAATTGAAAAAGACACCTCCCGGTCTGCTAAATAATTGACGTAAGGAACCGCAACCTTTTAGAAACGACCAGACAGGTTTTTCATTACGTCCAATGAGAATGAAAAAAAAAACTTTAATCAAACAGAAAAAAAAAAAAAAACTGAAAACCCTGCTGATGCTGCTAAAATAATCGACTAAGGATTACCAGCCCCCACCCTCCCTACCCCCCTACCTCCGTCACCCAAAAAACTCTGTCCGCCCTCCAAACCCCCCATCTCTCTCTCTCTCTCTCTCTCTCTCTCTCTCTCTCTCTCCTCTCTCTCTCCTCTCTCCTCCTCTGTCCTGCCCTCTCTTCTTCTCTCTCTCTCTTTCTCTTCCTCTCTCTCCTGCCTTCTCTCTCTCTCTCTCTCTCTTTCTCTGTCTCCTCTCCCTTCTCTGTTTTCCTCTGTCCTGTCTCTCTGTCTTTCCTTTTTCCTCTGTCCCGTCCTCCCTGCCCTCTCTTGTCTCTCTCTCGTTCCTATGTCTTCTGTCCTGTCTCTCGTCTTTCCTTTTTCTCTGTCCTCTCCTCCCCTTTCTTCTCTCTTGTCCTGTCTCTCTGTCCTGTCTCTCTCTGTTCTCTAGTAAAATTTTCTTTCGAGTTTTTCCTTTTCTCGAGAAGGTGACTGTGTTTGCATTGCACTCACGAACGAGCAGAGAAAAATGAAAAGAAGACACCCCCCATTTCCCACCTTTCAACGTTAAGAAACTATCTAACCATCACCTTTTTCAAAATTTTCAATACAAACGATTACTTTCTTTTTTTGTTTGTTTATTTGTTTTGTTTTGTTTTTTCTATTTGGTGGTTGTGTTTTGCCTCCCTCCTCTCTCTCTCCTCTCTCCCCCTCCCTCCTCTCTCTCTTCTCCTCCTCCCTCTTTTTTTAATTTTTCCCCTTTTTTTGATTAAGTCTTGGGGACAACCCCTCCTTCGTCCCTCCCCGTTTTGCCCCCCCCCCCCCCCCCCTTTTCCCTCTCCACCCCCCCCCCCTCCCTCGTCTGGCCTCCCCTTCCCTCTACCACAGAAAACAACATTTTCTTTGGGCATCCCCGGGCACCAATATAGCCCCCCGACTTTTTCCCCCGCCTCGACGCAAATCAAGGGGCTCTGCCAAAAAAAAAAAAAAAAAAAATAAATCCCGACTCGGGAAGAACCCTGATCCCACACGCCCTGATTTTGATTGGGAAACAGGTATGTATTCTCCGACATTCTTCTTCGGGCTGACGACGACGACTGTCTTCCAAAATGTTTTGACGGCAACCCCCCCCCCCCTCCCCCTCACCCCCCGCAATACTTTTTGTCCCTTCACTTTGAAGCGCGTCTTTATCCTTTCCATCTTGTTCCCAAATGCTTTGCTGTTTTGGAAAAATTGCATCGTTCTTTCTATCTCACATTTTTTTGTTTACGTTTTTTTTTAAATTCTTAGCAATATCATTTTTTTGGTTTTATTGCCTTTTAAAAAGTCGTTTGTTTTTCAATTTGTGTCATCCTGTGTATCTTCCCCTCGTCACGCGCTTATTTTCGTTTTTCCGTTGTGGGGGTTCATTCTGGTACAGAACAAAAAAAAAAGAAATGAATCGGTAGGTCATCACTCACTCACACCGCTTCCACAACAGAAATGCATCGTTTTTTTTATGCAAACATCTCCCAAAATTATTTTGCTTCACTAAGTTTTTCTAAATTTTTCATGCAAACCAAATTCTCGCAAAACAATCGAAAAATTTCAAAGAAAAAGACATCCATTGACATTTCAAAATTTTTTGGGTGACATTAAAAAGCTCTTTATTAAGACATCAAAAGCGTCACTTCAGAAATAAAGGAAAAAACCTTTTTATTTTCATACGGGGAAAAAGGGGCGAAGAAGAAAAAGAAAAAAAAGAAGAAGAAGAAAGAAGAAGAAAGAAAAACACAACAACAACAACAACAAGGGGGAGGAGGAGGAGAGAAGAGGGGGAGGGCGGGAAGGAGGAAGACAAAAACAACAACACCCCCAAAACAAAAACAAGGCAGTAATCTAAAACAACAAGAACCGAACACAGGAGGATGGGGGAGGAGGGGGAAGGATGAAGAGGGGAAGGGAGGAGGAGGGGGAGGGGAAGAAGAGGAGGAGATGGGGGAAGAAAAGGGAGGGGGGGAGGGGGAAAGTAAAGAGAGAGGAGAGAGAAGAGAGAGAGACACTTGACACTTGACATTTTTTGACATTTGACGCGCGTAAACGCCGCGCCAATTGTGGGCCAAAGGGCCGTTCACAAAAGTTCGCAGCTCAGTTCAAATTTATAGAACAAAAATAAACCACTCTCAACCAAGACATTTGAAAAAAACAATAATATTCATTAACTTCATTTCAACCAACAACAGTCCAACCAAAAATCTGTTCATTTCACAAAAAAATAATGCGACACATATAACAAATAATGTAGCATAAGTATTCATACACACATACCAATATACACAAACCATCACACAACCCACTATAAAATTTGTGTTCTTTTCATCTTATACCTTTTACCTTTTATTACCCTAGCGTTAAACTAAGATCTTTTCATACATATTAAACATATGTTGGATGTTTTAGTTAAAAAATTTTTCCCACGAAACGCTCGTTGTATCCAACCATGCTTCTACTGTCCTCAGTTTGATCCCTGTTTTTTATATTGTACTGTGACCCTTTTTATCAAAATTTCTTCAGTTCAACCAAAATCCAAAAATCAAAACATACACATATTATCAAGCACACTTAAAATTTACGAACGCCCTTTAAAAAGAATCAGTAAAGCAAATTTCCCACACTACAAACCATCTACACAATCTATTTTTAATAATATATACTTTTTCACGCATGATTACATCAGCGTTTTTAACGCACAACTTTTAAAATAACATCCCGTCGACCTACTCGTACTTCCTTTTTCTCTGCGCATCCCTGTTGACCTGTGTGACCCCCATACATAGGCCTAGTTAAGAAAGCGTTTTGTTTGCGTTACCTTTGTAAGAGGCGGTTTTCCTTGTTGAAGTTTTTCGTTCGCATTTTAAAATTTTGGAGTTCGTGCATTTTCGGGGTTCTCTGGTTTTAAATATGTAAATGATTTAAATTTGGACCCTTTTCCTTGAAACAGTTTGGAACATTTTCTATTTCCGTTTTGATCATGAATTGGTTAATTTTGGTTTTACTTCCACTTGAAACTTGTCATCTTCTTCATTATTAGTGGGTTACTTTTGGGACAGACGGGATTTTACCTCAAGATCGATCGCAACAACTGAATCTTTCATGAAAGCTGTTTAAAACCCTCAACCTTAATCGAAGCTTTCTTTACGGGGTAAATTTCTTTCGGGGGAAAAGTCCTTTCGGCGGCGTGAACTGTACTTGTATTCTAAAAACTGGGTCAAACTAGATCTTGTTGTGGCAGAGACTGGCACAGCGCGCGTCGCGTCTCGTCTCACAAGGAAAGGACCGCGCCGGGGAAAACACCTGACCTTTTTTAAATCTCTCAAAATTTTACCATTGCCCCAGATTCCAAGAAGACCTTCTTTGCACACACCATCACAATAATATATTTTTTACTACAATATTATAACACACAGGGTTGTGCAAAAAAGCACTCTGAAAATGAAACTGACACCTCTTCTTATTCCGTCTAACTTATCAAACTTGAAAAAAAATTTGCAGCACATCAACAAAAACTAACCCTTTTTTTGTTGCATTTTTGTTCCTTCCATCCCCTCCCCACTTCTTAACGTGTTGTTTATTAATTTCTACCCATTTCAACAAAAAACAAAAAAAAATTTTTCAATTTTCCCCTCCCCCTTTTCAAATTTTCCTATATTGAAATAACAATCGTTTTAACCTGTGGGCCACATTGCCAGCCCTTGACTTTAATCCTTAAATTGATTTTCTCTGGATTGAGAGAAAAAAATGTCATAGCAAACTTTATCTCTGAAATTTTTTTTTGTAGAAATTTTATCTAATCAATTTGGGTTTTCGTTTTTTTTAAAATGTTTGGTTATGTTTTTCCCACTTTAATTGGTTAAAATTTGGGCATCGTTAAAAAGGCATTTCTTTTTCATCTACAGAAAAAAGGGGGAAAGGTTGCAATCCCCAAAACATCATGTATTTCCTATTGAAGAAATTCTTTTATTCCAGCCATTTTTTTTAAGCTTTCCAAAATTTAGTTATGTAATTTGTTAGATATTCTCTTTTGATGAAATTTTTGAAGGTAGTAGTTGTAAATCTCTCGTATTTGTTTTTTTTTCTCATGCCAAGTTTTTTTATAACAATCTATAATTCTTTGTTTTAACCCCTTTTATAAAACATTTTTCATACTTACCCCTTCATTTGCCCATCCCTCTGGAACCTCCTATCTAGACATCCTTTTTTTCCCTAGGCCCTTTTTGTTTTTAGTTTATTTTTTTTTTTTTTCCCTTTTCAAGCTTGTTTTGGAATCCTATTAGGTGGCAATTTACTAAACGTAGCCAAAAATCAATTGCTTTATTATACTATCTATATATAAGGGGTACTGCCAACTCCCAACACAATTTTTTGGTGTTTTTTTTCCTACCCCTAAATATTTTACATGCAAGTAATTTAAATTTTCAACGCTGAATACAAGTTAACCCCCATACCCACGCAAAAGAAATAGGGGTTTTGTTTGGGTATCAAATATTTTAAAAATAGATATTAAGCTATATGTCCTAAACTGTACAGGTTTTCTTATTTAAATCACCTTACCTTTGCCACCTGCATTTTTTTGAGAGGAGATACTCGAGATTTTGGGTTGTCATGTATAACCCAAATATTTTAAAACTGTTTACAACTTCTAATTTCATCACCTTTATAATACCATTTCCTCCTTCCTAAGATCCTCCTTTCCGGATACCATGACTTTTGTTTTTTTGTAATTTCCCGTTACCCATTTTTTTCCAGAGGGTCTCTTGGGGATTTTTAAGTTTATTTTGTAACCTGATGGGGTTATCGAATAGTGCATACGTCGCAAAAAGGGAGTAGGAATATTCCTCATTCCGGTAGAAATTGGTAGCCATGTCTTCCCTCGATGTTCCTTTCGCCACTTTGTTATCAAAAGGGGGAAAAATAAAGGAGATAGAAGCACCCTTTTTCACCCTTTAGACAGTCAAAAAAATCTTTCATTCACCATTCCACACAGCCCGAAAATTTCTGAATTTCCTTTTAACTGTTTAACATTTTTTTAAAATATTTTTTGTTCTTTTAATTTCCCATAGCTTATCCTGTTTTAAGTATCGAAAAGCTTTTTTGAAGTCAATGAATGCTACATATAATTTGCTTTTTCTTCTGCCTACAAGCGTTTACTTTTCATTGTTACCCAAATGAAATTGGTCTATGGTAGAGAAGTTTTTTCAAAAACCCCCGCTTCTCTTTGCTTTTTGTTCTCTTCCCCTGCCCATTTATAGTCTTTATTTTTTACACTGGAAAATTTTACTTAAGATCTAAAGGGGAAAAACCTCTATAATTTCCTGGGAATTTTTTTTTTTTGCCCTTTTTTTAAAAGAGGCACAATTAAAAGCTTTTTTCCATTCTATAGGAAAAAATAACATCCTGAAAACTTATTTAAAAAAATTTTATTAGAAAAAGGGGTTTTGTTTTGTTCGTGGTCTTAAAAAATTCTGGTGTATTTTTGTCAGTCCAGATGCTTTTCCTTTTTTTTAATTTTTTTTTGCTAACTTTTTCAAAAATTTGTTATCCTTTATCTAAATTTTTGTATATGGATTTCCCCTTTTCGACTTCAATTTTTTTTGCAACCCCCTTTTATTGTTGTTTTTGGGACTTCAGGTAGTTGCGGGGTTTAAAACACTTTCAAAGTGTTCTTGCCATTTGAAACTTTTTTGCTGGAGGTAAACTTTTTTTTTTTTTTGCTTTTTTTAAAATTTTTCCAAAACATCTTACTTCTTTTTTGGTTTTGATGAGTGCCCCCGTAAGTTTGTTTTTCTATTTGTTTTTTCTTCTTCTTTGGGTTTTTCTTTATATAAAGTTCTTTTGTTTTCATATAACCCCTTCTACTTCATACAAAATTTTGGGGTTTTTAATCTGTTTTTTAAAGCGTCATTTTACAAATGCGTGTCTGGCATCTTTTTCTTGGGTTCACATTCCCATCAACCATCCATTTGTTGTTTTGTCATCCCCTCCTATGCCTATATTTACATACATACTTTTTCCAGCCTTTTTAATTTTTTTTTTTTAAATTTTTTAAACTTAAAAAAGCATGCAATCCCCCCGTAATCTGTTCCAGTAGTATTTAAACTTCTGTTTAATGCTGTATATATTCTTGTTGTTTTGCAGGGTCCCATCTAAATTTTTTTTACAAACTTCTCTTAGCTTGTCTTCCGGGGGCTGCAATGTGCTCTGTATAACCATGTTGATTGGCATTGTGAGATTCAATCTTTCCTGGGTGCCCCAATTTTTTACATACCAAAAACCAAAGAAAATAATAATAAAAGATTGTAGGGTTTTTTCCCCTACAGAAAAAAATGTATGCACGTCAAAGTTCCTGCACTTAGTCCATTTTAGAGGGGTTAATTTTAAATGTGACAAAATTCAATTAATTTTTTTCCGAAAACCCTTTTTAACAGAGTCCATTGAAACCCTTCGTGCACAACACCTTTTTATGTTTAATGGTCACACATTTTTTACACACGACCCCATTTTTCCCCCCTACTGCATTGAATCTCCTCCAATAATAAAAGAAAACATTTTTGTTTCTCTATTTTGGGTTTTAAATATTCTCCAGCATTCTAAGGGACATGTATAGTCCTTTTCAGAATAAAAAAGGCATCAACGGGTACAATATTCCAAAAAACATAAAACCTTTTCCCCCAAAATTTTGCAGATTTTCAGATAAACGTATACATAATACATTTTTTATCCCCGGCTTTTAACTGAACAAGTCAGCCAATTCTTTTTAATTACATGACAACCCCCCCTGAAGTCTGCCCCTTTTGGTAAATTTCACAGCTGGGCAATGGGGATACAAAAAATTTGAAATTTATTTCAAAACAAAAGACTCAAAGTAAAAGTTTCACACAACGCAGAATCAATGATGAATATATTCAAAAAAACTGGGTCAATAATTTCTCAAACAGACCTTTTACATTCCCGCAACCAAAAAACAGCTTTTTCTTACCTTTTTTAATTCACTTTAGCAAATTTTCCCCTTTCATCCCGTTCCTTTTCCATTCACTCTTTCCCTTTTTCATTTTTATCTCATTCACCGTTGTTGTCTCCCCAATTCCATCTTCCCCACTTTCCATTTTGTTTTTCTCTGTGTTGACGGGGACTTTTTTTTCCCTTTAATTTTGTGTGTGACCTTGGCCTAGTTTCATATTTTCTCCTTTTCTTTTCTTCTTTCCCACTTTCTTTGCTGATTGAAACGTGTTTTCCAGGGAGTTGGGCGGGTTTTTTGTTTTCCTTAAAGTGTTTTTTATCAGATCTAAGCTTGTTTTCCTGTGGGTTTTTTTGCGTTTTGGGTTTTCCCCCCTTTTTTTTAATTCACCTCCTTCTTTACATCAGAATATACCAGCCTTTTCGTAAATTTGTTTTCTTCAATTGTAGGTTGTCGTGTATTTCAATGGGCGTACGTCTTTCCCCCCCTCTAAGTGGTAGAAAAAATCGCTCCGCAATGAGCACTAGGGGGTTTTTTTCACAATCTCTGACCAGTCATGCAAGCTGTGTTGTCCCTAAGCTATCTCCTTTAAGCCCAGAACTGTCCAATTGATCCTATTTTCATCCCGGGCGGAGCCAGTGTGTTACAGGGAAAGTAGGGGATCTGATTAGGGTTTTCATTGACCTGATTCTAGGGGGGAAATCCCGTATTTTTATCTACTCGGCCAGTTTTTTGCCTTTTATGTTTTTCCCTATCCCCTTTTTTCTGCCACACCCCTTTTGCATTTTCCTTACGTCTTGTTTTCCTGTTTTCCCATCACCATTTACCTTTCTTTTCCTTTTACTCTCTTCCCTTTTTTTCGCTTACTCTCTCTTTTTCCAGACCTGTTTTCTTGATTTTCTGTCCACTCTCTCCCTTCGTCCTAAGATCCTCCCTGAACAAAAAAAAACCAAAACGCGCCCATTTTATTTTCCTTTTACCTTCATCCTCTCACTCCATTTTCCCCCCATTCACTCCTTTTTCACTTTTTTTCATACCCATCATCTCTTCCACCTGTTTCTTTCACCATTCTATCTTCCTCTCTTTTTTCCCCCAAACTTCCCTTTTCCCTTTTCCTCATCCCCACCCTCTCTCCTGCGCCAAAAAAGTTTTCTAACGCCACTTGCACTATAATCACTTTCAATTTATTCCTCTCTGCACCATTGTCCATTTGTGCCCGAATGTCTTTTGGAAAAATTTTCATATCTGTAGTCCTCTTTTCTGCTGGTGCTGTCAATTGTTCATGAGGGTGCCTTTCCCTTCTACTCGTGGTCTGTATTCTTTTCCTTTTCATACAGTTTCCCCCCCCTAGTACCCCGACTTGCCTTGGCCCCAACACTAGTTGGTCAGCTTGGCGCTTCGTCCTGTCTTGAACACCCGAAAGCTGCCTTCTTCATTTTCTCACTGCCTCTCGGTTCGTAGATCTTTATGGTGTCTCCCCACCTGAGGAAAGCACACACAGGTCGGGTCTCCTGCAGAAGGGTCCGGTTTGCCTAGCCTGTGCACGTTTTATTGCATCGTCGGCCCATGTCTCGTCTTCCCTATATTTGCTATGTCTCTCTGATCACCTCATCACATCCTCCTCTCCTGCTACCCTCGTACTCCCTTTTGCCCAAAGAAATTTAAGTTATTCCGCTGAATAACTTTCAATTCGGGCCTTTCTTTCCCCATTTTATCCCTCTGCGGCCCTATAGTCTTGCGTTGCCCCAAATGCCCCTTTCTGCTGTTTTGTTTTCTTGTAACCGCTTAGTGCTTGAACATCCCCCATAATTCATTCAAAGTTCCCCATATCTGATTGTTTTTTGTTCCCCTTGTTGAAATGGGGTTTGTAACTTAAAGGATCGTGGCGTTTTATTGCCGAAGAGTTGTGTCATCTTGGTGTCTATCTCGTCCAAGTTGTTTAATTCGCTTCCAGCTTTTCTTCTAGCTTCTTTTTTTTCATGTTCAATTTTTTCCCTTAAGTTCAATTTTATCCTGGGGCCCCGGGTTTGGGCCCCCCCATCATTGGACAAAGGGAAATCTCTGCGCACATGCTAAGTGGAGAATAAGAAAATATAACCACTATTGGAGACAGACTATTCCCAAACTGAATCTGGATGTTGGTAGACCGTACCCCTTTTTCTGTCCCCAAAAGAGTCCTCTGACGCTGCTCTTCCCTATCTCTGTCCACTTGTTGTTACGTTTTTCTTGACCACAGATAGAACCTGGCCCACTTCGTTTCTCCTTACGCACGGCTGAGCCGAGGCACTGCTTGGTTTGCGGAAAAATACCGAGTTTAGTCCTTACCATCGAACCGCCCTCGAACCCGCCACTGACTTTTTGGTACCAAACCCATCTTGTGGACAGGCACACGCAGTGTCAGAGCATACCCCACAGGGGCACAAACCAAACAAAACATCTTTCACTCCCCACTTCACCCCTTCCGCCATCTTTCTTTCTCTTCCCCTTCCTTTTCCCCG
>CM031607.1:28380471-28390003 GCA_018398815.1 Conus ventricosus | reverse complement strand
AAAACTTCGAACAAGACAGTCACTCAGCAGACACGTCAGTGCTTGACACAAACAGAAATTGGATGATCAAGTGTCTGAAGAAACGATACTATGGCGTTTGTTTGTCGCACGAAATCCATCAGGGCGTACCGTGAAATCCAGAACTCAGAAGTGAACAGAATTCACAGGATGCGGTGTGGTCAAAGAGGAATCCACTGTCTGGAAGCTTTTCCGGAAACAAATGTGAAGATTGAACTGAATAGTGAAGCTATATAACAATATGATATTACGAGTACTTGTATAGCCGAGATCCTAAAATAGCTCTGTGTGCTTGATACTTCCATTTACTTCGCATGCCACCCCCCCCCCCTTCCCCAACCCCCCCCCCCCCCCCCACACACACACACACGTGCGCCGCGCACACAGACACACACACCACAGACACACACACCACACACACACACACACACACACACACCACACACACACACACACGCACGCACGCACGCACGCGCGCGCGCACGCACACACACACACACACACACACACACACACACACACACACACACACACACACACACACCACACAGACTGATACACACGAAAATAATCTCTCTTCTTGTTTACTCTTTTAGAATACCAGCGGCTGTGCAAGAATTCCGTTGCTACAAAAATATCGCGAGTGTTTGCCACGAAATGTCCGCCCCCAAACAAACCAAACCAAACCCCCAAAACATAGCAACAAAAAACTGGACACAACGATTCTCTTCTCTCTCTCTCTCTCTCTCTCTCTCCTCTTCTCTCTCTCTCTCTCTCTTGTCTCTCTCTCTCTCTCATCTCTAAGTTTGCTGTCTCTGACTCTTCTCTCTCTCTCTCATCTCTCTCTCTCTCTCCCCTCTCTCTCTCTCTCTCTCCACTCTCTCTCCTCTCTCTCTCTCATTAGTTGTGCTGTCTCTGACTCTTTCCTCTCTCTCTCTCTCTGGTTTGCTGGCTCTCTCTCCTCCATCAAGGTCTGACCAGAGCGTTGGGCTATATGCAGGTCAGACATTCGCCGAGTCGTAGCCACGAGACCCTTCTTCCATTGTCTCCTCTAGTTGTTAATTCATGTATCCATCAGCTTCAAATCTGCGTAGTGTGGTCAAAACTTAGCGATGTGGTGTAGCGTATATGGACTAGTCCGCGCGCAGTGACGCCTCCTTGAAGAAACTGAAACTCTCTCTATCTCTCTGTCTGCCTGTCTCTCTCTCTGATTCTCCTTCTCCTTCCCTTCCTGTCTTCTCTCACTCCACGCCCCCATCCCGACTCTCTGTGACTCGTCCGATGTCGAGAGAGAATGAAAATCCTGGATCAGTCCCACGTGGTAAAACTAACAAACACTTCTTTCCGTGAACAGGGAATAAAGGATGGCAGATCGCTCGTGTCATAGGACGACCCTCTGCGCACTGCCCGACAACCGGTGTTCATTGAGATATTGAGTTGAGACGAAATCAAGCGTTCACCCCTGAGGAGGGGGGGGGGGGGGCGCTCTTGCCTGTGGGTGAAAAGCCATTTCTCAATCCATTTGAGATCCTGTTATAATACTTGACTCATGAATTTAATACAACATTCATTTATTACAATGTTTATCATTCTAAAAAGAGGGGGTGGGAAAAGAATTTTTGTATCTATATAGTAACCTATATCAGTCAGTCATTGGTTCCGACGGTCACGCCGACCGACAGTGGCCACAGTCACTGTGACAAATCATACTGGACTCTTCTTAAAGAGGTGATTCTTTTCTGGTGTTCAAGCCACTAAAAAACAGTTCCTAGATTACACATCCAGAATATCTCTCTCTCTAACAGTTTATCTTCGTCAAAGACTTATCAATTGCTATTGTAATGAGTCGGCCGAATGTTCTCGAGCATTTTAGGCGAATTAAGGGTAGTTTTGCTGTTGTTGAGAGCACGTTCCTTGGGTCTTCAAGGGTGCGAATTCAGGCATCACCAGGGGGGATACCCCGAGTCGTATACTGAAGGAGGGAGAGGCACTGGGAAGTGTTTCGCATGTCCGAGGGATAGTAACATGAACATGCTGACCTGCCGGTCCTGAGTAGAGGAGTGTCCAGTCCAACACTGGCTGGCTATTCACTGGGTTCTCCAGTGGGCCGGAAAGGAAGGCGATCGTGTCAGGTGACCGTCACGGGTAGGTGAATGGAAGGCTGCGGCCTATCGAGTGGTTTGCGCCTTGCTGTCTATAGAGGTAGTAAATACTTGAAGCATCAGTCATGGCTGGAAGAGAGGTCAGGCTGTTAGTTCAATGGGTAGCTTGGGGAAATCGAACATGAGTTTGAATAGGAGGTTATGCATTAACCACTGGGTGCCCAAGTCTTTGTTGGCGCTAGCAGCTGTGGTGTGTGTGTATGTGTAGGTGACTAGTGATTCCATTGTGGAATAAAAATAACTTGGGGATTTATTGGTACAAATCGTGCGATGTGTGTGTGCCAGTGATTCCATTGGTTGAGCCAGTTAAACTCGGTTCTCTCTTTCTTTGAGAACGAATATAAGGTGCTTGGAAAACCAGGAAGTGTGGGACTCACTTAAGGGAAAGTGAACTCGCCGTCTTGCTGAGGGCTCAAGAAAATACAGCGTGAAGCAGAGGTTAGCTGTCGCCTTGTTGTCTCCTGGTGGGGACGTAAGACAGTGGAGGTTGCTGTAGCCTCGGAGCCGACGAAGAGAAGAATTGTCTCCCTGTGGGGACGGTCGACAGCAAGACGTGTCAACCTGTGGAGCCTAGACAGGGAGCTGCCAGACAACGGTGGGGTGTTTGCAGCAGGGAAGACCTGTGGGAGAGGCCGACAGGAGCCCTTTCTGTGGAGAGGGCGAAGTGTGGTGGAGTCCGGGAGACTCAGTGCGAGGGTGCGACTCAGCTACGTTGCCAGTGTCCCCCAACGTGGATTTGGCCAATCGGGAGGAACACAACGGTGTGGCAGCTTCAGCTCGTATTCGCACAGTGGGATGAAAAAACTGACGTCAACCAAGGAATGCTGGCAAGTTATGGACGTTTATTTGCTCTTAAGGTTATAAGTGTGCAAACAGAATAGTGGAACATTGTCTTTCCTGGCTAAGTAAGAACAACTGAAGAACAGGGGATGCGATTTAATGAAATTGTCTGTATGCTGTTTACATTGTTGTATGATACAGATAGTTGTGTGTGTAGTGACGGGTGGGGGCTCGGAGTCAAGTTGAATAAAAGTTGATTATTTTCTATGAATGTTATTGGTTTCCGTCACCTTTGTGCGGGCCGATGTGAGTGACAGAGTGCGTGTGCCTATGCGAGAGTGCATTTTGGTTGTGGAAGCGTAAATACTTCTGTCTATAACCCCCTGCATCCCTGAATATGAAAATCATATTTTATTAACGAGGGGGAGCGTCGAGACCCGTCACAAATTGGGGGCTCGTCCGGGATGAACATAAATGAGCCATAAGTGATTTTGATTCTGGGTTTTGTTCAACTGCAGAGGGATTTGAAATCTGTCATAATTGTGGAAACCTAGATTGTTGTTTCTTTTTCGGAAAGACGTTAGTCATGTGTTGATTGTTTTGATCTTTTTTTTTCATGACTGGGCCTTTGTATTTGAACTTACTTGATTTTGGTTGCTGTTGAGGTTGATTGTGTGTAAGCACAACTATTTGATCGCTATATTTACAAGTGATCGTGTGGATATCCGCTGTTACTGTGGTTGTATAACTAGCTGATCGAGGGTTAGATAGCTTCAGAATGTCGACTGAAGAGGGTGCTGAGACAATGGGTCCGCTGAAAAAGAAGGACCTCATAGAAGAAGGAAAAGCTTTAGACTAAGAGTCTGGAACTGAAGGCATATGTAGATGAGAACTGGCCCCGTGTAATCGAGGCCCCGAAAATACAAAGGAAAAGCAAGAGAGAGGAGAGAACGGGAAAAAGAGGAGAAGAAGAGAACGGAAAAAGAGAGAGAAAAGAGAACGGAAAAGGAGGAGAGAGAAAGAGAACGGAAAAAGAAGAGAGAAAGAGAACGGGAAAAAGAGAGAGAAAGAGAACGGGAAAAAGAGGAGAGAGAAAGGAACGGAAAAAGAGGAAGAGAACGGGAAAAAGAGGAGAGAGAAAGAGAACGGAAAAAGGAGAGAGAAAGAGAACGGGAAAGAGGAGAAGAGAACGGGAAAGACAGAGAAGAAAGAGAACGGGAAAGAGAAAGGGATAAGGAGGAAAGAGAGAGAGAGAAAGAGAATGGGAAAAAGAAGAGAGAGAAAGAGAGAAGATAAGGCAGTTTGAGTTAGAAAATTAAAATTGGAGAAAGAAACGGGACGTGGACGCAAAACCTCAAGTGAACTTTGCACCACATGTCAGTCCCTTGATCAATATGCCAAGGTTCGATGATAATCCGGACCATTTAGAGGATTTCATTTCGCAATTTGAATAGGATTGCCAAAGATCAGGGCTTACCCGAAGAACGGTGGGCCACAACATCTGTCCCGCACTGTTGGACACCTAAGGCTAGGGAAACTTTTTTCTGCCTACCATTGGAAAAACAGACGGATTATGTGTCTGTGCGTGATGCTTTATTTCAAAGGTACCAGGTAACAGCTGATAGAACAGGAAAATGTTCAGAGAGGCCGTGCGTAAGCCAGGTGAGGCACATGTGGCAGTTTCTTTATCGGGTCAGGTCTCTCTTTGATAAATGGATGAGAATAGGGAGTATTGAACAGACTTTTGAACAGTTGAAGGAAGAGATCGTTAGAGAGCAAATCCTGTCCACGTACCGAGAGATCTCACTGTGTTCTTGGCAGAAAGAGAAATAAAAGGCTTAGAAGAGTAATGAAAGTCGCAGACAGATATGAAGCTGCCCATGATCAGCGCTATGTTCTGAAGGAACAAAACCGCTTGTTCCGTAATGCACAGACCACACAGTCAGAGAGTGAGTCGCTAACTTACTACAGTAATGAGGCGAGATCGCAAGTAGAGGCGAATTCTAAGTCCCGTGGCAACAGTGGGACTCAAGAGAATGTTCGGGTGAAACGCACATGTTTTTAAATGTGGGCGAGAGGGTCATAATCGCCAAGGAATGTAGCGGAGTGCGAATACATTCCGTTGTTGCTGTTGATACAAAATTCAACAGGAAGGCAGGGTGCCACCACCAACTACTAGGGCAGTAGTAAACGGGAAGCCGGTGACCTGCTTATTAGATACAGGACTGACTCTAGCGGCAATGGTAGAGCCCGGTTTTGTGAGAGAGACAGACTATACCGGGGAAACCACCTGCGTGCGATATGCAGATGGAAGAACTAATCGGCTACCTTTGGCCCGTGTCAAAGTAGAGTCGGAGTTTGTCAGGAGTACTCTCACTGCAGCAGTGCAAAACAATCTTCCCTATCCAGCTTTGTTAGGGGGTAGGTATATCACCCCGAAGCCTAGCCAAGCTGCCAGTCAAGTGGGGAAAGCAATGGCAGTGAAGGGTAGGAAAGCAAACAGAACGCAGGTGGAGTGCACAGGCGCCGCTAGCAGTGGAGCTAGTGCAGGCCATGAAGGTGGCCATGGTGGTGGTGTGCAATAGACCATAATATGTCGAAGTGGCGGTGCCGTAGGCCATGGAGGTGGGCCGTAGTGGCGGTGCTGTAGGCCATGGAGGTGGCCGTAGTGGCGTGCTGTAGGCCATGGAGGTGGTCGTAGTGGCGGTGCCGTGGGCCATGGTGGCCGTAGTGGTGGTTTAAAAAGTTGTTGGCGTTGCCGTGGCAGTCAGAAATGTAGGAGCCACGGTGGCGGACCTCAGGGTCGGGGCCAACATGGACCACAGAGTAACTGGAACCAGCAGCTGGGTTGGACCAGGGAGGCAGTAATAACGCATGGCAAGAAGGTCGAGTGACCAGCTATCGTTAAGAAATGCCAAAGACAGTCAGCTCACAGGAGCAGACAAGCCAAGTGTTGAAAAAAGGAGAAGGAAATAAGGTCCAGAAATCAGTGGGCATAGGCCCACGAGTGGGATTCGAACCAAGGAATTTCCACAGAGAGAAGGAAAATCGGTTCGGATAAGATAGTGAGGGATCATCTCATAACATTTTGAAAAGGGAGATGATCGTCGTCGCAGTGCGTGGGTGCGACAGGCTAGAAGAGGATCGCGCAGATTTTCACGCGCTACCTTTAAGGACTAAACTGTGTGAAGGGTGTGCTGACTCTCTTGTAAAGCCTGGAACGCGCAAATTATCTGCCCCAGGTACTATTGGCGAGCCACAAACGGCGGTCAAGATTGAGTGGGGCAGGAGTAGGTCAAGGGTTGGAGTAGTGCCTCCAGGGTGTTGCTGTTGTAGTGTGAACAGCAGAAGTAGAACAATGGTAGGAGCAATTACTACGGGCTGCTGTTGTGGTGGTATGAGCAGTCATCTGTTACGGTCAGCGACCGTGTAAATAAGGTAGCTGGCTGGTTGTGTTATTTTGATTGGCGTCCCCATTGTGGGGTGGGTTGAGTCTTTGTTCATTTGTGTTTTAATTTTTGATTAATGGTTATCAGTTGATGTTGCTTTTGTTCATTGTCATTATCGTTGAGTGCATGCTCATGTGTTATGATTTATGATTTTTCTGGTTGATATCTGTTTGCTCATGTTGTTTTGTCACAGCTCGGTAAAGTGTGAAATGTCCTTTTGTTGTGAAATCAGGATAAATGTTTGATTTGCATATTGTGTGTGAGACCGTGTCAGCAGATTGTGGCCACACGCCTGAATTTGATTTTGATGTTACGTAAGCTGGGCCACACGCCTGAATTTGATTTTGATGTTAAGTAGGCTGGGCCACACACCTGAATTTGAATGTTGTGTTAATCATGGTTGTGCTGTATTAGAAGTGAATGGAATGATTAATTAACATGTAGGACATGCTGATAGCTAACGTTATAGAGAGAGTTCTTGATTATATTGAGCCAGTTTATGACTGAGTGATTCAATGGACTATCTGACTGATTTATTATTTTTAATTGGGTACATTATCCATGTTAGAGATGTTGATGGAAGTGATGTCTTGAAGCATAGGGTAGCACTGTTATATCGACCCATGCCACTGAGTTGTTTTTATCCAATTTGAGAACATTCGTCCTTGAGGAAATGTTGATTGGAACAACATTCTTTAGGTACGGGGGTGTAATGAGTCGGCCGAATGTTCTCGAGCATTTAGGCAAATTAAGGGTAGTTTGCTGTTGTTGAGAGCACGTTCCTTGGGTCTTCAAGGGTGCGAATTCAGGCATCACCAGGGGGGGATAACCCGAGTCGTATACTGAAGGAGGGAGAGGCACTGGGAAGTGTTTCGCATGTCGAGGGATAGTAACAAGAACATGCTGACCTGCCGGTCCTGAGTAGAGGAGTGTCCAGTCCAACCACTGGCTGGCTATTCACTGGGTTCTCCAGTGGGCCGGAAAGGAAGGCGATCGTGTCAGGTGACCGTCACGGGTAGGTGACCGTCAGCCTGCAGGCAGAGTACAGCGACCATTCAGTCGTCCTTGTTCTGAGGAATGAATGGAAGGCTGCGGCCTATCGAGTGGTTTGCGCCTTGTTGTCTATAGAGGTAGTAAATACTTGAAGCATCAGTCATGGCTGGAAGAGAGGTCCAGGCTGTTAGTTCAATGGGTAGCTTGGGGGAATCGAACATGAGTTTGAATAGGAGGTTTTGCATTAACCACTGGGTGCCCAAGTCTTTGTTGGCGCATAGCAGCTGTGGTGTTGTGTGTATGTGTAGGTGACTAGTGATTCCATTGGTGGAATAAAAAATAACTTGGGGATTTATTGGTACAAATCGTGCGATGTGTGTGTGCCAGTGATTCCATTGGTTGAGGCCAGTTAAAACTCGGGTTCTCTCTTTCTTTGAGAACGAATATAAGGTGCTTGGAAAACCAGGAAGTGTGGGACTCACTAAGGGAAAGTGAACTCGCCCGTCTTGCTGAGGGCTCAAGAAAATACAGCGTGAAGCAGAGTTAGCTGTCGCCTTGTTGTCTCCTGGGTGGGGACGTAAGACAGTGGAGGTTGCTGTAGCCTCGGAGCCGACGAAGAGAAGAATTGTCTCCCGTGTGGGGACGGTCGACAGCAAGACGTGTCAACCTGTGGAGCCTAGACAGGAGCTGCCAGACAACGGTGGGGTGTTTGCAGCAGGGAAGACCTGTGGGAGAGGCCGACAGGAGCCCTTTCTGTGGAGAGGGCGAAGTGTGGTGGAGTCCGGGAGACTCAGTGCGAGGGTGCGACTCAAGCTACGTTGCCAGTGTCCCCCAACTGGGATTTGGCCAATCGGGAGGACACAACGGTGTGGCAGCTTCAGCTCGTAGTCGCACAGTGGGATGAAAGAAACTGACGGTCAACCAAGGAATGCTGCAAGTTATGGACGTTTATTTGCTCTTAAGGTTATAAGTGTGCAAACAGAATAGTGGAACATTGTCTTTCCTGGCTAAGTAAAGAACAACTGAAGAACAGGGGATGCGATTTATGAAATTGTCTGTATGCTGTTTACATTGTTGTATGATACAGATAGTTGTGTTGTGTAGTGACGGGTGGGGGCTCGGAGTCAAGTTGAATAAAGTTGATTATTTTCTATGAAATGTTATTGGTTTCCCGTCACCTTTGTGCGGGCCCGATGTGAGTGACAGAGTGCGTGTGCCTATGCCGAGAGTGCATTTTGGTTGTGGAAGCGTAAATACTTCTGTCTATAACCCCCTGCATCCCTGAATATGAAAATCATATTTTATTAACGAGGGGGAGCGTCGGAGACCCGTCACAGCTATTATCTGTAGAAATTCTAAATTTCCAATTCTGGATGAGGTGTTGAACAAACATGTTTAGCAACTGTGCATTTGTTTGTTTTCTGCAATTAATGTCGGATTGTGATTTGCCCATCTTAATTTCAAGTTTTTTGTTGATCCTACGTACCAATGATCGGGATGTATTTTGCATCTTATAACATAGACAACATTTTTGTTCTGCAGTTTAAATTATGTTTTATGTGCCATTTCCTTTTGTCCCAGGTGAAATAAGAGTCTTAAGATTTTCTCCATGGTTACATGTGTCACACCTCGAGGAATCGCACAGGAAATATCCCGATTCCAGTTTCGGGCTGTGTTCTACAAACCTTTTTGGGACAGTGGGTTTGTATATTTCACCAAGGTTTTTTCTGCGTCTGTTTGCTGCAATGATTTGTTTCTTAGGGAAAATAGTTTTATTTAGGGGATCTGAATGTTAAATATGGAGATTTTGTCGGATAATTTCAGATTTGGATGGGTATCTTGGATCATATTTTGTTACCCATGCTATTTTTTTCTTGGGTTTTCGTTTTGGTTGTGTTAGTATACTTTCTCTATCTTTGTTCGCTCCTTTTCTCAATTCTTGTTTTGCTCTGTTGAAATCCCAGCCTGACATTGCAAAATATTAGGCATATTCTTCAATTCATTCTTCTAAGACATCATCTTCACTAGACAACATTCTTAATCTGGTTCCTACATTGATGATCAACCCTTTAAAAACAGATGGCGCATGGCAGCTATTTGGTGGTAAGCAAGCATGGTTATGTTTGGAAA
>CM031607.1:28371166-28374471 GCA_018398815.1 Conus ventricosus | reverse complement strand
ATTTGTTTCCCATGTATTTTTTTTCTTGGGTTTTCGTTTTGGTTGTGTTAGTATACTTTCTCTATCTTTGTTCGCTCCTTTTCTCAATTCTTGTTTTGCTCTGTTGAAATCCCAGCCTGACATTGCAAAATATTAGGCATATTCTTCAATTCATTCTTCTAAGACATCATCTTCACTAGACAACATTCTTAATCTGGTTCCTACATTGATGATCAACCCTTTAAAAACAGATGGCGCATGGCAGCTATTTGGTGGTAAGCAAGCATGGTTATGTTTGGAAAAAACATCTGTTGTAATTTTGCCTTCTTGTATCTTGAGTGTAACATCTAAAAAAATCACAACCTTACCAGATGTTACACTCAAGATAAATGCAAGAGCGAAAATTTGGTGAAGATACAAAATGAAACTGTACAACACTGTGTTTTTATCTGTTCTTTGTATATATATATATATATATATATATATATATATATAATATATATATATATATATATATATATATATATATATATATACTGACTTCCATAAAAAACGCGAAAATTTGAAAGGCTATTTTTCGGGTGAAAAGGGGTGAATATACAATATTGAACCATTGTGGCAAGTTGTTTGGGTCCAAGACTCACGTACAGTGAAAAAATTGTGTGAGCAACACATCATTCCCGGCATTGGAGGGTCAACAAAAATGGAAAACTGGTTGCTGCATGTGAGGCACGTGCACACCATGCAGAGCAAAGTTAACCAGCGACAAGTACGCAGGCATGCAGCCTTTATAAAGCCGTGCTACAAGGTTCAGGTAACGACATGCCGTCTGAGCGCTACAGAGATGCCAAGACTACGAGCAGAGGAACGCAATCGTGCCCTAGGCCATCTGGAGGCTGGTGTGGATGCCAGGCAGGTCGCCAACATCTTTAACGTCCACATCTCAACCATCTATCGTCTGCAGCACCGCATGCGAGTCACTGGTACCACTGATGATCGTTCCCGGCCAGGCCGTCCTTGGGTCACCACACAAAGAGAGGATCGCCATCTTGTTCGAACCCATCTGCGGGACAGGCGGCAAACAGCCGCTAACACTGCTCGACAGGTGCCTGGGAATCTCCAGCAACGAATCAGCCTCAACACTATGCGGCGGCATCTTCAGGAGAACGGGCTGGCATGTAGGCGTCCTCACAGAGGTCCGGTACTGACACCAAGACACCGGCAGGACAGGCTGCAGTGGGCACAAGCCCGAATCAACTTTGCAGGCAGCAGTGGGGACGCATACTGTTCTCAGATAAGAGCCGTTTTTGTATTGACATGGCTGACGGTCGTGTCAGAATATGGCGTCGACCTGGTGAACGCTATGCTGACTCCTGTGTGGTAGAGCGGAACCCCTGGGGAGGCCCGAACGTTATGATATGGGGTGCAATTGGCATTAACCACGCCATAGGACCAGTCATCTTTCAGAACATTGGTCCTGGTCGCAGACAGGGTGTCAATGCACAGCGCTACATCAACCAGGTGCTCAGACCCCATGTCGATCCTTTTTTTGCGCAACACCCAAACTGGACATTCCAACAGGACAATGCAAGACCACACACCGCCAGGGCCACCCAGCAATTTCTTCAGCATAACAACGTCAATGTGATGCCCTGGCCAGCTCTCAGTCCCGATTTAAACCCAATAGAACATTTTTGGGATGAACTTGGCAGACGGTTGGACCTCCTGCGTCCACGACCAGCAACAGCGGCTCAACTTCACCAGGCCATCGTCCATGTGTGGGCTGGTGTGCCAAGGGGACGTATCAACCACCTGGTCCACTCAATGAGCCGCAGGTGTCAAGCAGTTGTCAACGCAAATGGTGGCCACACACGGTATTCGGACTTCAAGCTGGTTTGTCACGTGACCTTGAATTTTCCACACAAAAGACATATTGCTGATGACATTTTCACACATTACCGGTGTAATGAATCAAATCACGTTGAATTCTCGCTTCCACTCTGTACAATTGTGACCAATAAAATTCACCCCCAACCTTCAGCTTGTTTTGTTTTCGCGTTTTTTATGGAAGTCAATATATATATATATATATATATATATATATATATATATATATATATATATATATAATATATATATATATATATATATATATGTGTGTGTATATATAATATATATATATATGTATGTATACAGAGAGAGAGAGAGAGAGAGAGAGAGAGAGAGAGAGAGAGAGAGAGAGAGAGAGAGAAGGAGGATTCAGAGTCTCTTTATTGACACAGGCCTATTGTGTCGAGGGCTACAGGTTTTATTTTATTGACATTGGCCTCTTACGTGAAGAAGTATATCTTCGTATGTACTGCACTAAAAATAACAGTACTCGTCGAAAAGAAACCCTACCTAAAAAATTGAATAAGCAACAAATGTGACCAATGTCAGGGGCCGGGGAAAATATGATGAAAAGAACAGAGAAAAATGATTATCATCCCCAATGCAGTCTGATTTGCCTGGGGTGTGATGGAAAAGGCTGTGTGTAAAAAAAAGATGCAGATGCATGTGGCTCGAGCGCGTGCGCGCGCGCACACACACACATACACACACACACACCACACACATGCACGTGCTCGCGCCCATGCGCGCGCAAACATACACACAAAGACACATATAGAGAAAGAGAGAGAGAGAGAGAGAGAGAGAGAGAGAGAGAGAGAGAGAGAGAGAGAGAGAGAGAGAGAGAGAGAGAGAGAGAGACAGACACAGACAGACAGACAGACAGACACAGACAGACAGACAGACAGACAGACAGAGACAGAGAGATGACGATGCTGCTATCGCTGCTGACAGACACAGTGAGAGATGACAGACAGACAGTGACAATGACAGAGATAGTGACAGTAACAGAGACAGAGGAAGAGATATACGTACATACAGAGATACAAGACGGACAGAGAGAGAGAGAGAGAGAGAGAGAGAGAGAGAGAGAGAGAGAGAGAGAGAGAGAGAGAGAGAGAGAGAGAGACAGACAGACAGACAGACAGACAGACAGACAGACAGACAGACAGACAGACAGACAGGCATGAACGAAAAAAGAACTTACAAGTGTGACAACTAAGGGCCTCTCCATCTTCCCCACTTCATCACTCTCTGTGGTGCTGATCGATCAACATTTGATCGATGCACTGATCTTCCACAAAACTTTATGCCCCTGCCCCACTCACTTCAAACTCATAATACCCCCTTAATCGAACGTACCCCCGGACAATGACGAAGCAGACAGAAAGTATTAGGAAGACAGAATGGGACTCGCAGAGGCTACTCTCAACTTG
>CM031607.1:28361166-28363666 GCA_018398815.1 Conus ventricosus | reverse complement strand
CAACCGTCTGCCAAGTTCATCCCAAAAATGTTCTATTGGGTTTAAATCAGGACTGAGGGCTGGCCAGGGCAGCACATTGACGTTGTTATGCTGAAGAAATTGCTGGGTGGCCCTGGCTGTGTGTGGTCTTGCATTGTCCTGTTGGAATGTCTAGTTTGGGTGTTGTGCAAAAAAAGGAACGACATGGGGTCTGAGCACCTGGTGGATGTAGCGCTGTGCATTGACACCCTGTCCGCGACCAGGACCAATGTTCCGAAAGATGACTGGTCCTATGGCGTGGTTAATGCCAATTGCACCCCATATCATAACGTTCGGGCCTCCCCAGGGGTTCCGCTCTACCACACAGGAGTCAGCATAGCGTTCACCAGGTCGACGCCATATTCTGACACGACCGTCAGCCATGTCAATACAAAAACGGCTCTCATCTGAGAACAGCATGCGTCCCCACTGCTGCCTGCGCCAGTTGATTCGGGCTTGTGCCAACTGCAGCCTGTCCTGCTGGTGTCTTGGTGTCAGTACCGGACCTCTGTGAGGACGCCTACATGCCAGCCCATTCTCCTGAAGACGCCGCCGCACAGTGTTGAGGCTGATTCGTTGCTGGAGATTCCCAGGCACCTGTCGAGCAGTGTTAGTGGCTGTTTGCCGCCTGTCCCGCAGATGGGTTCGAACAAAATGGCGATTCTCTCTTGGTGTGGTGACCCAAGGACGGCCTGGCCGGGGACGATCATCAGTGGTACCAGTGACTCGCATGCGGTGCTGCAGACGATAGATGGTTGAGATGTGGACGTTAAAGATGTTGGCGACCTGCCTGGCATCCACACCAGCCTCCAGATGGCCTAGGGCACGATTGGTTCCTCTGCTCGTAGTCTTGGCATCTCTGTAGCGCTCAGACGGCAAGTCGCTATCTGAACCTTGTAGCGCGGCTTTATAAAGGCTGCATGCCTGCGTATTGTCGCTGGTTAACTTTGCTCTGCATGGTGTGCACGTGCCTCACATGCAGCAACCAGTTTTCCATTTTTGTTGACCCTCCAATGCCGGAAATGATGTGTTGCTCACACAATTGTTTCACTGCACGTGAGTCTTGGACCCAAACAACTTGCCACAATGGTTCAATATTGTATATTCACCCCTTTTCACCTGAAAAATAGCCTTTCAATTTTTCGCGTTTTTTATGGAAGTCAGTATATATAGCAATAATGATAACACGAGCACGTACATAACCGTAGCTCCTCTATGCATTTGACACTCCCTTCCATTCACTCTGTATGGCCTTCTCCTCTTCCCCCGGCCCAGCAAAACATAATCATGTTCACACATATACCCAGTGAACATTCCCCCCAAGCCCCACATGCACACGCGCGCGCGCGCACACACACACATACACACACACACACACACACACACACACACACACACACACACACATGCGCGCACATATGCCGATATATGTCAAAAACCTTAGCTTTGAAATGTCAACTGAGATTTGGAGCACAAAATGTAAGTTTTTCGTTTTGCTTTAAAGGCTATTACATTTCATGTGACAGAGAATTCTAAATTCTATGAGCGAGGGAGCAGAAGCAATCGATTTCCTTCTTTTGCCTTTCCATTTAGGAACAGCCAGATGCAATGGCGCAGCAAAGGAGCAAAGGGTCTTAGATGTAAAATATGTTTTTCAAAATAATACTTAAAATGTAGCAGATCCAAACTTACACACAGGACGTCCATGTCAAACATTGTGCAATGACAGTCTGCAAATCAACATTGCTAATCATGGCCACGTATGTATGAATACGAAAAGACAATAACTGCATCTTGTATGGACCAATATGCATTAAGGTCTAAGCATAAAAACCTAATCTGACTATATATAGGTGCTACTTCCATATGAGCTCTGTAGAAGGTTCCTGTGATAAACAAAATTTAAGTCCGAGTTACAGTCTACGTACAAAACGAGACGGGAAAGAACATTCTGACTGACTGAACGACAAACGTGAAAACTGAACGGTAAGTGTGTTGGAGACAGCGGACGAAAATAAGTCCTCTTCGCCCGTTCCGGTTGGCCGGCTCTTTAATGGTGCCCCCCCCCCTCCACCCCCCCCCCCCCCCCCCACCACCTCAGTGGTCTCTTGAGGTTTGACTCTTAGTCCCGTTTCGTCTCCCTGCCATTCCCCCTTCGCGTGCTTGGTGTAAAACTTGTAAATGTCAACCGGGACTTGAGACGGGGACAGCTATTTGCAAATGCATTCTCACTGAAGTGACTCCTTTGCGACTCTTTTACGATTTTCTCTCTCTCTCCCTCTCTCTCTCTTTCCCTGTGTGTGTGTGTGTGTGTGTGTGTGTGTGTGTGTGTGTGTGTGTGTGTGTGTGTGTGTGACTGAAAACTTTTCAGAGAAAAATATAAAGCGTCTTGCACGCATAAACACCTGAAAACACCAGAGACAATGTAAATAAATTATAATGGACACAATACTTTTTTAAATGAAACGTTTCTCTTAGATTT
>CM031607.1:28346166-28348666 GCA_018398815.1 Conus ventricosus | reverse complement strand
AGAGGACCTAGAAGAAGGAGGAGGAGGAGGAAGAGGAGGATCTAGAAGGAAGAGGATCTAGAAGGAGGAGGAGGAGAGGAGGAGGAAGAGGAGGAGTAGAAGATGAAGCACTAAGAGACAGGGGAGGTCACCGAGTGCACGACAGTTCTAACGTGATACCAACGCCACCTACCCCTAGCCCCATCAGACACCAATGCCACCCACCGACCCCCCCCCCCCCCCTCCCCGCCAACCCCCTGGGCAGCCCCGTAATGTCTCTCTGGCACCCAATCACATTTGAAACCCTTCAGCCTGTCACCGCTCGTCCTCCCCCCCCCCCCCCCCCCCCCTCCACGAAATCGAAGGAAGAATTCAATGTCTTCTTGGACGTTTAATCACCAAAAGAACCTGGCGTTTGGGGGTAAAAGGAGGCGGGAGGCGGGAGGCGGGGGGGGGGGGGGGGGAGAGGAAGGAGAGGCCAGGGGTGGGGTAGGGGGGGGAGGAGGGGAGGGGGAGGCCGGGGGGGGGGGGGGGGGGGGGGGAGGGGGGGGGGGGGTCAGGGGAACGTGGTTCAAGAGTTCTCCGGGTTTTCGGTGCTTCATGCTTAAGATTAATGGTAGTAAAGCAGACACGCAAAAAGCTGGAGGAATTTTGATGGCGGGCGCTGTAGCGGTGAAGAAGCGGTGATCTCCCTTCCTCTGCCCATTCGCGAGTTCCGTTGTTTATGCCCGAGGTAACACGAAGAGCAGTGAACTCTTATTGCCTTGGGCACTGGTGTTCTGGTTGTTGGATCTTTTGCAGCGCTTTTTTGTCGACCGTTATCTGTAAATCTAACCATCTATCTATCCATGTATGTAGCTGTCTGTCTGTCCCTCTCTCTATCGATCGATCGATCTGTCTATCTACGTATATATTCATCCATCTCTTCATCTATCTATCTGTCTGTCCATCCACCTATCTATCGCTAGCTAGCTAGCTATCTTTCGATCTATCCATCCACCTATCTATCTATCAGTCAACCTACCTATCTTTCTGTCTATCTATCCAACCATCTATCCATCTATCTATCTGTCTGTCTATGTGTCGTCTGTCCACCGACCCACCCATCTTTCTATTTGTCTGTCTGTCTGTATATCTGTCTGTCTATCTATCCACCGACCCACCCATCTGTCTATCTGTCTGTCTGTTTTTCTTAGCATCAAAAGATTAAGATTCTCTCTCTCTCTCTCTCTCCTCTCTCTCTCTCTCTTATCCTCCCTTTCCTCGCATCCAAACACCATCCCTCTCTCTCTCTCTTTTATCCACCAAACTCTTCTTATTTATGGGCAGGAGGGTTAAAAGAGGGAGGGAGGGACTGGTGGGGAGGGCCAGAAAGTACTCCCGTCACACTGAGGCAACAAGTTTCCCCTCTCTCCCGTGATGCGGCACAGCCCGGAGATTTAGATCACAGTGGCATTTCCCGTGACAATTTGGAACAGGGAGGAGGGGCGTTTGTGTGAAGGGTGGGGAGTGGGAGCTGAGAGAGAGAGAGAGGAGAGAGAGAGAGGAGAGAGAGAGAGAGAGAGAGGAGAGAGAGAGAGAGAGAGAAGAGAGAGAGAGAGAGAGAGGAGAGAGAGAGAGAGAGAGGAGGACCGAGAGAGAGAGAGAGAGAGAGACAGAGGAGAGAGAGAGAGAGAGGAGAGGAGAAGAGAGAGAGAGAGAGAGAAAGAGGGGGGGGGGGGGGGGGGGGGGGGAGGGTAGTAGAAAAGCGGAGCAAAGAGCTGCCTGTCAGCTGCGCTTACCTCCAGTCTTTCTGAGAGATGAAAGGGGCACGCGTTTATTACCAGGGAGTCCCCAAGCGTCCTAGTACTAAAGAAGGTCGCATCCGTTTCCTTGATGACTTGTGTGCCTTTCTTCATGCACGTGTGTTTAAAATAGTCCACACTTTTGTTCAAAACGTGCGCCATCATCTCGTAACCGACTCTACAGATGACCGTTTATTTTGTCATGTGACACAAACATTTTGGATTGTCTTTATTGCTTTCATTGGCTCTGTCAAGTTTTCTTTCTTTTCTTGTTTTCTTGTTTTTCTTTTCTTTTTTGGCCAGTCTCGAAGGTAAATTCATGACGTTCTGGTATTACTGATTTGGTGAATGTCAATGCGGAGACAAAACGAAGCTGTTTAATCTAATCTCCCACTTTTTTCTTGTGACTTAACTCGCTTGATACTCCATAAATATTAATTACTTATACGGCTATATTTGGGAAGCCGTGACATGTTTTGCATGTGGCGAATTGTTGTTCTACGTTTAGTGAGATATTGAACCTATATCCGTTGCTCCGCCTGGTATAGGCCTACATTGCATGGAATGATCTGGATTCGACTGCCTGTAAGCTGATCTTTGTAGCAATGTTTGCATAAAATGTCATCAAATATCCTTTAATGTTTCAGCTGTGGAGCGATAACTTTGGTCTAACCAGACTTCTAACGACGCTGTCAGTTTTGCGATGTTGACCGCTTTACTGAAAACTCCAACTGTAG
>CM031607.1:28323666-28326166 GCA_018398815.1 Conus ventricosus | reverse complement strand
CTCAAAACAAAAACTTTTGGGGAAGATGAAAATGTGTTCCAATGTTAGTCGGTAACTACACACACACACACACACACACACACAACACACACACACACACACACACACACAGGCACAACTACACACACACACACACACACACCACACACACACACACACACACACACACACACACACACACACGCGCGCGAACTTGATTGAAAGATATAATGTGTCCCAATTGTCACAATTCATCTTTCCATAAAGTTTCTTTTTGAGTATAGTTGTATACTCAAAAAGAAGCTTTATGGAAAGATGAACTGTGTCCCAATTGTCAGTCGGCAACCACACACACACACACACGCACACACACACACACACACACACACACACACACACACACACTCACGCACGCACGCACGCAGGCTCCCACCCCCCCCCCCCCCCCCCCCCCCCCCCCCCCCCCCCCCCCCCACACACACACACACACACAAAACCGTGATGGAAAGATGAAATGTGTCCCAAATATCAGTCCGCAACTATACTCAAAAAGGAACTTTATGGAAAGATGAAATATGTCCCAATTTTCTGTCGGCAACGCTATTCAAAAACAAAACTTGATGAAAAGATGAATGTGGACCATTTGTCTATCGGCAACGTTTTGAAAAAAAAATCAAACTTGACCGAAAAGTAGAATGTGGCCCATAGTCAGCCAGCATCGGTACTCACAACCAACTTTAATGGAAACACGAAAGGTGGCCTAATTGCCTGTGGGCAATGTTATAAAAAAAACAACAACAACAGACTTTCCGTTAAGATGAAGGTGACACATTGCCTGTCGGCTAATTTACTCAAAAACCAAACTTGATGGAAAAATGGAGTGTGGTCAAATTGTCGGCAACCTAACTAAAACGAAACAAAACAAACAAACCAAAAAAAAAAAAAAAAAAAAAAAAAGAAAAAGAAAAAGAAAAAAACCAAACAAGACTTTATGGTAAAATGGAATGTGTCCCAACAGACCAGTTCCGTGAATACAAAATCGAATACGAATAACGTCTGTCTTTCCATTGCAATTACAGTTACCTTTTACCCAGTTTACTGATCAAGATCGTTACGCATACAATCATTTGGTAAACAATCGTCGCATAAGACCGAGACACGTAGATCTGAGCGATCGATAATAACAATTACAAGTGACGTCGGACTGTTTGTAACACAATGTCTGCAGTACATGCACACCGTTTCACATCCTGAACTTTAACATTCTGTTTCTCTCTTTGAACTGTTAAACTGATTGATGACGCAAAACAGACCCGTTCTGGGAAAAAGAAACGAAAATCAGAGGAAGATCACGCGTGTCTTTCCTCTGGAAATCCAGCCATTCTTGTCTCATTTTCTGGACCGGCCAAACGGATGTAGAGAGTCAGATACTTGATTTCAGGAGCGCGCGCCAGGATAACGACCGTTTGTATCACAGGCGCACGGCTTCACACCCATGTTTCGGCATTTTCTCTCTCTGACTGAACTGTCAAGCTGACTGATGGAGCAAAACTGGTTTAAACAGACCCACCAGCGACATCTGTCCCATGATAAACGACGGGTGTCACTTTGCTGAACGCGAACTCTAACAGAGATGACCTCCCCTGCAGATTCCGGGACCTCGTCTATCGGCAACGTTACACAAACGCAAACTTGATGGAGAGGTGGAATGGGGCCCATGGCATTTGGATACGGATCCGCGGTGAGGATCCGGTTCAAATGATGGATGCAGGATCCGTTCAGACAGACAATTACAAATATTGTCCATGCAAACATGACTGAATCCATTTTGACCAAACTTGGTGCAAAGATGGCGTGTAGCCCAACAATGAAGCCACTCAATTTTGGTGTGGGTCCGTAATGAGAATGCACATAAAACGGCAGATCCAGGTTCTGCTCAGTGTTGTGACTTTCAATAATGTCGCTGGTTCGATTCAGTGAGATTCCTGCGCATTTTCAACTAAGCATTAACACTGTGGAATGACTGTTACACATTCTTGTTCTGCGAGATTATTACCTATTTTCCACCCGACTTGAACACTGTGGACATGTTTTTCATGGAATGCAATAATTTCCTGGTGATAATCAACGTTGACATCTCGTATTTTCAATATCTTTTTGGGGGGGAAAGTACATGGAAAGTAACTCTTGCAGACTGTACTATTTCTTTTCCTTGAAATAACGGATTTTATTTTCATCCGTAACTCAGAAGGGTAGATCCAGAATCCGTTTCAATTAACGACGGTCTGCGCTGCACCAGTATTCTGCTGACCATTTCTTTTCGTTTTTTTCTTCTTCTGTTTTTCTTCTTTTTCTTTCGCTGTTTTATTCTCCTCCCTCTCCATCCCGTCCCTAATTTGTATTATTCCCATGTCCCTCACCCCGCTTGCCACACCCCGGGGTATCACCCTTGCAACCGTCGCCCATTGGAGGCAATTGATATCAGGTCGTCAGTTGGCAACCCACCGGAAGAGACGCCGCA
>CM031607.1:28298666-28306166 GCA_018398815.1 Conus ventricosus | reverse complement strand
ACAAGCTTATCCGCGCAGGTCCCCTTTCCAATCTTGTCTGTGCCAAAGCGCCACAGACGAATCTGATGAATTATACAGAGGTCGGTGGTCGATTCATCTTTCCTTGGCCGCCGCTGAGGGAAATAATTTCACACGCGAGTACCTGTGTGATATCGTGCCGCTTCTTCTTCTTCTTCTTCTTCGTCTTCATCTTCCTTTTTCACGTTTGACTACCATGTTTCGGATAGGGGGGAGGAGAGAGAGAGAGAGAGAGAGAGAGAGAGAGAGAGAGAGAGAGAGAGAGAGAGAGAGAGAGAGAGAGGGAGGGAGAGAGAGAGAGAGAGAGAGAGAGAGAGAGAGAGAGAGAGAGAGAGAGAGAGAGAGAGAGAGAGGGGGATAGAGAGAAAGTATGTGTATCCCCATATTTTTCATTATTTTTTTCCTTCATGGGGTTCAGCTAACTTGTACATGAATAACATCATTGCAGGGAATGCAACATGATGCATGATTACTGAACACGAAAGATACGTAAAGACACACAGAGAATACCCCAACAGATAAGCGCAGACACACTCATATCTACATACAATAACAAAGAGAAACACACGCGCGTTAAATCGCGCATAACAAAAAGGATACACAGGCGCGCGCGCGCCCGCCCACACACACACACACACACATACAGAGAGAGAGAGAGAGAGAGAGAGAGAGAGAGAGAGAGAGAGAGAGAGAGGAGAGAGAGAGAGAGAGAGAGAGAGATTGAGAGAGAGAGTGAGAGAGAATACTTTCTTTTCTGAGGTAAAGATATTGATAACAGATCTTTTCAGTCTTTAGCGAAGACAAGAAAATCTTTTTAGAGTAAACAATAATTGAACATGACCCCTTCCCTCTTAAAACGCGCGCGCGCGTGCGCGCACACACACACACACACACACACACACACACACACACACACACACACACACACACACCACATATTAACCCAAAAGAAAACTACAAACAAACAAATAAGCAAAAACCCAAACAACAGCACACACAGAAACATCAAGACATATACAATCAACACCTGAGGCAAAATAAAACAAACAAACAAAAACGCTCCAGTAGCACCGCCTCTCAACCCTAACCCCCCCCCCTCCCCCTCCCCACTTGCACACCCCCACTCTAACAACCTCACTACACCCCCTTCCCCTGTCTCCGTTGACTTCCCGCCATCCCTCCCTCTGAAAAGTATCAATAATCTACGGGCATGCCAATGTCCCCCAGAAACAGGCCGAAGACTTCTGGAAGACGGGTACACTCCTGCAGACCTTAGTGAGTGCCATACCAATGGGCGGGTGCTGTTTTGTGTACGGCCCTGAGGATAGAAGTGCCGTGGGGGACCTCCTAGTCAAACCCAAGCACATAAAATCCCCATCAGGCGTATGCCGCGGGCCCTTCCTGCCAATCACTGGGCCGTTTACAGATTCGGACGAATCATGTTGCTCGACATATGTGCGACAATATGTATAACTCAAAGAGACGTAAGATGGAAAAGCAGAGACGAAGTTGGAACAGTCTGGAGCCTAATTCAGCTGCTTTCCGTTCAAACTCTGCTCCATCTTAAATGCAAACAAGGTAAATGCAATCTTAAAGGCGAACAAATGGAAACCTTTTGGAATTACATTCAGTCACCAGCTTTGTCCCCATGCACCATAAATATCATAAGGAAATCTGATTGGAGGGATGACTTCGCTGCGTTTTCAACTCTCTCCATTTTGGAAGACTAACCCATCTGTCAAGTATTAATTCGAAATCAGATGGTAAGGTGGCATAATTCACCATCTTTGGAAGGGAGAGAATCACAAGTCTACTGTACGAGACCCATACGGGCCGACTTTCTGTTTACTTCCCCTGTCCAGCAGACCTAAAAGTAGAGATCTGCGCGTCAGTCGATCGATTGAGACAATACACTGAGGTCATCTCTACACAATGCACTGAGGGCACATAAAAAGAACTCGCAGCCACAAAGAAAGTGTCCCTGACAATGTCATGTTGACAACATTCACTTGAATCAGTAAACACAAATATATGCAGGTAGGGAAAAAAATTGGCGTCGCTTTCCTATGGTGACACGTTCTCCCTGGAAAAAAGGAATCTGGATATATTTTCGGAAATTTGCAAGGGAGGTAATCTGTGTTAGAAAACTCGCGTTCGGTAAGAGTGGCCTCGCCGTTTTCATGGGACAGACAGCTGCCTATGCGCACGCCCAAAGTCCCACAAGTCAGCTTGACAAGTTCAGTCAGAGAGAGAAAATACCTCAACGTCGCTGTGAAACAGTGCATCTGTAACGCAGACAGTCGATGACATATTCCACTCATTATCCTGGCGCGCGCTTCAAATCAACTATCTGAATTTCTAGATTTACTTGCTTTTGACCCGTAAGCTGAGAAAACGTATCTCTGTTTGCAGTGGAAAGACAGTCGTAATTTTCCACCGATTTTTTTTTTTTTTTTTTTTTTGTCCAGTAAAGGTCTGTTTCACAGGAAGAAATCTGTCGTCACGTAAATATCATGCGACAACTTGCCTGTTAAGTTGCCATGTCTAGAACAATTGGGATATTTTCTAATGACACATACTTTTATCATTTTTAAATGGGGCTTGCAGATCAATGAACGATGACAACAGAATGAATGAATCTTTTCTTTAACGTGTTTTCACCATAACGGCTGGATATGACACGACGTTGACACTACAGGAGCCGCTTCACTCCCCAGTTTTCCAGCCGGCTTTTGTCTAGAACCATGCAGTAAGGTACAGTGAGGGAGGAGGGAGGAGGGCTTGACAGCAGATCAAAGAGTGACGGATGGACGACCAAAAAAGAGTTGAATGGGTCACAGGACCTCTAGGTTGTTGTGTATGACTGAGAGCTGGGAGAATGGAGATCACGGATTGCCAGGCGTTGGAAGGTTGGACTAGTCAGTAGTTATTGTACAGCAATGATTTAACTGTTCTTCCTCCTAGTGAAAAAAAGCAGCAAAATTCAAAAACACGTACGACAAACAAAGAAAGAAAACAACCCCCCCCCCCCCCTAAACCCCCCCCCCCCCCCCAAAAAAAAAAAAAAAAAAAAAAAAAAAAACAACAAAAAACCTCCCATTCTGTTGCTCAGTATCCGTCGAAACCACAAGCATTTAGCAAAACACACACACACACACACACACACCTAACACACTAACACGCACGCACACACACACGCACACACACACACACACACACACACACCACACACACTACATGATGCGCCTGGTAGCGACCGGAAGTGACGGCACCCGTGCGGTCTTCACGGGCGGGGAAGGGGGGAGGGGGGGGGGGGGGGGGGGGCGTGGAGCGGTGATCAGGGGACATAATCGCGCCCGACATGTTGCCGAAGTTTCGGCAGCCTGGTGCAAACAGCTTTTGTAAATCCGGCTTACGCCCCTTTGATCCCCCTGTTTCCCTGACGTGAAGTGTGTGCTGAGTGTCGAGAGTTCCGGCACGTGCTGATATGACGGACGTTACGTCATAAATGATGACGTCAACTCCTCGTCATTCGCCATCATCAAGAGCACAGTTTAGTACGGTGCTGGGCAGCAGTTGTGAAATAGAATTTTGAAGTCAGGTAACAAAGAGGATCCCCCCCCCCCCCCCTGTCTTTTTATTAGTTAGCTGACAAAGAGCATTTTAATCAGTTGACAATAAGCGTTCTTTCTAAAATGGACAAATTGTATTTTTGGTCAGTTGCCCATCGGCGTTTCCATTCCGTTGACGAGGAGCAATTTTGTGAGTTGACAAGCTTCATCTTTAATCTGCTGACAGAAGATCATTTTCAGTCCATTGACGTAGAATATCTTTAGCCAGACAACAAAGACCATTTTCACTCAGAATGAGAGCAATAATTCATTTAGAGGACAAAGATCATTTTAAGAACATTTTAGGACGTTACGACTATCTTAAGACAGTTGACAAAGAGCATTTTATTCGGTTGACAAAAGATTGTTTAGTCATTCAATGACAAACAGCACTTTTAGGTAAGCGAGAGACAGCATCATTTTTGGTAACTGAGAGACAGCATAATTATGTTTGGGTAAACACTTCCGCGCTGATGTGTGTGTGTGTGTGTGTGTCACGACCGACCCCTGGAGGTCTGCCCTGACAGGATCGGTCTAGATGGGAGTGAAGGGAGTGACTGAACTCACACGCCCCGCAAGAGACCACACAAGAAAGATTACGATACAACACCCCATTTATTCACACCAACACACACATAGTCACAAATAAGCATTCCAACACACACAACATGCACAATCACACTCAAGCATTTTAACACTCACGACATACATACAATTAAGCATTTCAACACACACGACATACCCATAGTCGCAAACAAACATTTCAACGCACACAATATAACTATAATCTTAAATAAGGATTTCCAGCACGCATTCCCTTCCGTGCTTCATGTGGTTCCCCCACACCCCTACCTCCCCAAAGTCCACTGTGAGCACCGAGTCGCACCAAGTGCCCCAAACCGGGTCGGTTCCTGAACAAAGTGTCTTTCGACGCCGACACCATTGACACACACACACCCGAATGGCACGACGCACAACGAACCACACTGGTGACACGGGCTGTAGGAGGTCCGAAGACCGCGGAGAACGCGTCCCGTGGGACGAGGCGTTGTCGCTGAAGGTCCCGGACAGGGGTCGGGATCCTCAGCAAAGTCCTTGTGGTCCTCAACCAGTGCGTGGCCCCCAACAGCGCAAGCTTCGGGTGAATCCCCCCCGGAGGAGAGGACACGGAAGGAACTGGAAGGAAAGAAGGAAGAAGGGTAGGGCCTACTGGAACCCCGCAGTCAGTACGGTCTGATATTCGCTGCTCACTCCTAACAGCCACTCGCATGATGGGCGAGGGGAGGTGTTTGCTAATTAAATTAATAACATCAGCTCAACACAGACCTGAGCATAGCAGTCAACAAACCAAACGAGGAACGTTCGCTAAAGGTCTCCTCACACGAAGCAGGTAAGAGATTACATTGATAGGCTAAACAAACAAATATCAATCTACATCTTCATCCTTCCTTCACGCACGTTCAACATTTTCCTTTCTTAGGAACTGAACAAATACAGCAACCGCTGCTCTATAACCACACCACATTTGCAAATAATAACTCAATGGCACAATTATCCACACATTTTATAACAACATTTCAAAATGACACAATTCTCCAACCACGCATCCAAACGACGAATCATGCGTACGCACGCTCGCAAACATAAAACTCGTTCCCCTTGCACACACAAACAGACGGTGGCCGAAGAATAAGAGACCGGCGATTGTGACAGGGGCGGACAAGCGAGACCAAGCAAGTACCAACCCTGAATCACCAGGTTCTCCCCCTTCCCCGCCGACTACCGCATCACCAGATGCATAAAAAGGAGAAAGACTTTAAGATATAATTTTGACTGGCCAGGTTAAAGATTGAATTAACCAGAAAAAGTGGTCTCAAACAATATTTCTTTTATAATTTTGAAAACCAAAAGAAATTGCGCAAAAGAGAAGAATTAGCCGGCTAACAACAACAACAAAAAAAAAAACAACAACAAATAAACCACGAAACTGATGCTTACCAGCTACCCGTGGTTGACCCCAGTGGCGGGTCAAGCGACTCTCTACCCTCTGTCCGGTCGAGAGGACAGCAGAGCAGATGCGGAAAAGAGTTGACGTGATGTCCCTCCCCTACAGGCCGACTGTAGGAATGAAGGTACCGACCGTACCTTCGACGAAGTGGTGTAGAACCAAAACCGGAGCAGGCGCTCCCAGAGACATCTTCCGCTCGAGTGAAGAGAAAACCTGCCTCAGCGATGGCAGCCAACATGCCACGCTACGTCACAGTGAGCATACCTCAAGCCTAAGAGGAATGATGCACGTGCGACAGGTAAAAAGACAGGAGAGAGGCCGATAGAGACAGCCAGTTAAGCGAAAGGTACCAGCCACCCGTGAACCTGCAGGATGTATTGCACGGGCAGTGGAATTAGAGAGAGAGAGAAAGTAAACCTAACCTGAGCTGAACGACATTAAGGTGCAAACGCACTACAAACCACAGTAAGGGACGGATACACGACAACAGCAACGACAATAAATAAATGAATAATTCCGCCACCCTAGACGGGTCAATCGTCGTAGGCCTCGTGACAAACTCGTGACAGTGTGTGTGTGTGTGTGTGTGTGTGTGTGGTGTGTGCGTGCGTGCGTGCGTGCGTGCGTGCGTGCGTCTGTGTGTGTGTGTGTGTGTGTGTGTGTGTGGTGGTGTGTGTGTGCGTGCGTGCGTGCGTGCGTGCGTGCGCGCGCGCACGCGCGCGTGCTCTCTCTCTCTCTCTCTCTCTCTCTCTCTCTCTCTCTCTCTCTCTCTCTTCTCTCTCTCTCCCTGTGTGTTTGTGTCTATGCGTATCTCTGTGTGCGTGCACGCGGGCTTGTTGCTTTGCAAGCTGTGCACGTATGTATACGTAAATTGTGGTTGCATCGCCACACCTGTACACCCCTCCCTTGCCTCTCCACCCCGCCCTACACATCCATCACGGGAAAAAAAATCTCTGCCAGGGTCTTGTCCGCTACCAGCACAGAATCACTGAAGAGCTTATTACTGACAAGTCTCCTTTCCAAATCTCCCCACTCCCCAACCCCTAACCTCCACCACCATCACCACCCATCCGCGCCCCTCCCATCCCCATCCCTCCCTCTCCTCCCATCCTGCAAATTTGCTGACAGAAATTCAATTACAACCGATGCAAAATGCGTTCATCGATCATCAGTTTCGGCACGCACATCTGTCAGCTTGTTCCAAAATTGCATGGTCGGGGGGGGGGGGGGGGGGGGGGGGGAAGTAAGGAGGAGAGAGAGTGTGTGTGTGGGGTGGGGGGTGGGGGTGGGGGGATCTTCCATGAAGATTTCACCGTCGATTCAATTTTATTCTTCTTCTTCTTTTCTGTCCAGAACCTCTCTCTCTCTCTCTCTCTCTCTCTCTCTCTCTCTCTCTCTCTCTCTCTGGCTGAACAGCTCTTTCATTTGGTTCTGCCAGGGCCGAACTTCTTGTTTTCCTGTGATGTTATTTATGATTGTTGTAATTTTCATTCCCAGCTCCTATTTAAAAGAAACAAGATGCAAAGCATATAAACGTACTCCCAGTTTATCTTGAATACGCGTGAGATATTCCATAAAGAGGAAAAAACCGTTTTGGGCCGTTATAGCCGTTAGTAACGACTATAACGATAAACATCGGCCATCATCTGTCATCCATAATGAACATACCTACACATTTTCAGAAAGATAGGCCAAGTACTTTCAGAGATATTCCATAAAGAAGAAAAAGCGTTATATGCCGTTACAGCCGTTAGTAACGGATATAACGGTAAAATAAAAACATCGGGCATCATTCGTGACTCATAATGAACATACCTACAAATTTTCAGAAAGATCGGCCCAGTAGTTTTGCCTGGAGCGAGT
>CM031607.1:28278666-28281166 GCA_018398815.1 Conus ventricosus | reverse complement strand
TATACAGAAGTAGATATTCCACATATACAGGAATACTTTCATTATCTTAATTCTAAGAAATTACAATCGTGCACCATGTAACCATTCTCGCACTTTGCATGCAATTTGATGCTGTCCTGATCACTGCAAAGTATTTGCGCGTCTGACAGCAACAGTCAGTGTCTATGTCCTCCTGTGCAACTGTGGAAGAGACGAGCCGCGCCTGGAAAAGGCGACCGGATGATCTCCCCTGCGAAGGGCGTTAACTCTCAGTGTGTGGATAGTGTGTGGATATTCGATTACAGCTGAGGAGATGGCAAGGTAGGACTTGACTGTACAGGACGGAACAGTCTCTATATCGTAGCGGCGGGAAAGGGAATGTTCCCAGCAGGCAACATTAACTACGGAAGGTGTCTGGAACTGGATTCAATTCGTACAGACACAGGCTGCAGTGACACGTCGGAAGACCTTCTGTGCGGGCGGGGGGTGGGGTGGGGGATTGGAAGGGGGGGGGGGGGGGGGGGGAGGGGAGGGAGTAGGGATAGCGTCAGCCTGAATGGACAAAAATATGACTGCAGTCTTCCAAGCGTTCATAAGGCAGGACGGCGGCAGTGGTGGTGGTGATGGTGGTGGTGGTCTAAATTCTTGTACAAGCACGGTGGAGGGGGAGTGGGACACATCTTCTACATTTTCATAAAGGTGGGGTGACGGGGTGGGCACCAAATTCTTCAAACATCAGAGAGGGTGGTGGTGGTCATTTTTTTTAAACGTTGATTTTAGTAAATGACCAAAGAAACACAATTACAATATAGTAACATTATAACAAAGTATTTCCACGGATAGAAATTATGAAAAAAAAACCTATCATAATATTGTCAATACAAAAGCAAGGGGGGAAAGCGCAACCTTGCGGGGGGGGGGAAGGGGGGGACACATAAAAATAGTGGAAACAAAAGTAATAATAGCAGGAAAAAAAAACATCAACAAGTGTAAGATAAAGATACACTATCCTCAATATAACAATGGCCTTTTACTTTTTTTTTAAGAATATACATCTTGCAGTAATGTAAATAAGACATGTGCAATTAATGAATGCCAAATAACATTACTGATAACTTTTGCACTGCGTAAGTCTACTTCATACCGGATATATAACTTTTTGAAAACTTCACATATCTGGAAAGCAACTGCCATTTTACATTTGTAAATATGAAACATGATGGGGGGAGGGGGGGGGGGGGGGGGGGGGGGGGAAGGGAGAGAATTCTCGAAGAAGCAGGGGGTAGAGTTGGGTAATCATCTAATTTTTCATAAGAGCGGGGTGGAATGGAGAAGAGCATGCATCATACATGTTGTCCATATTTTTGGCTTCAATATTAGGAGGATGCAAAATGTCCTCTGTGCCACCCCCTTCACCCCAAGTAAATATTTTCATCGCCACCCCCTCCCCCCCGCCATCTCCCCAGATCCCAGGATCTGAAGCCACTGGGCTGTGATGAGCACCATGATGGAAAGTTTTGAAGTTTCCAATAAAATCTCGGGAGATGAGAGAAATAATCAGCAAGTTAATTGCAAGTCCAAGGCATATGACAGCACTCCTATGATAAGTTTATTACTTGATTATTAAAAGGTCGACTGTAGTATTGATTAGCGAGGAGTGAGTCAAAAAAAAAAGAAAGAAAGAAAGAAAAGGGAGGGGAAGACGAAGAAACTGGGGTGCTGTTGTAGCAGAATTTATGAGGCAACGTTGACAAACAAGAAATGGTTTACAACGTCACGAAAGATTCGTGACATGACGGAATGATTTTTTTTTCTTTAGAAGGTGCAACTTTGGTTTTGAATCAAACGTCCATGTTGAGAAAGTCTTTCTGATATTTACAGAGCATTTTGTGCATGGTTGTACGGACAGGTTTCCTGTTTGATGCAAAGAGTATTGAAGGATAGAATCTCGAAGTAAAAGGTTTTCGCTGTCTGAGACTAGGAAATATGACTGAAAATGATTTGCTTCTGAACTTGTAACTAATAAAGAAAGGGAACTCTAGTTTTCTGTGCTTATTCTGCCTCGTGACCGTTGCGTGAACATGAGTCCTGATGTGTCACGGCAAATAATTTATACGTGTGTACTACGCAGTCTGGGAGGTTTTTTTCCATTTAGATTGTAAAAGGAAATGACTATGTGCACGACCTTGTGACATGCTACTTTGGATTTGGAACGCAGCGTTGATTACTTATCTTTAGTTTGATTTCCTGTGCCCTCCGGTTAAGGGAACCTCTCCAGATCTGTAGCTTCCAGCTGCTCATACCATCATCGGCATTTACGGGGATCTTTCTGCCAAAAAGCTCCGCTGACATTTATTGTTCAATAGAAGGCTCTACTTTTCCTGCTCTCTTCTCTCTCTCTCTCCTCTCTCTAACTCTCCTCTCTTCTCTCTCTCTCTCTCTCTGTGCACGCGCGCGCGGTCATGTGTGACCAGTGTGCGTGTGATACGTGCAGCATGCGTGTGTTTATGTATTTATCATT
>CM031607.1:28266166-28273666 GCA_018398815.1 Conus ventricosus | reverse complement strand
TACCCCCCCCCCTTCCCCCCCAACACACACACACACATACACACACACACACACACACACACACACACACACACACACACACACACACACACACACTGATCGTTCCAGTTGCCCCCAACACAACTGCGCTCGGGTTGGTTCTGCCGCAGTCCCATTGCAAGGGTTTTCACAGGGTTCTATCACTATCGGGACGTCGTCGTTGGGTCACCCACCAGAGAGGACGCTGCACTGCCGCTTGTGTCACTTCGGTGGTGAGTGTTCAGCAAGAGCCTGTCCAGATCCGAAATGCTAAGGGCACCACTCACTTGCCGGGCCCACGACTAACCGCAATAATTCTCTAGCCGCGGAGCCAGTACTTCCCTCCCCTCCCCTGCAGCCCCTCCCCTTCGACGGAAGATCGTCACAACCGTCGTTTTGCAAAAAAAAAAAAAAAAAAATAAGAAATAAAAAAGCGTACTGATACACCAGAAGCACGAATCACACTTCTTTCTGTCATATATTTCTTTTTTTCAAATCGACGAACAGGGCACAACAGATGTCAAATACGCACTTTCATCATACGCTCGATCCGTATCCATTCAACGACAGTAACCATCAACTTGTCGACACTAGAAGACTGTAACGCACACCCCAGTCACCGAAAGGGACGGGGATGGCAAATCGAAACAGCGGTCATCACGAGAACAGGGCATGCCGGACCACGGGACATGAAGCTTTGTGTGTGTGTGATGCTCTGTGAAGGTGACGGAGATGAACGTGAAGCTGTCGACTTCAGTTCTGGTCTACGGCCACATGGCGGGGCTGTACACTATACTTCCATCTTCTTACAATGTCAACCAGGCCCGAAAGATTCAAACACCTGCCGAGTAGGTTAGCACAATTCGACTACCAGAGACGAGTCGGTCTAGTGTGTAAGACTCGACTGTGGTTTCACAGGATAATCATCAACTCGAAGTAGAAGTTGACTGGAAACGAAAATATATGACTTTGATGGGACTTGACCCTGCGACCTCCCAGCTTGCTGCCCGCGACCTCACCACAGCGCCATGACATCTTTTGTGTCACAGTGTGAATGTGCAGAGAGGAGAGAGAGAGAGAGAGAGAGAGAGAGGAGAGAGAGAGAGAGAGAGAGAGGAGAGAGAGAGAGAGACGAAGATGGCATATCCATATTCCTTATCTTATTTTTTCCCACGGTCACTTGATGATATCCCTCCATCCCGCCCCACTTTCGTGCTCCCTTCTCTACCCATTCTGATCACTTTCCCCATCCTCCTCCTTCTTGCCATCCCATGCTCTTAATCCCCTTGACCAACAGTTGACCATAACATCGAAGAAAGCCATGAGCATCTGCCCTGCTGAAACCGGGGATCTTCTGTGCCTAACCCAAACTCTCTTTTCTCTTAAACTCTAACACAGTAAGCTATCACCTAATACCTTGCGGTCAGAAAGATTACAGAAGTTCCCCACATTACGATAGTACATTACGCAGTAGTTGTGTCCTGTAAAGGATCAACAAGAACCTCTCGTACATTTCCCACAGGTTTTAGTTGCATTCGGTCCCTTAAATTAGTCCCATAAACAAACGTCCTTTTTAAAAAAAAAAAGAAAAGAAAAGAGGACAGCCCAGTTTCATTCGCTGATTGGATAGTAACTGACTTAAAACGATAGCCACCCCGATCACAGAAAAAAAAACCCACGCTATCATCTACTTCACTCTTGCACTGAATAATAATTGGCCAAATATACAACTAAAGACGCAAAACACCGAGGGCAAAGTCAGCGCTTATTTACCACACCATACAAAACAAACGGATGAATTTTCGTACAAACATATCTTCTGACGTCACCGAAAACAATTCTTCTAAATTCACAAAACAGCACTCCCTATAGGGCTTGTCGGCAGGGCAGTAGATTATCAACTGGAGGGGAAAAAATGGAAATGCCGGAAATCTACCCCCTTATCTTCCCTTCCCTTTACCTCCCCTCTACCCACTTATCTTCCCTCTCTCCCTCCCCCCCTTATCTCCCCTCTCCCTGCCCCTTCTCTCTTCACCCCCACCCCCGCCAGTTTGTTCCTAGGATTCTGATTGCCTCCGACAAAAACACTCCGTGTGGAGAAAGATTATAACTTACCCTTACTGATGACGAGCAGCGTCTTATATAAAGATATTTTCAAAACAGCAACAACAAAATATCATGATAATGCGATCACATAAATTACCTCGACATGCTTAACGTCTATGAAAAAGAAGAAGAACAAGAACAACAACAACAAAAAAGATGCAAAGCATATAAACTTTCTCCCAGTTTACCTTGAATACAAGTACTTTCCAAGATATTCCACAAAGAAGAAAACCCGTTTCGGGCCGTTATAGCCGTTAGTAACGGCTGTTCTGGTAAAATAAAACATTGGTCATCATCTGTTACCCATAATGAACATGCGCATACATTTTCAAAAAAGATCGGCCCCGAAGTTTTGTCTGGAGCGAGTGGAACACATTTTGACCACGGACAGACACACAGACAGACAGACACACAGACCATTTCTTCGTGCCCATTGTAGTAAAGTACTCCCTGTTCTATAAGAACTGGGAGTACAAAAGGGAAAAGAAAACAAAAAACAAAATCGCTTCCCAAAAGTCGTTAGTGGTCAGGCTAAGCATAAGCGATGGTGTCCTACAGGGTGCGACTGTTCAAGTTCCCATACGTCTGTCTGGGCCCTGATGGGGTGCGCGGCGGGGTGGTACTGAACGAAGCACCCGGCAGTGACAGCAAAATGGATGACCCCCAGCAGGCCGTCCGTACACACACACACACACACACACACACACACACACACACACACACACACAAATATATTAGACTGTTTTTTTTTTCTTTAATCTTTTTTCCTCTCCGTTCTTCCTGTATTTCTTTTATATTTATCTTTCTTTTTATGGTTAGTAAAAAAAAAAAATTACCCTAAACTTTTTCCGAGAGTGAAGTATTGATCACCGCCACTTGTTTTTCTTCAATTATTGTCTGTCTGTCTGTCTGTCTCTCTCCCTCCGTCTGTACGTCCGTCTGCCTCTGTCTGTCGGTGTGTTTGGCTCCTTGTCTGTCTGTCTGTCTATCTTGTTTATTATCTATAAACTATCTATCTATATCACACTTTTATTGGTAAGAAATCGTTTTACTGATCTAAAGCAAATTTTAATCTTGGTTAGGAACAGAAAGATGGAAGCTTGAAAAAAATGAATAGTGTGACACAAATTTTAAAAGAGAGAGAGAGAAACCAGTCAGACAGACAGACAGACAGACAAACAAACAGAGACATAGAGGAAGAGAAACAGGGGCATTGGAGAGAGAGGAGAGAGAGAGGGGAAGAGGGGAGGAGGGAAAAGGGGGAAAGGGGGGGGGAGGAGAGAAGAGGGGAGGAGAGAGGAGAGACAGGGGCGAGAGAGAGCAAAAGAGAGAGAGGAGAGAGAGGAGAGGGGGGAGAGGAGGAGAGAGGGGGGGGAGAGAGAGAGAGGGGGAGGGAGACAGAAGATAATGAGGGGAAAAGAGAGTAGAGAAAGGGAGGGACAGACAGACGCCCAGAAAAATGGACAGACAAAAAATTCGGGCGGGAGACAGAGAGGAGACAGGACCAAAAAAGACGGAGAGAGAAAAGAGGAAAAAGGGGGGAGGGGGGGAAAGGACAGAGAGTGAGAGACGACAGACAACAGCCCAGACAGAGAGAAGAGGCCCTGGGGTTTTTGCGCGGGGTGGGGGGTGGGTGGGGGGGGGGGGGGGGGGGGGGCCCCGGGGTGACAGGGAGAGGGACCCAAAAAACGCCCAGAGGAGGGGGGGACAGCGAGAGATCCCAACAATACATAGACGTTTTTACACAGGGAATATGACGTTTGGCATAATCTTACTCGTTTCCTCTCGTTCCTTGCCCCCATGGGATTCTTTCTGGCTCCATTTTCCAGCCCTCAACCCCAAAGACGGAGGGTATCCGGGCCCCTAGGGGGCCCCCAAAAAGGCATCTGTCTTGCTAAAGGGGGAAATTTACCCCGACTCGCGAAATTTCCCTTTTTCATGGCCCCACGAAATGCAATTCTGACATACCTGCAATTGATATTTTTTGCGTGGGGGCGGGGCGTGGTTTTTGAGATGTCCCGGGTGCGTTGGGTGCTTTGTGCTTGGTGTGTGCGCGCGCACGCTCGCGCATTTTGTGGTTTTGTTGTTTTGCGCGGTTTGTGGTGCGTGCGTTCGTCCCTTCGCGCGGCCCCTTGTGTGTGTGTGTGTGTGTGGGGGTGTGTTGTGTGTGTGTGTGTGTGTGTGTGTGGGTGTGTTTTGTGTGTGCTTTGGGGGAAAGGGCTGTAAAAAAAAAAAAAAAAGCCCCAAAATGAGGGAAGACAAAAAAGAGGGCTGGAGAGAAATGGTGGAGAGAGAGAGAGAGAGGAGAGAGAGGAGAGGGGGAAAAGGGGAGAGGGGAAGAAGAGAGGAGAAAAGAGAGAGGAGGAGAGAAAAAGGGAAAAGAGAGAGGAGAGAGAGAGAGTGAGGGAGAGGGGGAAAAGAAGGAGAGAGAGTGAGTGAGATTGAGGAGGGGAGAGAAAGAGAGAGGGGAGGGGAGAGCGAGAGGTGAGAGAGAGAAGGAAAAAAAGGGAAGAGAGAGTAGAGAGAGAGGAGAGGAGAGAGAGAGGGGGAGAGGAGGGGAGAGGAGAGAGGGGAGAGAGGAGAGGGGGGGAAGGGAGAGAGGAGAGAGATGAGAGGGAAGAGGGAGAGGAGAGAGGAGAAGAGAGACACCCAGACAGGGGGGCCGCCCGGACGGGACGACGGGACAGACAGACAGTGACGGGAAAACACAGAAATGAGGGGGTTTGCTGGGGGGGGGGGAAATGGGAGGACGGGGAAGCAAAAAACAAAACGGGAAAAAATAGACAAAGGGGAAAAGATAACACACATATAAAAGACTTTAACACAAAATATGACGAGGGGATATCATACTCGTTTTCCCCTCTCAGTTCACGTGTCCCCACGGGAGATTGTCTGGCCCCAGTTCTACCCCCTCAACCCCCATGACGGAGGAATATCCATGGCAGTGGGGAAACCCAAAAGCATTTGTCTTGGGGAAAGGCGGTTACTCCGACCCGCGAAAATTTCCCTCTTAATGGCTCCATTTTAATGCAACTTCAAACCCCCCTTTAAATGTTTTTATTTTGCGTGCGTGCGTGGTGGTGCATTGTTGACTTCCCTCTCTCTCTTTAAGTGCATATGCATGGGGCGCGCGCGCGCGTGTGTTTTGTGGTGTGTGTGTGTGTGTGTATGTGGGGTCTTTGGGGTGGGGGTGCGCCCCCCGCCCCCCGGGGAGTGCGTGTTTTTGGGGCGTGAATGCGGGGGGGAAAGAGCGCGCGCGCGCGTGCGCCCCTGTGTGTGGGGGGGGTTGTTTGGGTGTGTGTGGGGTGTGTGTGTGTGTGTGTGTGTGTGGGTGTGTGGGGTGTGTGGTGGGGTGGGGTGTGTGCGTCCCTTTTGGCACACAATAACGCCCCTTGAAAGAATCGAATGAATCTTTTCTTTTTTAATAATCTAAATTTTTTTGTCTTTGTCCCGGGGCGTTTTTTCTCAAAAAAATTTCCGGGCCCTGTTGGGGGGTTTACTTTTTTCATTTTCACTCGTTTTTTTTAAAACAAAATACAGATTAAATTTTTATAGCTAAAGTTTTTTCCCAATCCCCGACCCCCCTTTTCTGAGCTTTAACTTAAACCGAGCTGCCTGAAAAGATGAAAAAAAAATTCGTATAATTTTGGTCTTTTTTTTTTATTTTTTTTCAAAATGAGAAAAAAATCAAAAGTTTTTGAGGAACCCTTTTCGGGGAGTGGTTTCAGGGTCTTACGTTGTTCGTTTTCTGTTTGTTTTTGTTGTTGTTGTTTTTTTTTTTCACTTTTCCATGTTTAGGCAAAAAGGGGATGTTTTTTAAAAAAAAAGGGGGTGAAATTTTTGCACGCGCTGTCTCTTTTTAAAGCACGAATGGCCCCCCCCTGAGACAAAACCCCTACCAGGCGGAAAATTGGGGGCTTCCTTTTAAAGTTTCCCAAATTTGGGTTTAAAAAAAACCCCGTTAATTTATTTCGCTTTTGGCTCTTAGCAATGGAAAATAAAACCCCCCCCCCACTCTGTCCGCTAAAAAAAAAATGGCTTTAAAACAACCAAAATTTGATTTGTGTTCTTATTGCTTGCAAATTTATCACCCGATAAAAAAAAAAACAACAACCAAAAAAAAACAAAAAAACAAAGAAACTAATTTATTCAAAGGGAAAAAAATCGGCATATGCGCTGTCAAATTAGGGATGGAGGGGGGAAGAAAAAGGAAGTAAAAAAATATATCGATATTGCTTTTTTAAAACGATTTGCCATTCGGGTTCCAACACAAAATCGCTTTATTTAGCGCACAAAATCCTAAAAGAGAGGGGGGGGGGGAGAGAGAGAGAAAAGAGAGAAAAGGGGAAGAGAGGGGGGGAGAGAGAGGAAAAAAGAGGAGAGGGGGAGAGAAGGAAAAGAGGGAGAGAGAGACAGAGAAAGGAAAGAAGAGGAGAGAGAGAGAGAGAGGGGGAGAGAGAGAAGAGAGAGAGGGAGAAGGGAAAAGAGGGGGAGAGAGAGAGAAAAAAAAAAAGACCCAAAAGGAAATTTAAAAAGAAAGCTCACAGAACCCACCCGGAAAAGAAAAAAAAACCCCGCTTGCAATCGGAAACCCACTGACAAAAACATGTTCATGTGCCTCTGTGTCCCCTTTCCCCCCAAAACCACGGCCCCCATCCCCCCCCACCACACACACCACCACACACACACACACACACAAAACACACAATTTTATATATATATTTATAATATATATTATTTGTATATATATATTTTATATATGCAAAACAAACACCAAACGAAAATGTCCCGGTACATTTTTTAAAAAGGGGGTGCCCATTTTGGGAAAGGGCACAAGGATCGATGCAGGTTTTATGAAGGTAAAAGAAAGGGGAGGGGTTTGGGGGGGGGTGGGGAGGGGGGGGGGGGAGGGGGGGGGCTATTTGGGTAAGAAATAACCCGGGACACTGTTCAGATTTTGGCGGGGTGGCGGGGTTTTTTCAAGGAGCTCTGTAAAGAGAGGAAAAGGGGAGAGAGGAGGGGGAAAAAGAGGGGAGAGAGAGAGGGGAGAGAGAGAAAAGAGAGAAGAAGACAGAAAACAGACGGGGGAGAGGACAGACAGAGAAAAGACATAGAGGGAAAGAAAAAGGGGGGGAAGGGAGGGGAAAGAACAGAGCAGGGGTTTGAGGGAAAGAAAGTGATTTTTTTTTGGGGGATAAATAAACCCGAGAGAGGGGAGAGAGAGAGAGAGAGGGGGCAGAACCCGAAGACTGGGGAAAAAACCTTAGAAATATACACTTGAATGAATCTTAAAGCTCCGTGGGGTTCCGATGAAGATCATTGTTTAATCACGTGTACAGTACACACACACACACACACACACACACACAACACACA
>CM031607.1:28253666-28261166 GCA_018398815.1 Conus ventricosus | reverse complement strand
GGATTAAATCCAAGAAATGTAAACAACAATGTGAACATCAATGTCAAAATTATCAATATTATGTTCGTTTGTAACTTGTGAAATGTACAAACATGTTCACTGCGCTCGAACTTACTGAGAAAAAATTCTGATCCGTTGAAATGATTTATACGGATACACTGCATCTCATTTGTTTTTCTTTCTGACAATAACAGAAATATTAGATAGTCTGCAATAAACATTTGATGGAATAAATTCACTTCTTAAGTCATTGAACACTGGACGGCAAAACACAAAATGGATATTCGTCCTCTATTGCTGAATGGGGGCCGGAATAGCTCAGTGGTAGAGCCCCGGACTCGTAATCTTGGTGATCCTGGGGTTGCGGGTTCGAATCTCCGCCAGGCTGTTTCGGTACAGGGGGGTCATTCCCTCAGAGTTAACATTTGGTTCTGACTCCATTTCCCATACAGTCCTTCGAATGAGACTATAAACCGAGGTTCCCCCTGTGTGAACGCACGCATGACACCTTGCACACTCGTAAAAAAATCCCATCACCAACTTTCGAAGAGAAGGGGCCAGTTTGGCCGTTGGTATGGATGACACGTTACACATAGCATGCACCCTGCGTGAGAAATGGAGAAAGAATGAAGAAAGTACGGAAACTGAGTGAACGACATGACTGGATACACGGGAAACGACTGGATGAAGCGCCTGCTGGCAGTTCTTCAGTCAGCACTACCTAGGTAGCCAGCCCGTTGTGTAAACGAGTGTTGATTGTAAAGCGCTTAGAGCTTGGTCTCTAGCCGAGGATAGGCGCTATATATAAGTATTCTATTAAAAATAATTACGTGAGCGACATTGCATGTGGAAGCTTGATTCCCACCACTCGGATATCTCGGTGAGTGCACGGTAATGTCAGGTACTCAAAACCTGAACTTGGTTTAACTAAAGCTCTTACGAAACTGCATAATATAGAACCAATCAAACGTATGGTTTAATCATCACAATAAATTGACTTGAGAGAGAGAGAAGAGAGAGAGAGAGAGAGAGAGAGAGAGAGAGAGAGAGGAGAGAGAGATGTAGATGCAAAGGATTAGACCAAAGAGAGAGAGAGAGAGAGAGAGAGAGAGAGAGAGAGAGAGAGAGATAGATAGAGAGAGGAGATGAAGAGAGAGAGAGAGAGAGAGAGAGAGAGAGAGAGAGAGAGACAGACAGACAGAGACAGTGAGACAGAGAGAGAGAGAGAGGCACACACACACACACACACACACACACACACACACAACACACACACACACACACGCACACACACGCACGCGCACACCACACACACACACACACACACACACACATCACACACACACACACACACACAAACACACTAACACACACAAACGTCACAGACTCCCAAGCGAAGTGACATCACAAATCGACGCAGAAAGCACGTCAGACCTACCGGGCCCTGCAGAATCGTGCCTATAATCATAGTTGTACTGGGCGGCCTGGCATCCTGGCAGTCCCCAAGACAGGAGGAGACAGGCCGCCAGCCCTGCGGCCCATTTCAGCAGCAGTCTGAAGCTCCGGTCACTCCGCATGGTCAAACGTCTCTCGTAGCATCATCACTCCGCGGCAGTCTTCAATGAATGGTTTATATATCGTCCTTTGTTGTCGCGGAGAAAGTAGTGTCATAAGAGAGTTCTTTGCGAGTTTTTGCACCAGCGGAACGGGGTTCGAAATGTTTTGGGTAGGTTGTTTCACCTTGTACACAAAGGAAGGAGGAGTAGAGTCAGCGATTTAACAGTTCTGAATAAAATTTCATCTGATTGGAAATTATAATTCAATTTTGGACAGCAAATAAATCAAAACGTTATGAGTCAGCGGAACGCATATGGAGAAGCAAAGCAGACCATAGTGATACTCCAAAGTTTCAGTATATTTTTTTTTCTCCCCCCCCCCCCCCCCCCCCCCCCCCCCCCCCCCCCCCTCCCCCCCCCCCCCTGTTATAGATTTTTCAGATATTGAGTGGGAGCCAACACACTAAAACTATCAACCAGTTTCAATGCTTTCTCCAACACGTACGATTTCACCTGTATTTATCACGATAAAGTTATCAGAGCTCGTAGTTACCATACCCGCCTACAGCAAACGAAAACTGACATGAAATGACGATTCTATACTAGATTTGTCCGTTTCTTTTTCTTTCTTTTTTATTTCTTGCCCCTATCTAATACGAAAACATGGGGTCTTTTGGTTACGTTTCTAGAGAGAGAGTCAATGAACTATATGCCATAAGTATCCGTCTCATTACTGTTTGGTTTATGAACTAACAATAATGTTTCTTCAGCGAAAAGAGATCCTGGGAGTAATGGCGGCTTGAGAATAATTATTAAACCGACATTCACTGCAGGCCTACTGTATTACGTGCTGCCGACAAACGGAAAATTTGACACGCTTCAGCGGATGTTTGACAGGGAAAAAAAAAGTACAAGCGCACAGTAGTTACGATTCACTATAGCATATGTAAAAGAACCCCCCCCCCCCCCCCAAAAAAAAAAAAAAAACAAAAAACAAAAACCCACTTGTATATGTAATAATAGCCGTTTGGTCACGTGGGTCAGAGATCTAGACCGTTACAAAACTAAGAAAAGCAGATCTGTCTCATAGTGCTTATTGTGTGAATTGCTGACCGGGTTATATAAAAAGGGAGGAATATACGTAACAACGTAAATATTTTCGTGTAAAAACTAGTCAATCATAACCCGTCATATTTCCACGGCGGCCACTCATACACGCAAACAGCCTTCTTTGGATCAATCAGCGACACCGAATCATATCACCTGTTGATATTTGCCTGTGAGGTAATATTACACTTTCAAGGGTTTCTCGTAGAGCACACTTTCTATCACTGTTTTAAAACAAGATTAGAAAGAAAGCCAGCAAAAACGAATCATTTAAAATATATGACCTTTCAAAAAAACAACAACTACAAAAAGTGTTTGCACTGCTTACACTAACTGTGCCAAATTGATGCCACACATTAACTTTTAACGACATGTGCAATATTAATATTCCACACACGAAACTTGACTATACGAACAATACTGATTCTCCACACGCTAAATTCCGATTACATGTGCAATACCGATTTTCTACACGCTCGCTTTGACAACACGTGCAGCACAGATCTTCCACACGCGAATCTGAATCGAACACTCTCTCTCCAGTTTTGAGCTCGCTTTCGAATCTCTTTTCCCTGCACCACACCCGACCCGCTCGCTACCCGCCTCCCGTCCTCCACCTTCTTCTTCTACCCCCTTTCCAAAGCGCTAGATCAGATTCCCCGCCATAAACTCTTGTTCACTTGTCATTCCAACACTCTCCCCACACAACTTTAACGACGAGGTCAGTCTTCTCCTCGCATCGACGCCGTGTGTCTCCTCCACTCCTAATCCCCCTCTTCGTGGCATTAGCCCCTCCCCCCCACCACCCCCTAAAATGGGTCACCGCACGTGCACGGGGTCACTGAAACCCGATCCTCTCTCTCGAGCGCCATTAGCAGGAATCATAAAAGACAAATAAACAATGCTCCCCCTCCTAATCATGCCAGCTGTGGAGAGCCTGCACACAGACCTACATGTAAACAACGTGGGCCACGGACGACAGTGTGGATGAGAAAAGCGAGAGACGCTGCGTGTCCGCCGTCTTATAGCCGGTTGGAAGGCGGGCTGGAACTCGGGGGAGAGAGAGAGAGAGAGGCAGAGAGAGAGAGAGAGAGAGGCAGCAAAGAGGTGGGGGAGAGAGGATTGAGGGAGTGGAAAGGGAGGGGGGGGGGGGGGGGGTTGGACCTGACACAGTCGTCCCTATGTGGGAATGTTGTCCTCGACGACTAGAAGCGTTTGGGTGGTAGGGGTTGCGTTCCAGACTTTCTTCGAAGTTTTAAAGACTTAACATTTGGAGTTTCACTGTCTGTGGAGACTTTGTCAAGTACTGCTTTTAGTGTCGACTGTCCGCTCACAGAGGCCGTTGGAAGAGCACTGTCTCCTGAAGTTACTTTCCACTGTTTGGGGAGGGGGGGGGGGTTGTTCTTAAAGGGAAGAAAGGGGACACCAGGCAGGCAGGAGAGGAGAGAGGAGAGAGAGAGAGAGAGAGAGAGAGAGAGAGAGAGAGAGCTCATAACTTGAGTGCGCTTGCAGTTAAAAACTACTTCTGGCTATTACGTTTGGTGTCGGCTATAAAGTAGACAGGTCGCCAACAGATCCATACCACCTAGCTTGCCCCTAACCCAAACTAAAAACTGGGTCAAACCCGTTGAACATGTTCACACACACACACACACACACACAACACATACACACACATACGCGCGTGAACGCACACGCACACACACACACACACATAGCGCACTAAGCATCCTGAGAGAGAGAGAGGAGAGAGAGAGAGAGAGAGAGAGAGAGAGAGAGAGAGAGATCTCACGCATTATTATGAGCAGAGATCTGTTCGACCTGCACTACTATTGACAGTATGTGTCATTCCACAAATGGATGGAAAGGGAGATTGGCGGAGGGGGGAGGGAGGGGGAGCAGTGGGGGGAGGAAGGAGGGGAGGGGAAACTCACATCTCTCCGCCTATACCTACGTGTGCACGGGGAGGGAGGGGAAACTCATGCCAACAGTATTATTGGAAAAAACAACGATACTATATGATGATGATTACTGTCATAAGTGAGATCAACAGTATTATAGGATGACGATTATTGTCATTAGTGAAATAATGCGATGGCACTGGTATAACAATACCAGTTGGGGGTTAAAATGGAAATGATCAATGACTGATGGATGATGATCACTGTCATAAGTGAAATAATGTGGTGGCATTAGTATAACGATGCCGTTTGGAGGAAAATAGAAATGACCAATGACTGATGGATGATAATCATTGTCATAATTATGTGAAATCAACAGTACTTTAGGATGATGATCATTGTAATAAGTCGGATAATGTGATGGCATTAGTGTAGGCGGAGAGGTATGAGCTTTCCCTCCCATCCTTCCTCTTCCCCCCTGCTCCCCCACTTCCCTCCTCCCCCCCCCCCCCCCACCCCACTCTGCCAATCTCCTTTCCAACCATTATCAACAGTACAAAACATCCCCACGTATAACGGTTATCATTATGATCATCACCCAGTAGTTCTGTTTGATGGCTATCCCAACACATCATATCACTCATTTCACTTGTGACAATGATCATCATCCAATAGTACCGTTGGCTTTTTCAATAATACTGTTGGCAGGAGTTTCCTCTCCTTCCCCTCTATGCACACATATGTATATGCAGAGAGAGACGAACTTTCGCTCCCCTCTTCTCCTCCCACCCCTCTCTCTCTCTCTCTCTCTCACTCTCTCTTTCTCTCTCTCTCTCTCTCTCTCTCTCTCTCTCTCTCTCTCTCTCTCTCTCTCTCTCTCTCTCTCTTGCGCTTTCCCCCACACCCCAGTGTTTCTTTTCTTCTTCACATTTCCTTTTCTCTTCTTTTTTTCTAACCCTCCTCCCCCGCAATCCTCCTTTCCAACCATCATTATCAGCACAAAAACATCCCCACTGTAACTGCTACCATTATGACCACCACCCATTAGTTCTGTTTGATGGGTATCCCTCCACCCACCCCACCCTCTGTGTGTGTGTGTGTGTGTGTGTGTGTGTGTGTGTGTGTGTGTGTGTGTGTGTGTGTTGGTGTTGTTGGCATGTCAACACTTTTCCCATTGATCATTTCCATTCATTTCCTTTCCAACCAGTATTATCATACTATACTGAACAACATTAAAAACGCACCGTTTTGATTTGCCGATTTCCCATTTGGAAAAAATGTGTAATTGGATTTGGTATGTTAACACAATTTTTAAGGGACACAGATTCACACTCCCTCGGTTTCTCCGCGCTTCCCGACATTCGTGTGACGCCCACGTGCAACTCACCAAAACACTTTTTTTCCCACTGGGGCCGAGACTGAACGTAGCTCATCTGTTTCTTTGTCTCAATGGTGAGTTTGAAGTCATGCGACGGGGGAAAACGGTATCAGTTGTCATTCGACCAGGCGAAGTGGTCCGAAAACAATGCCGCGATGTCTATGCAAGAACGCGAGCAAAGCCATTGGAATGTTGATGGCGGTTGTCATCGAGAGAGACAGCCAGACAACTGAACTGCAGTACTCTACAATTGTAAGGCTATCACAACGTTTGGCAGCGACGGGTTTCCCACCACTGATCGGCGCCGACGGGCCAACCTCGTGTTACCACACCAGCGCAGGATCGATACATCGACAGCTTCATCTTCGTAATCGATTCCTTACGCAGCAGAAAAATGTCGCCAGGGGGTTTGGTCGACGGGGTCCAGTGTCTGGACAAAACCGTTCGACGTCCGATTGCAAGAATCAGGGCTCAATGCAAGACGCCTCATGTTGGCCAGTCCTCACCCGTAGACACCGTCAGCAAGCCTGCAGTGGGCCAACCAGCATCTGCCAGGACCGACGTCAGTGGAGAGCTGTTTTGGGTTTTTGACGAAAGTCGCTTCGCGTTATCTCATGCTGACGGGAAAATGAGAGTCTGGGGGGCGTGTCTGGGAACGCTACGCCAATGCTGGTGTTTGAAGCCGATAGATGGGGGGGGGCAGTCTGAGGTTTGGGGGCATTCAGTCATGCTACCGGAACCCCCTGTACTTTTTTGACAACCATGTGAATGCCAACACGTACCAGCAGGTGCTGCAGAACCACGTCGTCCCTGTTTGGCCAAACACCGGGCTGCAGTTCTTCCAGCATGATAATGCACGACCCACACCGCAAGAGCCACTGCTGCGTTTTCTCCAGGCGAACAAAATTGCCGTGTTGCCTGGCCATCTCTGTCCCTGACATGGCTCCCCTTGAACACGTCTGGGATGAGCTAGGGCGTCTTGTGGCTCGTGGAAAGACGTCCACAGACTCTCGATCATTTGAGGGCGCACTGACCCAGGAGTGGGATGGACTGCCACAGGCGTTCTTGCACAACCCTTTTCTACTCCATGAGGAGGCGTTTCCAAGCGTGCATCGGGGGGGAAATGGCGGACACACTCGGTATTAGAGCTCGCGGACGGACATGCTCGTCGTGGTGTACTTTTTGACAGGGGCCCTAGTGAAGTCGACAGCTAATTTCAGATGAATTCGGCCCTTCTTGTCAAGAACAGACATTTTGTTTAATTGAAAAATGGATGCGTAATCAAATATGCTTACTTTCATTAAAATATTCGTATACCAACGTTGTCTGGGTCTTTTGCAAGCGGTGCGTTTTTTGTTGTTTCAGTATATTATCCTAATACCAACACGTTCTTACTTATACTATTATCCTAATACCAACACTTTCTTATTTATCACAAATTAGTCCCCTTATGATCATCATTCACCATTGATACTGTTTACATGTTTTTCCTCCCTTGGGTGTGAACCGCCCCCCCCCCCCCCCCTTCCCTAAGACACGATACCTTTTTTTTCGCATT
>CM031607.1:28234410-28247461 GCA_018398815.1 Conus ventricosus | reverse complement strand
CTCCAGGCTGAGAGCGCCCATTCCTCTCTATAATACGTTCTATCCTTCGTCATTGTCCGGGGGTATGTTCGATCGAGGGGGGGGGAAGGGGGGGATTATGGCTTAGAGGTAAGAAGGGCAGGGATATAAAGTTTTGCGTAAGAACAGTGCATGATTGATCGGTACCAGGGAGAGTGATGAAGTGTGGAAGCCCTTCGTCGTCATACCAGTCAGTTCTTTCTTTATCCGTGCATGTCTGTTTGCCTCTCTGCTGCTCTCTCTGTTTTTTATGTGTCTCTCTTTCTCTGTCTCTGTCTCTAGCTCTCTGTCTCTGTCGACTGTCTGTCTGCCTCTCTCTCTCTCTCTCTCTCTCTCTCTCTCTCTCTCTCTCTCTCGGGGTGAGATGATCTCACTGTGGCGACAACACGCTTTTTCCTGAGCTCTCTTGGAAATTAGTCGTTTTTTGTTAATTAGCGCTTTACTCAGTGCCTTTTGGCAGAACCTGGCCTGACAGTCACCTAGCGGCAAGTGCACTGATGACAGTGATATAAAATTTGTGACTATCAGTGACCATGCCTGTGGACAACGTGCGATTTCGGGCAAGTTGTGGCCTGTTCCTTGGCACGTTTCTGAACTTCATGGCGAAGCGTGTCAAGTTCGTGTTGAAAATGGCGAACTAGAGTGGTGGCCGTACGGAACAAGCTGCAGGGTTTGTTGTTCTTTTTTTGTCGCTGCATACCCTTATGCTGTGGCGATGTGGAAATGAACCCTGGGCCTACAGACAACGAGTGCCGCACAGAGGAGGCTGTTGCAAACAGTGATACAGTGACTGAATCCAGCAGTGACAGGATTACCATGACTTCCCCTTCCCAGCTCGCCGCAGACTCAGGTTTGTCCTCTGACGTAGCATCACAGATACTGGACACCCTCAGACTTCAAAGTGAGAGGTTCCAATCTATTGTCAGTCGTTTGTCCAGCATGGAAAGTAATATAGGCGCCATCAGATCTGACATCGGACTGGTGAGAAGCAAGTGTGAGGAGATTGGGAGACGATGTGACAGCCTTGAAAAGAATATACAAGAGATTGCTTCGTCCTTAGATGAAACCAGAGAAGACGTTGGGGATTTGTTTAGGCAGTGTGCCGAAAATGAAAAAGGATTCCGGAAACTCACCTCCAGTGTCGAAAAATGAAAAGTGAAATGGACTGTTTGAAAGAAAATCATGACAGACTGGAAGGTTTCTCACGTCGAGATAACCTTCGCTTCTACTGTGTGCCTGAGACGGCCAAGTCTGAAAACTATGACACTTGTGCCAGACTGATCGCCGATACCCTCAACAGTGTGGAGGGGCCGATGAAATGGACAACCGATGACATCGCCCGAGCTCACAGGGTTTAGGGGAGAACAGAGACGGCCGACCCAAACCAATGGTGTCAAGTTTAGTCAGTGGAAGAAGAAATGGCAGTGATCACAGACCGTGGTTTCAGAGAAAGACTGAAAGCGAAAGGTGTGACAGTGTCCAACCCGACCTGACCAAACAACAAGCCAGTATTGTGGCAGAAGCCAGGAAGGAGGGAAAGTGGCCTACTTAAGAGAGGCAGACTGGTTGTGGAACCAAAACGACCGGACCCCAGAACCTTTGCGAGGTAGCAGCCGCAGGAGACGACCACGCCGACGCTGATGCCAGAGGAACAGCTTCCGAGGCCAACGCCGATACCGTTAGGAAGCCGGCAGCTGACAGCGCAACAGAGGGCAGAGGGCAGCAGAAGTACGCGGAAGCAGAGACGGGGTTTCCCCCTCGTCGCTTCAACGAGGTCAGCCAGTCTGACCCTGCCACGGGGCGCACGTGGTGTGCGTCGTGGCAAAGGTGGGGCGGGACGAGGTGGACGTGGCGACGGCAGTCTACAACCGCTTCTTGTCACCCCCTGTCAACAAGAGCCCTGCCAATGACGCACGACCCAGGCGAACTGCACAGACGACTACACTGTAGGACAGGCCGGATCATCTTGAGGAAGTGACATTTCTTGTTTACAATGTGGAAAACTTGTACAGTAAGCTTAATGACTTTTCTTCATGGATTACATTTCGACGTTTGATGTTGCGTGCTTGACAGAGACTTTTGTGGATAGTTCTTTTGATTTCAGTAATATTCTTCAAGACTTTGTTAAGTTTACTGCTCCAGCAAGAAAATTGTCACATCATGGAAGACATTCGGGTGGCGTTCTTCTGTTAGTGCGCAAATCCTTTTCCAGATATATTTCAGTAGTCAATGTTAATTGTGAAAATTTTTGTGGCCATACGGATTGACAGATGTGTATTTAACTCGGATAGAGATGTGTATTGTTCGCATGTTATGTTGTCCCTGAAAATGGTCCTTTGTACAATTCAATGGAAATCAAAGATGGGATTGTGAACTTGGAAGAATGTATCTTACAGGCTACAGAAAATGAAAACGTGTATGTTTTGATAATGGGTGACCTCAATGCAAGAACAGGATCTGAACAACCAACACCCGAAGTGATGACTAATTACTCACCTGATATTGATGATGACGATTGTGTGACTGATGATGTTTGCACAGATTTTCAAAAGATGATGTATAAATAGTTTTGGTAAATCGTTGTTGAATTTATGTTCATGATCAACTGTGTCATAGTTAACGGTTGTGGTGAATGTGAGTCTGCTGGGGATTTTACGTATGTTTCTCCTCACGGCTCTAGTGTGATCGATTATGTCATTATGTCTCAGGATGTTTTCTACGCAACATTGTAAGCTGAATGTCGGAGACCGTATTGACTCCTGGCATTTACCAGTTAAATTTCAGTGGACAAATGTAGGACAGGATGTGGAAAAGCCAGCTGAAGCTGAACAAGGTGTGGAAGATAGGTTTGTGGGGGTCAGACGATTTGCTTAGGTTTTTTTGAAGAGGAATAAGTTCTCATGAATTTGATGAAAGCCTACAGAACGCCTACCAAGCTCTAGATACAGATGTCAATATTTCCATTGAACTCTTCGTTAAATCACTTTGCAGCGCTGCTTCTTGCATGATGAGAACAATAGGAAATAAGAAAAAGAAAAACGACTGGTTTGACAAGGAATGTGATCGAAAAAAAGAAGGCAGTTAAGGGGTCACTATGGGAAAATTTTAAAAGAGCTTCAAAGAAATCACGTGCAGAAAAAAGAGAAGAGTACGTAAAAGAAAGAAAAGAATACAAATATTTGTTAAACAGAAAAAAGATGAATTTGACCCAAAAAAGATTAACCAAACTTAATCAGTCGATTAATGATCCAAAGGTATTTTGGCAAACTATTCGATCAGTCAATAGAAAGTCAGCCATATACAACTCCATTACCATTGAACAGTGGCATAACCATTTTTACAATGTCTTTAATTTATTGGATGTATCATCTACTCCAGAGGAAAATATCGAGTTTAGCCATGTGGGAGAAACAACAGATGACTCAGATGTTTTTGTTCGATGAAGTAATTTCCAGGCATGAGGTTCAAGCCAGCATTGGGAATCTCAAGGCCGGAAAAAGTTCTGGTCCTGACAAAATTATTAGTGAGATGCTGAAGCATGCCAGTTCAAAAATATTGATTTCTTAGTTATTTATTTCATAAATTGTTTGACCTTGGTGTTTACCCAATGACTGGTCGAGATCTATAGTTGTTCCAATATATAAAAAGGGAAATCCAAACCTGCCAGATAACTATCGTGGCATTGCCCTAACGAGTGTTGTAAGTAAGGTGTATACACATATTTAAACAAAAGACTTTCAAAGTGGGTAGAGAAAGAGGAAAAAATAATAGAAGAGCAAGCAGGCTTCAGACCAGGTTATAGTACCGTAGATCATATTTTCACCCTATATGCGATAGTACAAAAGTTTCTTATAAAAAAAGTCTAAACTGTATGTTGCCTTTGTGGACTTCAGAAAGGCATTCGATTCTGTGAACAGAAATGTTTTATGGGCAGTTTTGAGAAAATGTGGTGTGAAAGGAAAACTTTATCAAGCAATACGAAGTGTTTACGATTCTGTATTAGCATGTGTACGAGATAAATGTTGTTCTTCAGATTACTTTGAATGCCCAAGGGGGGTGAAACAAGGATGTCTACTTAGCCCGCTCTTTTTTTCCTTTTCATAAACGAATTGGCTGTGATTTGTCAGCAATGGAAAACATGGTATTCAGCTCATTCCTGGTGCAGTTTTGAAATATTCTTATTATTGTTTGCGGATGATGTTATTTTGTTTATCTGACTCTGTTATTGGGCTCCAGAATCAAATAAATAGTCCTTTGAGAAGGGCAGATCGATTAAAGTTAACAGTCAATCTTGACAAAACAAATGTAATGGTTTTCAGAAAAGGTGGCTACTTAAGTGACAGAGAAAGATGGTTTATGAAATGAAGAAGTAAAGGTAAACTAACCTACAAAACTTAGGGATGGCTTTTACCACAAAGTTGAGTGTTACAGTGCTCTGTCTAGATGTTTTGCAGAAAGGCAAAAAAAAAGAGTGATGAAATTATGAAATCATTAAGAAACTAAACATATTATATAAATATTTTTGGAAGCTTTTCGATGCACAAATTCAGCCTAACCTAACATACGCAGCTGAATCTGGGATTAGAACAAGACAGTAAACAGATTGAAATGTCCACATGTTGCCATAAAAAGATATCTGAATGTACCCCTACATACATCAAATAAACTGATATATGAGAAACTGGAGGTATTCTCTAAAGCGTTACAACTACTGTAAAATGCATCAAATACTGGTATAAAACTAGTCAACTCCCCATGTCGAGAATATGTAGGCAAGCCTACGAAATGCTCTGTACAGCACGAATCTGGTCACTTTAATGGGTGACAGAAGTACAAAAGACTCCTGACTGAAAATGGCTTTGGTATTGTTTGGCTGAACCAGGGAGTTTGTTCCGAATATGTTTTATAACAGAATTCAAAGACAGACTCATTTCCTGTTTCAAACAAATTGCATGCAGAAATAAATCTTAAATAATTTAGCGAACCGCCCAGAGAACGTGGACAAACGAGTTACAAGACAAAACACGACGCGTTTCGACCTCTTAGTCTCGTCTGGTGATAATTAAACGAATAAAACAACGAAAATTCACTTAGCTTTGGTCGCTTCAGATCGCTCAGGTTTCACGCAAGGAAAAAAGGCGTTGAATGAAAACAGGCTTTTGGGAAGGGAAGTAGTGAGCGAGTCAAAGTCGTAATGATGATAATAATATTACTGATAGGAAACTATTAATGGTCAAAATATTGGGGAAAAAAAAGAAAAAAAAAGGATCAATCTTGGTGTAAAATAAGTATGTGAAATGGGAGAAAGGAGAGTGGGTTAAGGATTCTTAAGCAGCAGGGTTGCCGTGGCAACAGTCCCAGAGGATGGTGATGTCGTGCTAGGGGTAGTATCAATACTAGCAATATATTACGAATGATATTGCAACAACGATAGTGAAGGTTAAGGTAACGACAAGCATGATACAGAAATATATTTAGAAAATACATTTTTTATAAAATCAAATAAAAAAATAAAAGAAACATTAAAAATAATAATAATAATAATAATAATAATAATAATAATAATAATAATAATAACAAATAATAATATAATAAATTAAAAATAAAAAATAGAAAAAAAAAATTAATCATAATAAATGCATAAAATAAGATAGCTAGTATAAGTTAGGGGTGAGGTGAATAGTGGGGGATAAGGTAGTATGTGTGTGTGTACTGGGATATATGTGGGCTGAGATTGATATATATATATATATATCTCCCCGCCCCCCCCCCCCCCCCCTATTTTCACACCCACGATAAGGAGCTACACTATCATTATGGTGTGTTATGTGTGTGTGTGAGAGTGGAGTGTGTTTTGGTGTGAGTGTGTGTGTTGTGTGGTGTGTGGGGTGGTGTGGTGTGTGTGTGGGGTGTTTTTGTGGGGTGTGTATGTGTTCCATTTGTAATATCAGCCTTATTCATTGGTTACCCCCACCTCCACCCCCAACAACCGCCATCCCCACCAACATCCCACATACATCATTACTAAGGCAGGGGTGGGGGGGTGGGGTGGGGGTAAGTCGATTGATGTAGAAAAATGGAGAGACTCAGAGAGTTGGAAAAGGGAAGGGAAGATAGCTGAACCTATGTCTGAGGTAAACAGAGGAGGGTTGCGTAGGTGGAGGATATTTCAGGCTGGAGCTGCAGAGATTGAATGGCACATACTACTTTTGGACGTTGATGCCATGGGTGCACGGTGTCCATTTGGCATGAGATGAGATTCCTGCATAAGGCGTTCAAAGTTTCACCCCTTAGATTGCCAAAGTGCCAAGACTTTGACATGGTTGATGTTGTGTTGGGCAGGGTTGAAGTGTAGAGCGACGGGTTTGGGCCGATGGTGGCGGATGTCGGCCAGGTGTTCAGAGATGCGCGGTCTCAAGTGTGCGAGATGTCTCACCTCCCATAGATCTTCCCCGCACAGCTGACAGTGGATGGCAAAACACAATTTTTGTGGCTCGGCGGAGAAAGTGCGTTTAATAGTGAAAGAGCCTGTGGGGCCATGTAGGGTGGTGTCTGGTTTGGTGAGAGAGCAGATTTTGCAGTTGGGTTTTGGGGCAGGGGAAGTACCTGGTGGCTTAGGTGTGAAGATTTGTTCAGCTTAGAGCGCACCAGTAGGTCGTTGAGGTTTTTGTCCCCGTTTGAAAAATGATCATTGGGTTTTGTCTCAAAGGGCAGGTTTATGATTTTCACCATGTGCCAGTTAGACTTCAGGATCCTGCAGATGGGCAGATTTTGAGGATGAAAGAGAAGGCAGGCAGTGGGTCTGTCTGTCTCTTTGGGAGGTTTAGTTTCCAGAGTAGATGTTCTGGATTTAGCTGCAGTGCGGCTGAGAGCATCATTGATGACGGCACTAGGGTATCCACGGTTGGTGAAAAAATCAGACATTTTGGCTGCTTGTATAGTGAAATCTTCTTCGCTAGAGCAGAGTCTGCGTAGGCGAAGGAATTCAGAATAAGGAATGCTATTTTTAGTGGACTGGTGGTGGGAAGATGTGTAGTCCAGGTATGAGTGTGCATCAGTAGGTTTGTAGAAGACGGAGGTTTGAAGCAGTCCATCTTTGAGGGAGATAGTGATGTCCAGGAAATTAACTGACTGTGAAATGGTGTAGGTCAGCTGGATGGATGGATGGAAGGTCTGTGCAAAGTTGAGGAAATTCTGGAGAAATAGATAATAACGATAAATATAGATACTTCTGTTCCTTCAAAAATATTTTTCAGGCAGAAAAGTACCTAACGTTAGTTACAAATAAATGGCACAGAATCAGTTTGGCCAGATTTAGGTTAAGGGTTAGTGGTCTAAAAAAAACTGTAAGCAATGGTTCTTAAGTTCTGAATATTCGAATGACACTATTTGCCCATCTTGTGGAAATGAATTAGAAAACGAAGAACATTTTTTGTTTTCATTGTACTACTTATGCTGACAAACGTAAAAAGCTGCAGTGTGTTGAATACTCGTTCATTCCACCAAAATAATACTAGCGTTGCTTCAGTGTTATCTAATAATAATGAACGTGTTGTTAAAGAAGTGGCTAAGTACATAGCTGAAGCCATGTATGTGAGAAAAAAGATAATTGAGCAAAATACCGGTTAACATAAGGATGATCCAATGTGCGGATGTTCCGGGGAGGGCTGGGGGCTGGGGAGGGTGTGTGGGCTGGCGGAATAGGGGGAGGGAGAGGGAAGGGTTAGTGGTCAAGTGTGTGTGATTATGGCGGTATGGATGTTGGGGGATAATAGTAGAAAGGTAGCGGGTGGGGCGGATCGGGAGGGAAAGGTGAGGACGTGTGTGTGTGTGTGGGTGTGTGTGTGTGTGTGTGTGGGTGTGTGTTGTGTGTGGGGTGTTTTAGTTACGCGAAATTTCGCTTTTGATCGGTGAATGCTTTTTGCCAACCCCCTTGTCTAAAAGGCTAACCAAAAAGGACAAAAAAAATTTCATGCCCGTGCTCTCTCTCCTCTCCTCCTCTCTCTCTCCTCCTCTCTCTCTCCCCGTTTCTCCTTCTGCCCCCCCCCCCTTCCAATTCCTCTCTCTCTCCTTTTTCCCTCTCTCCTCTGTCTCCCTTCTCTCCTTTTCTCTCTCTTCTCTCTTTTTTCCTCCCCTCTCTCTCTCTCTCTCTCTCCTCTTTTTCTCTCTCTCCTTTTTCTGTCTCTCTCCGAATCTCGCCCTCATCTTTGTGTGTTGTGTGTTTGCACATGTTTTGTTGTTGTGTGTGTGTGGCGTGCGTGCGTGCGGGGGGGCAAGGGGTAAGGGTCCGGATAGCAGCGTTTTATATGAGAAAAATGTTGCTTTAACGGTGTGTTTTGAACTGTTTCAAGTTTGGATCTTTGCAAGGGTACAGTAAAAAACCCGGTAATGAACTAAGTGACAATGGGGGCTTTTTGATGTGGAGGGCCCGCATGGGCTTTTTGTGGCAGATTGAATGCCGGTCAAAGTTCACCGAAAGAAGGTTTCGGGTTTCGACAGGAGAGCAGTGCAGGACGTGAAACGATGATAACTTCTCTGATGTTTTTGTTATATTTGTACAGTGGGGGCGATCATCGCTCTTATTAACACTTTGTGCAAAAGTGTCCAAAAGGCTGACAACAACAAGGACTTTTACAGAAAGTGAAAAAACATGAAGGGACTATGCATGTGCTAAATATTTCATGTGTGTCAACCGGAAAAAAGTGTCGGGGGGGACACGCATGCAAGTGCCTTTTCCCTTTGTTTTTGGGGGATCGTGCATGCCGTTTTCTCACGCGTAAGCTGCTGCTTTGCGGTACGTGGAGACAAACCCCGGGCCCCAACCCTGGGGGACGGGTGACCCGGAAAAAGAAAATGCAAGGGGCGAATACTACGACGGAAAAGACGACTGATGGAGAAAAATTATAAAAACCTACAACAAACAGTTCGCACAGACAACAGGGGCGGAATGATCTCAGTGAAAAAAAAGATGAATAAGTCAAGTGAAACAACAATTGAGGAGATCAACAAAGAGTGACAGATTTGAGCGCCTAACAGTTGACAAAAACTGTACTGACATCGACAGACAACAACTTTGTTTCGGTGTCAGATGACAGAAAAAAGAGACCGGGAACTGACTGAAACACTCAAAGAAATCAAAGAAGAGGTCAAGAAACAAAAAATAGATACGGACGACTCGAGGACTTCTCACGCAGAGACAATTTACGCTTCTTCGGGATTCCCCAAAACAACCCAGCGAGACTTTCGACACATGTGCCAAAGCATGGTTGAATTCTAAACGTACTAATGATACAGACGAGGGACAGATGACGACATAGACGAGCTCACCGATGGGAATGCACGTGAGGGTCATACAAGACCTATGAATGAAATTTAAAAGTTGGAGAGACAAAATGTCCTTTTTAACAAACAGAAACACACGACAACAACACGGGAAACAGGGGGGAGAGGGGCTATGACTATACCAACCAAGCCCAAATAGCGCAAAACAGGCGGAAGGGAAAAAGGGGCGTTCTTTAAGAAAGGTCAGTTTATGGGCCCTCGTTGCCAAAATCCCCGAACAATCCCATGTGGAAGTGGGAGGACTCAGTACTGACAGAAGTGCCAAACCTAATGCTGGCGGACAAATGTTCAGAACACTACAGTTCGAATGAGAACGACCGACGCACTGAAACCATCGCCATGCCACACCACGATCGGGGCGAAAAAAAACTTTTACAGGGGGGTTCTTCCCCTGCTTCTCCCCCCTGTTAACGCAATGGGGGGGGAGGGCTTTCAGGGTGGGGGGTTTACACTCCCTCCGCCCCCCCCCTTGTTCGTGGCTCCACCAAAACGGCAACAGAGTGGTAAGGGTGGTAAAGAGGGGGTTGCGGCGGCTCAGGCGGAGGTCAGCGAACTGGATCAGCGGCCACTAGGGGTTTCCCCCCTGTCTCCAGGGACAGTCACGGAAAAACGACGAACACCAGGCGTGGCGGTTTTTGTCCCGACAGACAGGTGGCAGCGAGCGTCCGTCAACCATCCAAAATTTCCTATGTGGGGAAAGGGGAACGGGTGGTACTAGGCGGGCGTTCAAACTCGTAAAAAGCAAATAGGACGGCAAGACCCCCCAAACAATGACTTTCCAAAGTTTAATTTTGAAAATTTGTTCCAAAACTGCGTGATTTTTCTTTTGTACTTTATGTAATAAATTGTTTTTGTTTGCCTCACAGAAACCTTTTTAGATTTCGTCTTTTGACTAAAAAATGCATCTTAAAATGATTAATGAAATTTCTGTTTCAGCTAAAAGTTTTTTTTCATAAAGAAACTCAGGAGGGACTCCTTTTAGTAAAAAAGTTTTTAGAAAAATATGAAAAGAGATTCAGATAAAATTTGACAAATACAATTGTTATAAAAATAGAAAAAACTTTTTTTGTGTGAAAAAGATATCTTTTTTTGTTGGTTGTTTATTTCCAGAAGGCCCCTGAAAAAAAAGATAAGGTTTCAAAGATGGCGTACTTTTTTTAGAAGGGGCTTTACTGGAAAAGTTTGAAAAGATGATGTATACTTTTTTTGTAAGGGTGTTTGACGCTCGAACAGGTCAATGCAATCTGAGCATGAAGATTGACTATGTGTGATTTGATTTGTACAAATGGTGAATTTTTTTCGTCATTCAAAAGATATGGTTGTAAATGTTTTGGGAAAACGTTACGGGTTTTTTTGTTTTTTGTTTGATATGAATATTTTAAATGGGTTTTGTGAGGGAGATAAAGGGGGTAGTTACCTTTTGTATCCCTAAGGATGTAGTGTGGTTGATTATTTTTTATTCATGTGATTTATTCCCAAAATTTTTGATTTGCTGTTGGTGACTGTGTTCATTCATGGCATTCCCAATCGAAGTTGTAGGAAATAAGTTCACCAAATCTGGAAAGTAACCAGGTTAAAACAGTCAGGTAAGAAAAAATGTTTGGGTCGAATAAAAATTCCCAAAAATAAAAAGAAAACTTGAAAGTGAGGATTCCAAAGTTGTTTACAGTCACCCCCCTTGAAATGGTTTGGTATAATGATAGTTTAAACCTTTTTTTTAAGCTTTAATGGAGCTGCTGCATGTAGGCCCCGCACGGTAGGTCAAGGTCGAATAAAAAGTAAGCGTTTTGATGTTGAATGTGAGAGAAAAAAAGCAAAGAAAAAAAGGCTGCTTAAAAGTTTTTTCAAGATGTAAAACAGTAGTGAAAAAAAAGAAAAAGAGTAGAAATGCAGTGTCACAAAAAAGAATACATCAAACTGAGAGAAACTAAGCAATTAGAATTTGAGGAAAATAGATAAAGAAATTAAGAGAATCCCAAAATTCAAAAACATTTTGGTCATAAAAACCTTTAAAAAAAAGTTAATTTTACAATGAAACTCCATCTTCAAGGTTGATCACTTTTGCATGTCTTCAATGATTCAGATAATATGTTCCCCTGGAAGAAACGTTTCACTGGATGTGAGGGTAATCTGGCCATTTTCAATAAAACCATTTCTAGAGAAAAAGTAATGGGGGTATCAACTTTAAGGACAGGGAAAGTGCTGGGCCAAAATTGTTGGAGAAAAGTTTTAAAAAAAGCAAAATTTATCAAATGATTATCTTGTTTTCCCTTTAAAATTTAAAATTTTTTTTAAAACCCGCAATTTTCCCTTTAGAATGGGGTAAATCTATTATTATTCCAATTTACAAAAAAAGGGGACCCATAATCCCGTAATTACGTGGTATGCACTCACTGACTATAAAATAAAATGTAAAACTATTTTTGAAAAAAAGATTTTCAAATGGGGGAAAAGAAGGAAAAAATTAGAAAAAAGGCAGGGTTCAGAGCAAATTATAGTACTATTGACCATATATATACACTATATCACTTGTAAGAAATATCTATTGAGCAAATTTAAACTCATATAGCCTTTTTTGACTTCAGAAGGCTTTCGACTCTGTTAAACGAATATTCTTTGGAACGGTGTTGCGTAAAAGTGGGTGAATGGAAAAACTTTATTTGGGGGTTTTTTGGGATTATAAAAATTTTGTGCTAGTGTGTGCGTGCAAAGAGTGAATATTCAAAATTTTTTTTGACCCGTCCCAAAAATGTAAAACAAGGGTCCTTTGAGCCCCCCATTGTTTTCTTTTTTTATTAAGGGGGGCAATTAATATCAAAAAAAGGAAAGCATGTATCCAATTAATCTCAGGGGGTTGAGATATTTTTCTTCTGTTTGCTGACGTGTATTCTAAGTCTCAAACGTGATAGGTCTCCCAAAACCCAAATTAAAAATCATTAAAAAAAAAACAGATCGTTTAGGATTAAAGTCAATTTAGAAAAACTAATATTTTGTATTTAGAAATGGTGGACCCTTTCAATGCATGAAAAATGGTTTTTATGGAAAAAAAGAAATAAAAATTGCAAATTTTTATAGATACCGAAAAGATATTTTCAACAAAATTAAGTTTGAATTTTGCTTGGGAAGAGGGAAGCAAAAAAGGGGAAAAGGGGGTAATTGAAAATTTTTAAATCATTTAAAAACTAAATACTATTGACGTAAAATATTTTGGAAAATTTTTGTGCCCAAATAGAACCTATTCTTACTTATGCTGCGAAATAGGGGTTTGTACTCTAATCAGAAATGGAAAGGTGCTACTAGCTAAAAACTTTCCTTTATTACCTTTACAAGCTTTAAAAACTTCTATAGGAGAAACCGGGCCCAATTTTTTTTGTACATAAATCTTTTTGTAAGTGCAAAAATACGCTAAAAATTTAAAATTGCCCCAGTCCGATTGTGCAAACAACATACAATGATGGTAATTTTAAATCGAGAAAGGCAAAAAGGAAATTGGGGCCTTTAAGTAAAAAAAAGTATTTCTTGGGAAAAGGGGGGGGGAGTATGGATGTTAAGGGGGTTTTAAATGTAACATTTTTTTCAGAGTTTAAAGACAAATGAATTTTCTACAAACAAAAATGGGTTCGGTATTGGAACAATGAAAAAAAACAGTTTGGTTTTTTTTCATTAAAAAAAGTCTTTCAAACGAAAAGTA
>CM031607.1:28214410-28229410 GCA_018398815.1 Conus ventricosus | reverse complement strand
AAGAGAGAGAGAGAGAGAGAGAGAGAATAAAATTCGAAGGCTCTACGATGTGGAATGAAATGCATCACCTTCCCTCATTTTATAACCTGTAGCTCAGAGCCAAGGGTCTTGTGCTGATGCCGAACTTTCAGCTTCTTGACTTCAGAGAAACTCGAAAAGAATTTCTAAAGAGCGTGTAAAAAAGTGGAGGAAACGAGAAAAAGTTAGTCCCTACGGATGGCGGTTCTTCTTTTGCTTTATGACTTCAAGGTACCTTTATAAAAATGAGTCTTTATTGTCGTCTTTTAAAAAATGAAGAAAAAAAAAAAAAAAAAAAGAAAAGAATGTCCCCCCCTCTTTTTCCAAACCGTCCTTCTTTTTTTGGCATTGCTTGCCCAACAAATCCCCGCCCTTTGAAAAAAATTTCGCCTTTCCTCTTTTCTCACCCCACCATTTGAAATTATTACTAAAAAAAAGTAACTCTTAAACCTTTCCCGTTTTGGAGTTTTCTGCAGAGTCCGTTCTTTTCTTTGAGTTTTTTTTTTTTTACATCGTTTGTTTCTGTGGTAAAAAAAAAAAAAAAAAAAAAGAAAAAAAAAAAAAAAGAAAAAAAAAAATACTAGCTGACCTAAGAAAAAGTTTGAAGAATCACACTCGCTCGCGCGCACACCCTTCTCTCCTCTCTCTCTCTTCTCTCCTTTTTCCTCTCTCTCTTTTTGTTTTTGTCTCTTTTCCTGTCTGCTCCCTCTCTGTTCTTTCTCTCCCCCTCTCTCTCTCTCTCTCTTTTTTCTTTCTCTCTCTCTTCTCCTCTTTTTTCTTTCTCTCTTTCCTCTTTTCCTCTCTCTCTTCCCCTTTCTCTTCTCTTCCCTCCCCCTTCCCCCCCCCCGCCCCCCAAAAGATCGCATAAGGGTGAATAGAAATAAATTGAAGATTCTCTCTCTCTCTCCCCTTCTCTCTCTCTCTCTTCCTCTCCTCTCCCTCTCCTCTATCTATCAAATATTTATATAACTCTCTATCGCTCTCTCTCTCTCTCCTCTTTCTCTCTCCTTTTCCTCTCCCCTCTCTCTCTCTCTCTCTCTCTTTATAAAGCATACATGTCACTATTTCTTTCAGTTTTCGGAATCACCCGGCAAAAAAGACTCACGCGGCGAAAGTTAAAGATTCTTTTTTTTTTTTTTATATTTTGTCACTGACTTGAAAGCCTCTTTTGGGGGGTTTGTTTTTTTTTGTTTTGTTTTGTTTTTCACTCGTTTACGTAATTACCCTTTTGGCCGTTTAAGCTTTGGTTTTTTCCCGGGTTGCGGGGTCGGTGGTTGGTTACATTTTTTGTTTGCTTGAGGGGACGCTGGTTCCCCTGGTTTGCTGCTTGGTTAAGGGTTGGCTCCCCGTTGTTTGTCCCCCAATCGCTAGTTGTTTGGGTTATCGGCGGTTTTAGATGGGTAATGAATTTCTTAAAAACCAAAAAGTATTAACATTTTTGAAAAAAGTGAATGAAGGGAAAAGTTATTTTTGTGTTAGAAAAGAAGAAGAAGCGAAGAATAAAAAGAATCAGAATACTAATCTTTTGTAGTATAGTAGTACAGCATATAGTAGTATAGTATTTTTGTTGTTGTTGTTTTGTCATTTGTTTTTTTAATACCCCTTTAAATAAAACCCAAATATCTCGATATGTTAGCAGAAGTTTTGTCAAGATTTTGTAATGAAAATTTCTCTTTGAAAAGAGATTGTTTGTTTAAGTACAACAATACTTTTTCAAAAAAATTCCCTTAAGGGGGAATTTGTAATACACCCCCCAATTTTTCCCCGTAAAAACAGTACTTTACAATCCCCCAATATCAATATCCCAAATAAACAGCAAATAGGAAGCAACCTACGTGAACAAAATATAAAAAAAAGCAGTGAGAAACCGGCCCTCACTCTCTATACCTGTTTAAAATTTTCACTTTAAATCAAAACTGGGGGAGTTCACAAGAATACGTAACACGGGATATGAAGTAAAAAAGTGGCCAAAATTTCCCCGGGATTTTGGATTTCGGGGGCTGAAAATAGTTTGGGTGGGGGGGGGGGGGGGGGGGGGGGGGGGGGGGGGGGGGGGGGGGGTTGGGAAAATATGCCAAAGCATTGCTTATCAGTTTCTTAAAATTTCAACGAAAAACCGGTTAAATTTCAAAAAAACTCTGGTGGGGGGATTCATGGGTCGGGCACCGAAACCAGTTCCCTTATAGTAATCAGGGGGGGAAAAAAGGTGGTGGGATCGGGACACAAGTGGTGAGCTTTTATTGCACTAAAAGGGGCCAAATTTTGGGACAAACCCATGACCTCGCGCGGAAATTTGGAAAAGGGGGGAGGTTTGCAAAGTCGCTTTGCGAAAGTGGTGCAAAACCGGGGGTATTGCAAAAACGGTGGGGGCAAAAAAAGGGACGATATGACGGGGATTAGAGATTGTTTGGGGGGCGCCATTTTCCCCCGAGCGAATTTTCGCCAGGGGGGCTTTCTGCCGAGGGTAGGTACTTTCACCGCTGAGGTTATATTTTTCCGGTGGAAAACGCAAAAAAAAAAAAAGGGGGGGGGTGAAAGGTAGGAGTGGGGGGGGGGGGGGTCACTTTTACCGATGTAGGGAAATTTGTGAATTTGAGAAGGTGTCTTATGATCCCCTGTCCTTTAAGTACCCCGCGGACTTTTTTCATTTCCCTTCCGGGTGCCCCCGGGCCTGACAACGATGGCCCCAATAAATTTCATTTTATTCCACGGGGGGGAAGGGTTTTTTAAGTTTTAAAATGAATGATGCAGTATACAGTGTGTGGTGTGTGGGGTGTGTGGTGTGTGTGGTGTGTGGTGTGTGTTGTGCGCGCGCGCGCCGCGGGCGCGCGGCAAACCACGCGCCTGCGTGCTCGCCAATGTTGTATGTGCGTGCAGTGTGTGCGTGTTGTGGGGGTGTGTGTGTGTTGGTGGTGGTGTCCGTTGCGGGTTTTTTTAACCCTTTTTGTCTTTGGGGCTTCCTGTTGCCGCAGCCTTGTGTTCAACTACAAGTCCCACAGGGGGGGGGACACATTCGCCCAACTCCCCGGGCCTGTACCCCAGAACACCGATGCACTACCTTTTACGGCCTCGACAAGGAGCGGGCCCCACATCCCCTCCTCTACCGAGGTGGACGGAATCCCGCCCAGGTAAGGCGCAAAAACCACACACCTTTTTTCAGCCCAGGGGAACAACTTTGTAGGGAAATATTATTTTACAGGGAAACGACCACATTCGGCACTTTGGCCCCGCCACATAATTAATAATTGGGATCGTAAAAGAGACGGGAAAAAAAAAAAAAAAAAAAAAAAAAACAGCCTTTCCCTTCATGATCCGTTTATCTTACGCAAACAAGGGAAAAGTTTTTTAAAAAGGGTTAAGGTAAAACGATTTTTTTTTTTATGATTTTCCGCCATTCAAAGCTATTGCCCCGGGGTCCTGTGCCCAGTTGCAAAGAAGTGTACAACCCCGGACCCCGAACGACCCTTTTTTTAAATTAAAAAAGCAATTATAGAAAAGAAAAAAAATGCAAACAAAAAACGACTCCCCTTTATTTTGGAAAAACGCGTGAGATATTCCCCCAAAGGGAAAAAAACCCTTTGGGCCTTATAGCCGTTAGTAAAGGATATAACGGTAAACTAAAAATCGGGCTTCAAACCGGACCCATAATGAACAAACCAAAATTTTCGAAAGATCGGCCGATACTTTTTGAATTTCCGTAAAAAAAAAAACCGTTTAGCAAAAATAAAAATTTGGGGTCTCTGTGACCATAATGAACATACATCAAAATTGTCAAAAGATCGGGCCCAAATACTTTTGAAATATTCAAAAAAGAAAAAATCGGGACCATCCTGACCCTAATGACATACCACAAATGTTCGGGAAAAATCGGCCAAGACTTTTTGAGTATTCCTAAAAAAAAAAAAGTTTTTGGGCCGTTTTTAACCGTTTTGTAACGGGTAAACTAAACAAAACATCGGGATCCCGTTACCCATAATCAAAATAGTAACATTTTAAAAAAGATCGGCCAAATACTTTTGAGATATTCATAAAGAAGAAAAACCGTTTGAGCCTTACAGCCGTTATAAGGATATAGCGGGAAAATAAAACATCGGGGTTCATCCGTGCCATAATAAACATACCTACAAACTTTCCCGGGGGTCGGGCCCAATACTTTCTAATAATTTCCCCCAAGAAAAAAACCCGATGGGCCCTTATAGCCGTTATAACGGGTTACGGTAAATAAACATCGGGGATCATCCAGCCCATAAGAAAATACTACAATTTTTTTTTGAAAAATTGGCCAAATACTTTCGGATATTCCATAAAGAAAAAAAAAACCTTTTGGGGCCTTAGGAGGGTTTTAAAGGTATAACGGTGAAATAAAAATAGGGATCATTCGTGACCCCTAATTTACATACCCACAAATTGTCAAGGATCGCGTAGTACTTTTAAATATTCCCTCAAGAAAAAAAAGTTAAAGGGCCCCTTTACCAAAGTAAAGGCTTTAACGGTAAAAAAAACACGGGGAACCTGACCCATAATGAAAATAGCTAAAATTGTCAAAATCGCCCATAGTTTTGTTGGGGCGAGTGGAAACATTTTTCCACGGACACCCACACCCCAAACATTTCCTTTGTTCCTTTAAAGTACTCCCGTTCATAAAATGGGAGTCAAAAAGTAAGACAAAGCTTAATTTTCGTAGTTTTAATCAGCTTTTTTTTTCCCCGTTCGATTCCCAAGCAAAGACAAAGTTTAAAATTCGCTGTTTCTTATTTAGCCTCCTTTTTCTGAAATTCAGGTTTAAATTTAAATCTAAAATTTTAGTTTCTAATTCACTTTCTATCCGTTTCATTCCCAAAATAAAAGACGGTTTTAGCTTGATTTGTAATTTTGCTTTTCCCCCCCCCTTTTATTTCCCTAATCGTCAAAGCAAACAAGAGAAAGTTTGCCTCAACGGGAAAACCCCAAAGGGGTAAAGGTCCCAAAGGGAAATTTTTTTGAATTATATTGGGGCTTTTTTTGTTGTTTTTTTTTTTTTTTTTTTTTTTTGTTTTTTTGTTTGCTCCTTAGCACGAAATAATTTTCTCCGATTGGCCCAAAATGCAACATCCTCACTCCCATTTTTTTTTTTTTTTTAAACCGTGCGCTATAAACGTGGGGCAGTCTTTTTGGGGACAGACTGACCCCCCCCTTTCACTCCCCCCCCGGGGTGAGGGGCGCACGGACAGTGCTCGTGTCCTCTCCAATTCGCGGAGCCGGACCCAATTCCCCCCAAGTGTGGGCAGTCGCCCCCCAGCAAGGAACAAACAAGTCGGCGGGGGGTTCTTCCCCCGTCCCCTTCAAATCCAACCCGTCTCGACGGCACGGGGTTTTTAGGCTTCTACCAGTTCTTCGGTTGGTATTGGTTGGGGGGGTGTAAAGAACGAACAATAAGATAAGATAATGTTGCTTATAGCCAGCGACCGCAAAGGGCCCATCAGGTGAAAGAACAAGCGGGAACCCTTTTTCCCATATAAAGACGAACAAGTACGGTAACTTTGCACCATGGTGAAATTTTTTTCACGCCCTTTAAATCCGGGGCGTGTAATTATTTTTATCAGGAGGCAAGAGTTACGTACCCCACTTTATCGTTATGTACTGTTTACTGTTCCCGCCTCACGGGAAATTTTCCTTTCTGTCGGGGGTGTTTTTTACAACTTTAAGTGTTCCCTTTTTCATTCATCCCAAAAGGCAAAGCCTAGTTTAAGGCCCCCCCTTGGTTAGGCTTGACTGGCGCTTCGAAAAAAAAAGCTTTTTCGTTAGAGCGCGAATCGTGAGATCGATATGGGGGGGGGGGGGGGGGGGGGGGGGGGGGGGGGGGGGGGGGGGGGGGGGGGGGGGGGGGGCTTAAGCCCCGACGTTTATATTTTTTCGACCCGCAAAACACCGCACCCAGAAACCTTTCCCCTTGGAGGGGGGCGAATAGTGGATCGCTCAAAGGGGGGATGGGGGGGGGGGGGGGGGGGGGGGGGGGGGGGGGGGGGGGGGGGGGGGGGGGGGGGGGGGGGGGGGCTAAACTACGACATTGTTGGTCATTTCTGTCGTACCCTCATACACAGCTATCACCTAGGCGTGGGCGTGCCAGACCCCCAGTTGCCTGCAGCCCGAGGGAGCAGTCAGCATCATGTGCCGACAGGTGAAACTCACCGGAGGAGACGCTGCGCTACTGCGGAAGCCACTTGGGTTAATTGTTTTCGGGTGATGCCCGTTGTTCTGATCCGCATACGCAGGACCAACCAGCTACTAAGGGATCCCACTGTGACGGCAGTGGACTGCTTCAATCACGCAGTCAGAGTGAGTGACCGTTTCCTTTTCTGATGGGAGGGGAAGGTCCAGGCGAAAAATTAAGGGGGCTGAGAGAGAATGAGTGGAGAGTGGAAGTGTTCGTGTTATTTTTTCTGTCTGTGTTGTGACTGTTTGCGGTTCTTAGTTTATTGTGGATCAAAAGGAAGGAATGAAAAAATCATGTTTAACCTAAACCATCCATCTGTACTATCATTTTGTCCGTCACCATCGCGGGATGCCTTTCTTTGATATCAGTCACAAATTCACTCTACGACAACACCGTTTGGTGGTAATAACCGTTTGCTGCTGTTGTCCATTGTCATCGGTCACCATCTGCCAACATCGGTTTAAACATCAACATCGTCATCACCTCATCATCAGCATCATCATCATCCATCATCATCATATCATCATCATCATCACATCATCTTCTTTTTCTTCTTCTCTTCTACGACTAACTTCTACTATACTACTACTACTGCTGCGACTACTACTACTACTACTACTACTACTCCACACTACACCACCATCACCACCGACCGCTACTATTCGCCCTCAACTACTACGTGCTAATTCTTCCTTCTCTGTCACCCTCCTCCTTCGTCTCTTTCTCCTCTCCTCCTCTTCTTTACTTTCACGTTCTCTCTCCCTCCTCCCTCTCTCCTTCTGTCCTCCCCCTGCCTCCATCCTCCTCCACCTCCACCTCCCTTCTCCTCTTCTTCTCCTCCTCCTTCTCTTCGTCCTGGCTTCCCTCCGCCGCCTCTGCTTGTTCTTCTTTCATCTTCCTTTTCCTCCTCTCTTCTTGCCTTCTTCTTCTTCTGTCTTCTAAACTCTTCTTCTTCTGGTGCTTTGTGCTTCTTCGGATCTTCTTCCTCCTTCCTGGCGCGTTGAGACTCCTTCTTTCTGCTCGAGTGATCGCTTCCATCCCATGCTGTACTGGGCGATTAGGGGGGGGGGGGGCGAGGGAGGGCGGGATATCTTAGCTTATCTTATCTTTCTGCCCCTCCTCTTCCTCCTCCTCCTCTTGCCTCCTCCCCCTCCTCCTCCTGTTCTCCTCCTCCTCCTCCTTCCTACTCCTCCTTCTCTTTCCTCCCTCCTTCTTCCTTCTTCTTCTCTCTTCTACACTACTCTTCTTCTGCTCCTCCTCCTTCTTATCCTTCCATTGTCCTTTTTTCTCATCTTCTCCTTCTGCTTCGCCTCCCCCTGCTCCTCCTCCATATCCTCTTTCTTATTCTTCCTAATCCTCATCCCCCTCCCTTTTCCCTCCTCCTCCTTCCCCTCGTCTTCCATGCCTTTTTCCTCTTTTTCTGCTTCTTCCTCTCTTTTTTCCTCCCTCTTCTGCATAGCCTCCTCCTGCCTACTTACCCGCCCCCCCCCCCCCCCCCGCCCCCCCCCCCGCGGTCCTCCTTCTTGTTCTAATCCTCCGCCTCACCCTGCCTCCTCCTCGTTCAACATTCTCAATCGTTGTCGTCATACTTATCATCGTCAACGGTGCCCGTTGCAAATCTTTTCCCCCCTCCCTCTCCTCACGCCCACCCACACCCCCATCCCTTTCACCCATCCTCACCAACTTCGCTCCTGCATTGGTTGCCACTTTCAGGGGCCCCACAACCGTTGCGTCCAGGAGGCAACGGGGCAGCAGCCCCAGCGGGTCGTTTCACCCAACGGCAAGGGCGCCGGCGGCGGCTCACCCAGCCCGTCATCCTGTCTGCTCCTGCTGCTGCATGCTGTGCGGTCTCCTTGCATGCCCCGTCTGCTGCCTCCCTGCCAGCTTCCTTCCCCAGCAACGGCAACAAGAACAACAGCAACAACAACAACAAGCGGCCGCCAGCTTCCTCGCCGTCGTCGTCGTCGTCGCCACCGGAACTTGCTGCGGGCCACCATTGCCCGCGTTCTCTGTCCCCCCCCTCCCTCCTCCGCCTCCTCCTCTCCTCCTCTTCCGCATCCCCTCTGCTCCTCCTCATGAAGGCCGTGTGTCTTGACTCGACATCGTAATCTCGGGGCTGTGTGTGTGTTGTGTGTTGTGTGTGAGTGTGTGTGTGTGGTGCGCGCCGCGCGCGCAACGTGCATCGCGCGTATGTATCTGTATGATGTGTGGGGAAGAAGGGAGGAAGAACGGGAATCGAGAATTTAGAAAGAGGGGGAGGGAGTTATGTGTCGGTGTTTCGTGGGTGGGGGGGGGGGGGGGGAGCCGGGGAAGAGACGGAGGAGGCAGAGTGTCGGTAGGAAGGAGGGTGTGCGCGAGAGGGGTGTGTTGGGGGGGAGGGGGGTTAGACCGTGTCATGTGTGTGTGTTGTGTTGTGTGGTGTGGTGTGTGAGTGCAATGGCACGCGCGTCACCTTGTGTGCCAAGGAAATAAGAGACATGGACGTGAGCGCGAGCGATGTTAGGAATGAACCGTGATGCGAATGACCCGTCGGTGACCGATTGATTTTTACAGAGTGTGAGAAAGCTTTGCTGTGCTCAAAGACACTGAGGAATCGTCTGAGAGCGAGTCGCAACTAACCTGTACGGGATAAAATGCACGGGTTATCCATATAGTAAAAAAAAATATTTAACAAAAAAAAATAAGTGAACGGCAAATGTTTTCTTTTATTGGAAGAAGACTTAGGACACTGATTGCCTCCCCTAAAAGTCGAGTTTCCATACCATACCCCTTTAATTACCCTTTAATTTAACCCCCCCCCCCCCCCCCCGCCCCCCCCCCCCCCCCCCCCCCCCCGAACATTTCCCTGTGCTACGGCTTCTGGGTTCTGGAACCAATACCTCTGCTACTATGAGTTCCGTGTTACATCGATTGGTGTCTGAACACGGCGAGGTTTTTTCTTTCTTTTTCACTTTTTATATGTTTTTTTTTGTGCCTGCGTTTAAGTATTCACTGACTTGCAATAACTTTGTGCATCCGCCTGTCTGTAGCGCACCGCTTGTGTGTGTGTGTGTGTGTGTGTTTGTGTGTGGTGTGGTGGGTGTGTGTGTGTGGTGTGTGTGGTGTAAGAGAGAAAGAGAGGGGGGGCGAGGGGGAAGTAAGACAACCAAGAAGGAGGGAGGGGATGGGGGAGATGAGATGGATTGGGGGTGAGAGGGTGAGGGGGTCAGATCGTCCTAACTGACAGTGACTAGAGAACACCAACGACAGACTGTCATGAACGCCCCCCCTCCGCGCCTTCCATCGCCCCCGCCCCCCCCCCCCCCCCCCCCCCCCGCCCCACCATCACCACCACCCCCGTCCCCACCACCCCCATCCCTACCTTCCACCCTGTGGTTGCCGCATCCTCCTTCACCCTCAACTGTTTGTTGATTTATCCTTGTTTACAACTACCAGTACCACTAACTACTACTACTACTTACTACTCCTCTTACCACGCCCAGGTTGTGTCCATTTTTATTGAAAACTACACGTGTCATCGTTCCCATTGCTTATTATATGGAGGGGAGACCTCACGCCAAGGGCGCTGCTAACGAGAGATAAGAGTTATTCTGTAGGCGAGGGAGAACCCATCTCTCACCCCCACCCCCACACCCTCAACCCCCTCACACACACACCCACACGTCGCTAGCACGTGAGATGTTAGTGTCCATGATTGCCCGTGCAAGTCAGTGGTCTTCGTCTTTTACTTGAAATATATAAATATTACACACATATATAGTATATATATAGATATGACTCCATCATACCTTTCAAGGGTGTACTTGAAACAATGATGACACCTCGAAACATCTCCCTTGCCATGGTCCAGCACACTGCATTTTTTTTTCTTTTTCTCTAAAATTAAGTTGACACATCTTTTCTTTTTTTGTGTGTGTTTGTTTGTTTGTTGTTGTTGTTTGTTTTATTGGTGTTGTCTTTTTCCTTTAAATTGGTGTCCGTGGTTTAATTCTTCACTTCCAACACTTGTGTTAATGTGTGTGTGTGTGTGTGTGTGAGTGTGTGTGTGTGTGTGTCTGTGTGTGTGTGTGCCATCTCGCGTCAGTATTGTTTTTGTTGTTTTTTTCCTTTTTTGCGGTTTAGATTGTGCTGCTGCTGCTGCAGCTAAGATACTGATGACTTGACAACATTGTGATGGGGAATGCGTGAACTATATACATGTTATATATTACGATCATGACAGGAAGGAACGCGGCCTGATGGCGGCGCGACGGTTCCAGAAGGGCGGAACCAGCGCAGGTAGTACCTGTTCCGAAAGCGACCATCATCACTGAGAGCTTTGGGTCATGCAATGAAGCTTCTCGCCATGCACTGAAGCTTCCGGACCTGCAATTGGAGCTTCTCGTCATACACTGACTCTTCACGTCGCCCCATGGAAGCCTCTAGACAGTCATCGAAGCTTCCCGGTCATGCGTGGAAGCTTCTCTTCGGTCATGCTTTGAAAACGTCTGTTCATGCACTGAAGCTTTTCGTCACGCATGGAAAGCTTCTTCCTCGTCTGTTGACATCTTCGTGTTGTTTGTTCCTTCGAGGACTGTAGACATGCCTTGAAGCTTCTCGTGATGCATGGAAGCCTTTGGTGATGCACTGAAGCCGCTGGCCTTGCACTGAAGCTCGTGTCGTACTGTCGTTGCGACTGGTCGTCGTTTTTGAAGCTTCAGGATTATCTCCCGTGCCGCTAACGCTGACTGATGATCACCTACTGAAGCGTAACTGCTCTGACGTGCAGGTTTACAAACGATCGTTTATACATGCAAGGTGCTGTCTTTCGCTTGCTCTCTCTCTCTCTCTCTCTCTCTCTCTTCTCTCTCTCTCTCTCCTCTCTCTCTCTCATCGTTTTGATTTAGATATTTATGTATATACATATGTGCATATTCAACCGTTCTTACTGTCCTTTGAGTTCATGAAATGACTTGCAAAACTGTTATTAGTACACACACATCTCTCTCTCTCTCTCTCTCTCGTCTCTCTCTCTCTCTCTCTTTCTCTCTCTCTCTCTCTCGTTTTGATTTATATATTTGTCCCAACCGTTCATGTTGTTCTTTGAGTTGAAGAAACGATTGCTGCAAAATGCTTGTTTTTTTTTTACACCTCCTCTCTCTCTCTCTCCTCTCTCTCTCTCTCGTCTCTCTCCCCTCTCTCTCTCTCTCTCTCTTGTGTTTTGATTTATATATTGTTCAACTGTTCTGATTATCCTTTGAGTTGATGAAACGACTGTTGCAAAACGCTGTTATTGGTACAAATCTCTCTCTCTCCTCTCTCCTCTCATCTCTCCTCTCCTCTCTCTCCTCTCTCTCTCTCTCTCTGAGTTGTATGTTGTTACACATTTTCGCCCTTTTTTTCATCTATGAGTTTATTGGTGAACTACTCGTTTCAACGTGTGTTTGGTGATATGTTTGATCGACAAGATGATGTCCCTTGGTGATGATGATGATGATGATGGTGATGATGATAACGGTAATGTATGTCTTAAAGATGCCTCGTGTGGACTGTCCATGATGTATCGGTTTTTTTGTTCATCTTGTTGAGACATCGACATTGTTTGGGAAGGGTATGGGGATGATTTATGTTGTATGTTACCTTGTTAAATCCGTCAGACTCAGTTTTGAGATTAAAGACTGTGTTAGGATCGTGTTGGTTGTTGGGGAGATTGCAATCTTCGACCATCATTTTCTTTACAAAAAAAAAGGTTTTGTTTGTTTTTGTTTTTTTTTCTCTCAAATCATCAAAAAATACTTCCGCATCATGCAGACCTGTTTATTCCGGATCTCAGCGGATTATTTGTACACGTGTTTTTTGTTGTTGTTGATTTTTTTTTTCAATATGACGAATGTGGTGAACGTTAAAAACAAACAAACAAACAAACAAACAAACATCAAAAACTACAACAAAACCCCCACAAAAATAGATAACGAGGGCTCGAATGGAATTTGTACCTGTGACGGTGGCCATGGTGTTTTCTCGGGTGCCGAGTTAGTTGGTTGGTTACATTCCAGTTTAACGTCCACCCTTACCAAAGGTCACAAGTATTGCTGACGGAGATAACAAACTGACAAGAGTCGGGATAGCGTTGCCGCGTCGCGCGCTTTGACCAACGACCGATAACTCTTCCCCAAGTAATCTCGTCTTGACCAGTGACCGATAACTACGGTGCGTTACGTCTCATCTTATTCACTCTGCCCTTCGACAACCGCCCAAACGCATCAGCAAGAACTGGGCCCCATGACCTAAAGATGACCTGCAAGAACTGAACAAGGCGAGGAGCAGATTTTTTCTTTGACAGTAGAAATAAATTCTAGGAGAACTTGACAGCAAAACGTCTTCAAAGAAGAAACTTCGCCTCAGACAAGTGTTTTCGGCCCTCAACGCCGCACACCCTAAGGGGGCCGGGCCGCATTTCCCGGTCATGTCTTAACATATGCCTTCTGCTGCCAACATTTCTTGTCCTTTTTCCTGGCGGTGCTGGATTCGAACCTGCGTATTTAGATGGGTGGGCGTCTGGAGGCGTGCCTTTCTAGACTTTTACCTTCATCGCTATTGCACAAATCTTTGTGGGCGTCTGGAGGCGTGCCTTTCTAGACTTTTACCTTCATCGCTATTGCACAAATCTTTGAGGTCGGGGGGAAAATCAAGCCTAATGAAGTTCACTTTTGTTCCTCCTCGACCAGATCCAACTGGAACACTTTCTTTTCAACTGCCTCTGCCATTGACTTCAGGGTTCTGGTCCTCTTTTTACTAGAAAGCCCGAGCTGTTTCGTGGGATCATAGGCTGAGGAGCCCCTTGCCCCAGTCTCTATGGCGAGGAGTTAGGCCTGAAAGTCTGATTTCCTCAAGCTTCTGGATAAACTGACATACTTCTCCGTCGTGTAGATGTCTGCTTGCTACATTCTGCTTTCGAATGGCACAGTGAGTTCGATCAGATCGTTTGATTTGATGAACTTGGTTGGAGAGCAATGACAGGTCTCATGCCACTTTTCCTGATGATCTCAGTGAGCCAGACATTAAATAATTTTGTCGGAAAGAAAGTACGCTCAGTATTGCTATCACTAGACCAATATCGGTCATTGACCATTCTGGCGAAAAGTCGGCATAGCCTGCCACCCAAGTAGCGTTTTCAGGATCAACAGGTCCGATCACAGATATCATTTCCACATCTCTGTGGGGATGGCGGGTGGATCTTTCAAGACATATAGTTCTGGAAGCTTTCTCTCTTTTGTCATCGTCGTGTTTTTTTTTTCTTTTTTGTTTGTTTGTTTGTGTGCGGGGGGGGGGGGGGGCGGGGGGGGGGGGGGGGGGGGGGGGGTTCTTTCTTTGCTGTGTTAGCCGTTTCCTGCCTTTTTGGAACATTCTTCAGTCTTCTTTTTCATTTTTTTTTTTCAAGTTTATTCTTTTTCTTCATTCTGATGGCAACTTTATGATACGCCAGTTTTATTGTTGTTCGTTTGTTGTTGTTTTTCTGGTAATCTGGCGATTTGACAGTGACACATAATCTGGCGATTTGACAGTGACACATAATCTGGCGATTTGACAGTGACACATAATCTGGCGATTTGACAGTGAAACATGCAGTTCAGAGTGGACACTAGCTGTCCATTCTGCAGCTAGTGTCTGTTTGTCTATATGGCTTTACTTGACGGGATGCTTTCATTATTTCTTCTTTTTTTTTTCTAAAACAAAACGGGAGCGAAAGCTTAAGGAGAACAAGAATCTTGCATCAGCACAACATTATTTCAACATTTTGTGAAACGTCAATAGTTCAGCTACTACTGTCATTAACGGCTTTTTTTTTTCTCCTTCCCCCCCCCCCCCCCCCCCCCCCCCCCCCCCCCCCCCCCATTATTTGACCTGTTTGAAGTGTTACTGTTTTCCTCTGTGTGGTGTGACATCCCTTAACAGGCTGGGTGTCGTTGTCCTGGCTATAATGAGAAAAAAAATTTAAACCTTCAACTTAATAACCATGTTTCAGTTTCGTTAAGGAGGGCTAAGTGATATACCCCGTCCCCTTGGCCGTAAGGTTACAATGCACAAGATATACCGAAGGACGTGAATGAGTTACAGACAGGCGTTAATAAACAAACAAGAAGAGGACTATGGACAAGACTTAGACCTAGCACATGCTTGACTACGAATGAACCCAACGCGATGGTCCGATTTTGAATGCCTAGGTCAGGTGTAAATGATATCGATTGTTGCCTTTGTAGATTTAATGAAATTATGACTTCAGAACCAAGACTGTGACCGCTTCGAAAACCAATAGTTCACTAGGCAACCTTTCAAAAGCAGCGAAACGATAGTTATGAACGGTTGGCCACAAGAATTTTTTTTCCCCGCGAAATGAATAATTATGGCAGTTTGGTTATTACCACCTGGTGATCTGCGTATTCTGTCGACGTCTCATGCGTATCAATTCTACTTCGATTTCCTTTCTACTTTTTTTTTCTTTATTGGCGTGAAATCGGTATCAAGACCAAGAGAATGCATGATGTTACGTGAAAATGTAATGAGACATGGTGTACGACTACTTCTTATTGAGACGAAAATTACGTTTACGTTTGTTTGGGTTTTTTTTTCCCCCCATGGAGAAAAAGAAAAATACAACCGCCGGAACGCATGCGGTGATCTCCCTTGCTGTTGACAGCGTCATTTCCGGTCCACAGTTGGCTGTTTGCTGGTTGATGAGTTTCAGCCTGTCAACAAGCCTGTCTTGTTTACGGGTTGCAGTTGGATTCCACCAAGGAGGGGTAAAGGGG
>CM031607.1:28159410-28209410 GCA_018398815.1 Conus ventricosus | reverse complement strand
GCGAGAGAGAGAGAGGAGTATGCTAAAATACTCTTCCACACTACAAAAAAAAATCCAGAACACTTTCAGTGAGCACAAGAAGACAGGGGTAGGTGTTTTTGTTTGTTGATTTGTTTGAGAGACAGACACACATTCTAGACGGGAAAAAACGTGCTTGAAAAAATAATGTTGCTGAAAAACAAATGTCAGTTAGTTGATTAATACATTAAGGTTTGACGGCCATGGTCACTTCAAAAGGGAGGGTAGCCCGGAAGACCCACCGCTCGGGGAAAGGGTGGGGGAAGGGGTGCGGGGGGGGGGTGGGAAAGGATAAGTACACTAAAATTAAAACCCCCGAAAAATTTCAATACGGGAGCACGGGGAAATAAAATTTGTCCATCCTTATTTTGGGCAGCAAATCCCGGGTTCCCAAAAATCTCACCCCTAAGTTGGGGAAAAAAGGGGCCCTTCCCTTTCCGCTGATTTTTTTTTGGGAGAAACACGGGCCCAAAAGTGGTTTCAGACTACAAAATTTATTTTTTTTGAAAAAAGTTTTTCGAAGTTTCCCCTCCAAAATCAATTCAGTCTAGATCCCCCCCCCCCCCCCCCCCCCCCAAAAAAACCCCACCACACACACACAAAACACACACCATGTTTATCTTTATTACACTGTAAGCAACTTGTTCCCTCATGTGTTTAGAGAAAGAGCCCCCACCAGAAAACAAACAAGCAAGCAAAACCGAAGAAAAAAAAAAAACCCCGGGTTTTTCGCGGCTGATCCTGGGGGTAAACGGGGCCGACTCCCGAAGCCGGGTTTAAAATGTGCCGAGCTCAGGCGGTTTTAAAAATGGCCCAGCTCAAAAAGCGTTTTAAACTGGGCCCACCCAGAAGCGTTTTAAACCGTGGGCCCAGTTCAAGCGGTTTTAAAATGTGGGCGACTCCCGAGCGGTTTTTTACTGTGCCGAGCTCAGAGCGGGTTTAAACTGTCCGAGCTTTAGAAGCGGGTTTTAATGTCAATTAATTTTTGGTTTTCAATCCCTAAAACATTAACCCCCTCTTTTGCCACTTTCCCAAATCTCCATCCCCTCCAAACCCTTTTTTCCCCCCCCGTAAAGCTGGATGAAACCTTTTTTAAACCCCCCCTTCCTCGTGGGCCCCCCCAGTGGCGTCAGAACCCTTTGCAAGTCTAAACGGGGGTTTCAACCCCTCCTTGTTTTACCAAAATTAAAACAGAATGAAACAATTCCGGGGAAAAGCGGAAAAAAAATAAAACCCCCTCGCCGTCGTTTTTGCTTTTTAAAAACCCCCCCCCCCCCCCCCCCCCCCCCCCAAATTTTTAAAAAACCCCCCTTATCTTTGATAAAACAACCCGGGCGCCGTTTGTTTTTCCCCTCTGACCCCCCCCCCCCCCCCCCCCCCCCCCCCCCCCCCCCGCCCCCCTCCACCCCCCCCAAGAATTTTGGGGGGGTTTGCATCTGTTAAAATTTCGGGTGGGCATCTTTTTTGGGTCTTGATTTTTTTTCCCCCCCAAAAAATCGGGAATTTGCATCTGTCATAAAGGTTTTGGTTTTCCAAACAAACCCGATTAGGGGTTGATGTTTTGACTTCACATAAACACTGGCTGTTCTTCGTGTCGGCTCATTCCTGAAACAGAAAACGCACAGAATGAGCATAGGCAGCACAGGATATATCAACTCCACAGCTGCGTCTGCAGTAGAACCCAAAAGAATGCCCACTTGTCCACAAATGTGACTGCAGCAGTAGAGGCGAATGTTTTTACATTATTTTATCCATGATGGATTACAGTTGGCTCAAACGTGTCATAGATGTAACTTAACGTGCCCACATTTCATGTCCCCGAGAGTTTGACTGGGGTAAGGTAAAAATTTTCACGTCACTTATCCACAGATGTGACTGCAGTAGGAGCAAACTTGTTACATGACCTGTTCTTACGTGTGACACAACAGGCAGTTCGTGATGTTGTCACGTTACTCGTCCATAACATGCCAGTTATAATAATTTTGTCACGTTGCTGTCCTTAGACACGACCGCAGCAGGTCGAACATCTCACGCACTCATCAATAGATTCAAAAGTGTCACACACTAACTCGTGGCCTAGTGGATAAACTCACGCCGGGAAATCTACTAAATCCATGATCCACGGTTCGAATCTGTACGGAATGGATTTCTTCTTCAAAATTCATTCTGTCTCTCTCTCCTGAAAGAGATACCCATCTTTCATTCGGAGAAACATATAATGATGATCAAGTCATACAATACAACATAAGTATAATCTTTTCCTTTAACATTTTTCTTTCAAAATTTGTCTTAACCATAAAAGCATATTTATATGCCATGATCATAGCTAACAACTACCTTGGTTAATGGTTATAAATGATCACATTCTTTGCATTGATTTACTCCATAAGCAAGAGATCATTAAATACGACTGTTTAAAACCCTGTGCCCATTGGGCAGTATTAAATGATACACCAGCACAAATGGGAGAGTGAGAATAGAGTACCAGAAGGGAAACTGCAGTAAGTATTCTACATATCATTTCATTGCACAAAAGGTACACAATCACAGTTCTAGGTCTTCTGACACGCTGTGTGATAAATTAAATAGGGTCAAAAGCAATATTATCATTTTGACATCGAAAGAGAAAAAGTGCACACACACACACACACACACACACACACACACACACACACACACACACACACACAGAGTCTTTGTATGTATAAGTGTGGATAGTTGAGGTAATCTGGGAAGCAAGGGAGAGAACACAAGCCTAAGTCTCACCAAGTACCACCCACTCGAACAGACAGGACATAAACACAGGTTTAACAGCACAAATTCCACATACAATCTAAATCGATAAATCTCTTCAATCCCCACACTCGCTTGCGCTGACAAACCTACAACATCCCATCGCCACAGAACACAATTATCAGCAGAATGGCTCAGAATAATAGTCGCCGCCCGGAGGACTCGAAAGGCCAAAGTATCCCAGATGATGTCACAAAGGAATCTTTATACTTAAGTATTACACTCAAGAATGCTCTGAACATGCTATACAACAACATCGACTGAAACCCACGCCCGACGTGCATGGGAGTTCACTGTTGCCCACCTCAAATTATGATACACAGGCAGCTTTTTACAGAGGCCTGCACCATTAACGAAAATTTCCCGAAATAGTTGATTAAAAGAAATTGCCTAAACCACGAAAGTGCTTACCAAGGGGAAGAAGATGGCTTCCCAAAGGAAAAAGAACGATTTATTAAACTTTTCCTCGGTTTCTGTAAGCTCGCCTCTACAGACAGGTCACTATGAAACCAAGTTTTGAAGAAACGAAAATCAAAAGGTAAATCCTGCGAATCCTGGTGAAAGATTCCACCAAAAGGTCTATCAAGAATCCTTTCACCTTTTACGTCCAGTTCCCAGCCGGTGAATAACGAAATTTCATCATACATATCTAACAGTATCGCGTCAGCAAAATGGGCCTTGCAAACAAAAGCCAAACAACCAGGAAAGAACAAAGCCTCGGGCAAGCCGTTTTAAAAGAAAGAAGAAGAAAAAACTCTTTTTCCACACTAGTTAAAACACAGGGTATGGAAGTCCTTTATATTTAAGGCTGAAGCCTCTTTTTTTTCTCCCCCGATTCCAACGAAAAAAAAAAGGAATATTTTCGTTTTGTCACACCACAGGATGCAACATTCAAAAGTCTAAGCTTGCTCTCAAGTTTTCCAAACGAACGAAGCAGAACGCTCCTTAACTCTTCACAGAGGCGTACACAAGGAGTACGTACTCTTCGCTGCACTCGACCACAATACAAAAGCAGAGGCGTCACAGGGTTCGAGGCTGGTCCCTTCAGAACAGATCCTCCGTAAAAAGTGATTGAACAGTGGGGGTGGGGGGGAGGAAAAAGAGGAGGGGTGGGGGACGAAAACCGCTCTTCCCGCGGAGGAGGAGGGACAACAAGCGGCACACCCGGCGCTTGCAGATTTCGCTCTGGACAGTACAGGGCAGCGGAATCGAAAACGATACAGTCCCGGTTAAGTCCCTTTCCAAAGATTACAAACTACAGGGTCCCCCCCCCCCCCCCCTCAAGCTACCCCCCCCCCCCCCCCCCCCCCCCCCCCCCCGAAGATTAGAGTGGCGGAGAGGTTAGGGTCGAAAAAGCAAAAACGTTATGAAGAGAATTTTTTTTTCTTGTGTGATTAATAGTTCGACTGTTTGGAAAAGAAATGATCAAAATTGCTTTAAAGAAAAAACAAACAAACAAAAAAACGTGGATTTAAACATTCGAATACAACTACTTGTGGTTAATAATTCGAATTCGACAGTTTGAAAATGAAATGATCAAAAATGCAAAAAGCACACATGTACTTAGATTTGAACATTCGAATTCTACTGGTAATTCCGGACCGAAACAAATTCGCCTAAGTTGTCTGACGGATAAGAAAGGGCAACAAAAAGATCGGAAACCTGGTTCTAGAATTCTTCACACGCAACTCTGAAAAAGCTGTGTGACACTTTTGAGCTACGTATTTCGTTTAAATTTCTTCACGGGCTAGTGGAGTCACCAGTAGGTCTGTAACAATGGAAAGTAACCCTGCATCTCAGTTTAACGGAATGAAATACAGGGATGAAAAGCACAGTTACACTAGATAAACAGATACAGTAGACCACACCACACATACAGAGCGTGCATCTGCCTCTCAAGATTTAAGACATTTGTTATTGATATGTAAAATACTACTTATGAAGTCTACAAGTTACATAAATTGCCATGTTCATTAACGGCTTCGTTTCATAAAAGGTGTAATAACAGCAATCGAAATCGAAACACCATAAGCATTTTCATTATTCCTACCACCATTAAAACTTTTTAAAAAAAATAAAAAAATAACTTAAATTCTGTTGCTTCGTCATGTCCTCTCGTGATGACCTCTGGTTCTAGACTTAATCATCAGGGTAGGGTTCACTAGTCCGAGGGTTCACTTGTCCGAGGGTTCACTAGTCCGAGGTTTCACTAGTCCGAGGGTTTTCTAGTCCGAGGGTAGAGTTCTAACCCTAACCCTAACCCTAACCCTCGGACTAGTGAACCCTCGGACTAGTGGGACGTTCCCAATCATCAATGTCGGCAGGTTCATGAGGACAAGAATATTTTAACTTTAAAGATGAGAACATGGAAGAGCGGATTGGAAGACTCCAGTTCAAGAATACATGATCTGTAACCTAACTAGACTATAATGACGTAATATAACACTATTGCGTAAAACTTTGGAGCAGTGGTGTTATCTTCTTCTATGTAGCCTACCACCTTCCGTTCATGAGACTTACCTTTGGAGGGGCAAAGTAATCAACGGCCTCTGCTAAAGGCAGGATTCCTACTTGTGTTGCTTCACAACTATGCTATTGTTGTCGTCGGTAAATGGGTGTACAGTACTGAGGCAATGTAAGGTAAGGTAAGATAATGCTGCTTATAGCCCAGCCGATCGCAAAGGGCCATATCAGGACTGTCACCACTTTAAAATCAACTCAAGTCACAAAAAAAAAAAAACCCACACACACGCACACACACAAAAACAAAAACAAAACAAAAAACCTTTCACACATCTCTTTAAAACACATCTTCTAAAAACGTACCAGAAACTACGTTAAAAAAAATCTTTCTTCCGTAAAATCTTAGATCACATCAAAAATGTTAATCTTTTTCAGAAACTCAAAGATCACGTCAGGTGGGACATCTCTGAACAGGGTTTTCACGGAGTCTGCTGTAAAGTGTTTATGTCTCACATCGTGCAAGTCCCAACAATCTAAAAGAATAGTTTTACTGTGAGTGGAACGTGACATGGAATGCATCACGGAGCTTCTTCACCTTTTAAAAGATAAGAATGGGTATAAAACGAGTGGCCTGTATGCAAACGGCACAAGACTGTTTCTTCTTTACGGCCGCCTCGGGAACATGGTAAAAACTCTTTCAGGTTTGGACGGGATTTAATTAGTTTGTTACCTGTCTGCAAGGTCCATTCCTCTTGCCAGAGGTGGTACATCATTCAGGAAATACATACACCACTGATACTCACCAATCTCCATTAATTCCAAGAGCAAGGCTGTGTGTCCCCTCAGTTGTTACTCTTGGTTCTTAGCGTCGACCAACACGAATGGCTTCGCAGTATCTCCTCTCAGTGGTTGTTTACAGGCTCTACGCATCGACCAATATGCATCGCTTCTAGTAGAACGGCTGCTGCGCGACTGGACCGCTACAGGACGAACCTTCTGGGTAAGGAAGTGTAAGAGGGAGTCTAAATGAGCAGGTAGTGAGAGTAATGCCAATGACAGAACACTGCAGATCGGCTAGAAAAATCAAACAAACCAAAACAAACAAAATGTCGAAAAGTATGTCCTTAACGTAAAGCACCTGACACGCACCGAGATCAAGCCGCTGCTCAATACACAGTTCATGTGGAATGAAGGGCGTGTCAGGTGTGCACATTTGAAAACAGCCGAAAGCATGAAAAGGCTGAACTGGTGACCTCCAGACCGGCGTGCATGGCAAAGGGCAGAGAGTTGTATAGATCCTTGAGCAAGCCTTTTTCGTGACTAAACGAACTACTGCTACGGAACACCCATGATGATGAGTTTCAGCCTGTTTGTTCTGAACATTGTGTTTAGAACGGACGGACTGCACTCCCCAATCAATAGTTGAGTGTACATGCGATAAATGCGGGAAGTTATTATGTCGCAACAGGAACTGAAACACAGTTCTTGCGTCGAGCTTTGTTCCCGTTGATTTTTCTGTTTTTAATTAATGCAGAACAAGACAGATTAGAAGAACCTTGCGCCAGAAGGGTGCACTGCAATATAAGCTTTTTCGTTGTAGTCTAAAGAAAATCACAAATTGTGTTCGTAATAAGATGCCAACAAAAATAGGTACCGTGCAGATTTGTAAGCTGAAGTCCTTCACTTCAGCCTCTTGGTGGTCCCGCTTGCTGCTTGTACAATGCACAAGCTGGCGTCTGATACAATCAATGTTATTCATACATAACTGTAAATAATCAACGCGTCAGTTTTCGTAAATTCGTTTGCACATCGATAGAAATGCCTAATTGTCTAAAACACTCTTTAAGTGATAAAGTAGGATTCACCTGTCCTTTTTCATGAAATATGAAACTGTTCACCACGATTAAAAAGACTTTTTAAATAGATGGCAGAAAATACAGAAACGATTAGTTTAAGATGAATAATAATAATAATAATAATAGCATATAAGGGGATGATGATGCTCACGCGAGGTCGAGGAACAATACACGTCCCTGCGGCGTAATTGCCTAATTACAGTGGTTAATTAGGCTTGTTAAGATCTTCATGACCGTGTAGAAGCATTCATGACATGTAACGATTCCAATGGATGTTTCGTGCTGGAATCGGCGCGGCAGTGCAATGAAAAGACAAATTTAGGAAGGAACAAGGAAAACGAGGCAACAGACAGCAGAATAGTTTTCTCTGCGTGTTGAGACGACGTACTGGTCTGTCCTCGCGCCCCGTGCTATGAGATAGCCGACATGGTGTAACCTAGAGTGCTGACCACGAAACCCCGGGGTAGACAAGAAGAGGAACTTTTGTCTATTAGACAGTGACACAAAGGTGTGCGAGAAGAATGTGTAAACTGAAACGAACGTTAAACTCGAACCGCGCCGACGATATGAATTTTCCAAGAAGCCCTCGATAAAGCCCTCGAGAAAATAGATCGTCGCTTCGACATCTAGACAAAAAAGGATATAGAAAAAATGAAAAACGAGGTAAAATTTTGACCGAATTCATGGAAAAGGGGGGAGACTGAGAAGGAAGGATTACTACAAGCAGAAAGTAACTGGAAAAGGCACAGGCGGATATCGTGGCAGAAAGAGAAAAAGTGACAGTCTGGCGATCATGTGGTACGACGCAGGAGGCCGGATCAAGAAACGAAAGCAGTTAACACCTGCGCAGTCAGCAGACGCTGACCTAGTGTGTACCGGGTGCCGGAGGGCGAAGACGGGTAGGGCCGACGACTGGTGCGGAAGGTGTGCCGGGTCTTCACGGACGGAGTTGGCATCGCCACCACCGCTGCTGACATCGAGGTGCCCCAGGTCGGGAAAACGAGGCAGTGCTAAAGCCAGCCCTACTGTGAGGTTTTTGACAGAAAGAACGGACTCTATACTGACTAACAGAGAAAACTGAAAATAAGGAACTGTCATTGTGAGACCTACCTACGCCAACTCCATCCTCCACAATGCACACAAACCTCACAACGTGTCTGTTTGGAGTTCTAATGGAAATGTGATGGCCAAACTGTTAAATGGAGATCCAAATAAATCATTTCATATGACCTCGATGTCGCTTCCGCAGGGCAATGACTCCAATGTGTCAGTGACCAGAGACTGAGGGACAGGTGGTGTGTGTATATGATCATCAGCGGTTTCTATATTCCCTGCACTCTTAGCAAAGACATTGTTGTGGGTACTTGTCTGTGGTTTCTCTTTTCCTGCAACTTGAAATAGTAAAAAATTTAATTTAGTTGATTCTGGTTTTTATCTCTTGTTACATTCGTGTCAGTGTAGCTCATATATTGGAGTTTTTTTTTCACACCTTCCTAAACATTGATCAAGAAGGATTTCTCCTCTTCCCCCCCCCCCCCTCTCTCTCTCTCTTCTTCTCTCTCTCTCATCTCTCTCTCAATTCTCTTCTCTCTCTCTTCTCTTCTACTATCTCTTCTTGCCTGATGTCAAAATTTTGTGTAATTTTACGTGATGTTACCTTGATGGGGGGGGGGGTGGGGGGGGTCGTTGAATGTAGATGGGGTTTTGGGCTCGTGTATGTGGTGGGTCTGTTGGTGTGCGGTGGAGGAAGGTTGTGATAAAGCCATGTGAGATAGGCAGGGTGTGGCCCTGCAAGGATATTTACCGCATATAAAATATTGCTTTATGCTTTGCTATGCACTGATGTTTACACAGTGATGGGGAAAGCCACAGCGGACATGATAAACTATCTTGTGTACTATCCTGCATCTGTGGCCAAGAATTTTGTGGGACATGTTGCTACAAAATGACACATGTTACATGTGTCCTCTCTACAATCATGTACAAAGTTTTGGTCCAAGTCTCTGGGTTTAAAACTGGAATTATAACCTACGCTATTATGATGTCATGATTTTTATATGGCTGCAAATTGGCGTACTGCCAACAGTTTCCTGCCCTGTCGACGTTACCCTGTTTTGGCCTGCACCGTTCCCGCCCCCACCTCCCCCCTTCTGTTTTGTGCCCCCCCCCCCCCCCCCCCCACCCCCCCCCCCCTTCGTTTAGGGCCCTTTTATTCTTTTCTGCGTATGATGTGCAAATGTGGAATATGCGATATAGGCGCTCGCGCGCACTGTGTGTTGTGTGTGTGTGTGTGTGTGTGTTGTGTGTGCTGTGATGTGGTGTGGGTGTGTTGTGAGGTGTTGTCTGTTTGCGATTAGGACAACAACTCTTCTGAACCTTGTCTTGTCAATCAGTTAGCGGTGGGAAATTTCACTGATTAATGTTTTGGTTTTAATATTGTATTCTTGTTTCATTCTTCTTTATCCTGGTGATAGCTTTGTGATCTTCTCGGTAAATGGGGAAAAAGTATAGATATGGTTTTTGTTTTTTGTTTTTTTACTTTCTAGTTTTTCCTTGCTTATTACTATTATTTCAATGCCATTTTTGTGCTCCCTAAAAGATAGAATTCTGATATGTTTATTTGTGTCACTTACAGTGAACAGAGTTTATGATTGTTCTTAGTTGCGACTTACTTTTACTGTTGTTAGGACGTTTTAGTTTATTTATCATGCGGTGTGTTTGTAGTGTGTGTGTGGTGTCATTGGGTGTGTGTGTGTGTGTGTTTTGTGTACGATTAGGCAATGAAAATTTGTAATATGTGCAATGCTCATTTTGAGTTTGTGCTACGGGTTCGTGTCCCAAATTGCACTTTGTGGTGACAAATTGCGTGTGTACAGATTGTGAAAAGTTGTCTAGCCAAATGTGGCAATGTGCACGATCTTCTCATACAGTTTCTGATGTATATTACTGAATATGCCTTGTACATGAAAATGATTTGCTTAGACCTGTAGCAGTTAGTCTGATGTCATGATCTATGATATGCTGCACAATCGGGAAGACTGATTGCTTCAGCGACCAAAGGATTTCCTCTCCGCCCTCGCGTTCTCCCCTCCTCCCCCCCCCCCCCTCCAACCCCCCTCTTCCCTGCTTCTCGTGCCGCCTTCCTCGTCCCCTTTTTTTTTCTTTCTTTCTTTTTTTTCCTCCCTCCTCTCCACTGTCGGGGCATTCGTGCGTGATTCAACGCGCGTGCGCGCGTGTGTACGTATGTGTACATGTGGCGCGCGTGTGTATGTGTGTGTGTGTGTGTGTGGTGTGTGTGTGTGTGTGTGAATGCGAAGGAGGAGGATCACATCGCATAATTATTATTGTGCTTTATATAACTAACACCTGTGGTTGGGCGTCTTCTGCCGCCGAATTCGGCTTTTTTTTGTTTTGTTTTTGTTTTTGTTTTGTTTTTTCCCTGTTCGATTTGTCATACTCCATCTATAGATAGTAGCTATTTAGCGTCTTGAAAACGTAAAGAGTGATGCCAATGACGATTTTTTTTTCTTTGCACTGCTCATGCCAGTGATCACCATCCAATAACATTCAATGTCTTTTACATGATTTATTCATGTGTCAATGTCTATGTGTAGAATCGTGTGCGTGTGGTATGTGTCATTGTGCCAGTGAATTGACAGGTTCTATGATTTCTCATTATGCAATGTTGATTTGTGCTTTAGCGATGATGTGCACAGTGTATGTGACATGGATTCCGCCTTTCCAGTTTTGTTCTTTTTTTGCCATATGTGCTTTATGAGAAAACATTTCGCTTTTTATGTAATTTGTGGAAACATATGAATATTCCTATTAAGTATACATCTGTCTACCGTAATGACTTGTAGGGAAATCAAAATTGGGTCTATGAACTGCCAAGGTCTCGCAAAGGCTCAGAAACGTCGAGACGTGTTTAATTATTTAAGACAAAAATGTTATTCAATATACCTGCTACAGACACTCACTGTAGTCCTAAACTAGAGCCTACGTTAAAGCTGAATGGGGCTATAAATGTTATTTTGCCTCACATAATTCTAACTCCCGCGGGGTTGCCATACTGGTTTAATAATAACTTTGATTTCCGCTTGAAACAAGATTTATAAAGACCGACTTGGCAACTATATTTTTGCCTCGATAAAAGCAATGGACATGGAATTATTAATTGTGAATTTGTATGGACCCAATCGTGACGATCCAGAGTTTTACATTAACATTAGAAAAACAGATTCGAGATATAGGGGTTGAAAAAGTAATCATTGCAGGATGACTGAACTCTGTCCGAAATTACACTCTTGACTGTTGTAACTACAAACACAATAATAATCCAAAGGCGCAAGAACAAATAGATGATATGATGGATAATCTGGACCTCGTAGATGTTTGGCGGGAACTGAATCCCGAGTTTAGGAGGTACACATGGAGAAGGAACACACCATTCCAGCAGAGTAGACTAGACTATTTTCTGATTTCGGATATATTAAGTAGTTATGTTACTGAAGCAGATATACTACCTGGCTACCGATCCGATCACTCTTTAATAATATTAACTCTGCAATGTGGCCAACAAGAGAGGAGAAGTCTACTGTGGAAATTCAATAGTTCCCTATTAAAAGACATGAAATATGTAGCAGAAATAAATAATGTAATCAAAGAGGTAACTGAAGAGTACGCAGCCCTACCTTATTGTCGTGATTCCATAGAAAATATAGCAAAGTTTGATCTGCAGTTTGTTATCTCGGATCAGCTGTTCCTGGATACGCTGCTGATGAAGATTAGAGGGAAAACTATTGCCTACGCAACAATGAAGAAACGTGAAGCTTTCAAAAGAGAAAAAGAACTTGAAAAAAATATAGAACAAATTGAAAGAAAGGATTTACATACTGATGTAGAAAAGCAGCTCTTGAAAATTGCAAACAAGAACTGGTCAGTGTAAGACATAAAAGAATGGAAGGTGTCTTGCTGCGTTCAAGAGCAAGATGGGTTGCCGAAGGGGAAAAAAATAACAAATACTTTTGCGGCCTTGAAAAAAGGAACTATGCAAGTAAACATATAACAAAACTTACATCAAGAGACGGTACAACGTTAACAAATGATAATGACATTGTTGAGGCAGTGAATTCATTTTACAAAATTTATATTCGGGAAGAGTTGTAGAACAGTGAATCTCAAGCCTTACTGACCAACTGCCACAATTAACGGAAGAGGACAAAAATACTCTGGAGGGAAAAATAACTTTAGAAGAGGCTGGATATGTGTTAAAAATATGGACAACAATAAAGCCCTGGAAGTGACGGTTTCACAGCTGAGTTCTTTAAGTTTTTTTGGTTACAGTTAGGGTCATATGTCGTAAGATCTTTAAACGAAGGGTTTGACAAAATGGAACTATCCACCACCCAGAAGGAGGGGGTCATTATATGCATTCCGAAAGGGGATAAACCCAAAGACCAAATAAAAAACTGGAGACCAATATCGCTTTTGAATGTAGTGTATAAAATTGGATCTGCGTGCATTTCTAACAGATTAAAATATGCTTTAAGTTCAATCATAAGTGAAGATCAGAGTGGCTTTATACCAAACCGATACTTAGGAGATAACATTCGACTTATCTACGATCTCATGGATTACCTTGTTAAAACTAGGAAACCTGGGCTATTACTATGCTTAGACTTTGAAAAGCATTTGATAGTGTTGACTTACAATTCATGTTTAAGGCTTAACAGCATTTGGTGTAGGCCCTGACTTCTGTCGATGGATTAAAACTTTTTATAAAAACATTAAATCAACAGTTTCTGTCAATGGCAAACTAACTAGCTGGTTTGCCATTGAGAGAGGTTGTAGACAGGGCGACCCGATATCACCATACTTGTTTGTTATGTGCGTTGAAGTGTTAGCACTCATGATAAAAGAAAACCAAAATATTCAAGGCATCAAAATTGGAAATATTGAACATAAATATCACAATACGCAGACGACACTGAACTTACTTTAGAGGGAGACAGAAAATCGTTTGAAGAATCAATCAGAACCATTGACAAATTTGGAAGAGTATCTGGGCTTGTATTAAACACAGAAAAGACGATAGCAGTATGGCTTGGAAGTATGCGGAATCAGCACTGAAATTTCTACCACACCTGAAGATGGAATGGAATCCAAACCGTTTTAAGATTTAGGGGTCTGGTTCACGAATGATTTAAAAGAATGTGAAGTTGTGAATTTTGAGGAAAAGTTTCTTGAAATAAAATCACTATACAGAACTTGGCTAAAAAGACAAATTACACCACTTGGTAGAGTCACAGTTCTTAAGTCGCTTGTGTTATCCAAAATTGTTCATTTATGGATATTGTTGCCAAATCCACCTGACCGTCTTTGTGAGGAAATTCAAAAATTAGTGTTTAAATTTGTATGGAATAAAAACAAAGATAGAATAAATAGAAAAAACGTCTGTTAAAAACATCAACTCGGGGGTATGGTATACCCAACATTAAAAAATATCTGAACGCATTGAAACTAACGTGGATTCGTAAAAATACAATCCAGTAACCATAATGGAAGAACTTCTCAGACTTCAGTATCCGAATATTGACATAATGGAAAACATAGGGTCCGATTGCCGAACCACGGCTGTGTAAATACATTCTGGAAAGATGTTTTTAAAGCATACAAAGAATTTGGAGAGTTAAAACATGTCAAAAACTGTAGAAGATTTTTGTTCTGAACGGTTTTTTTGTAACAATCATATTAAAGTGTAGAAAAAACAGTTTATTATAAAAACTGGATCAGAAATAATGTACTTTTTGTAGGAATCTTTTGGATGACAATGGCAACTTCTTCACATTCCAATCTTTCACAGAAAAGTATGGCATGTTCAGTAATTTTGTTACTTACCATGGAATCATATGTGCTGTGAGAAAATACGCAAGAGAGATAGGACTGAATTTGACGCGCAGGGCCTCGAATTTTTCTAACCAATTAATGAAGAAAATCAAAACAGCTCATACAGGAGCAAGGTATTACTATGACATCTTAATGGAAGATGCAAATGAGCCTAAGTGTTGTAGAAAGTGGGAAGAAAGGCTAGGAACTGAGGTCTGTTGGCTCAAAGCATTCAAGAAACATTGGAAAATAAAAGATATTAAACTGAAATGGTTCCAAATCAGAGTAACTCATAGAATTTTGGGAACAAATGTAATTCTTCAGAAATGAATATAACCAGTTCAGATAAATGTTCGTTCTGTCATAACGAAAAAGAAACAATAAGACACATCCTTTGGACCTGTGAAAGGACAAACATTTCTGGAGGACATTTCAAAATTTGATAAATGAAAAATGTAACAACTCAAACATATTGCTAACAGAAAACATAGTTTTATTTAACTGCGATAACCATACAGAGCTGACAAGGTTTTCGACCTAATTCTGCTGTTAGCTAAATATTTTATCTACAAATGCAAATGTGAAGGTAAACAACCTCAATTAATTCAGTATATTTCATATCTGAAAAGAAGATATGAAATTGAAAAATATGTATGTCGTATTGATATGTCTCAGAAAAACTGTCTGGCTCAATGGGCAATGTATATACCCCTTTTTGAATAACCTGTTGATCCTCATTTTCTTAGAATTACTGTCACGGATCAACACCGTCTGTATTTGTATATAATGTATCCTGTCAAATTTACTGGTGCTTGAATGTTTGTGTACTGTCTGTCTCTATGTTGAAAAAAGAAACAATTAAAAAATGTTTAAAAAAAAAAAATAAAAATAATAATAATAATAATAATAATAATAATAATAATAATAATAATGTATGGACTTTATATGGCGCAATTCATGGGATCAGCTCATTGCGCTCAACAAACACTCAAACACTCGCACTGACATGTGTCCCCCCCCCCCCCCCCCCCACACACACACACACACACACACACACACACGCAGCGCACACACACACACACTCACACACACACACACACACGCACACACACACACACACACACACACACACACACACACACACACACACACACACACACACACACACACGCACACACACACACACACACACACACACACACACACACACACACACACACACACACACACACACGGGCGCACTTATCGAGTTCATCGGTTCAAGCGTAAACAATACAGTTTTGCATGCAGTACATAAAAAGTCAGGTCAGAATAATAGACACAGCATTTAGATATTATGGTTGAAGAAGGCTTTCCTAAAGAAGTATGTTTTTTAACTCTGACTTGAATTTAGATAATGTGGGCAGGTCACGTAAGCTGTCAGGAAGAGAATTCCAAAGAGTGGGCGCACTAAAGCTAAATGCTCTCTCACCGACTGCCTTTAACGAGCGCCTAGAATTTTCAGAAATTTTTGAGAAGATGAGCGAAGAGACCGAGAAGTTTGATAGGTGGACAGAGAAGCAGAAAGATACTGTGGGAGTGTCCCATCAAAGTAACGATAGGCAAAAACTGCGATTTTGAACTGCCATCGGTATTTGATGGGAAGCCAGTGGAGTTCACGTAACAAAGGTGTAATAATTATGCTCATTTTTACGCTTTTTGAGAACAAGCCGAGCTGCACTGTTTTGCAATCTTTGTAATCGTGCAAGCTGTTCTGAAGGAAGTCCTGCTAACACAGCGTTACAGTAGTCTAGTCGGGACATTACCATGGCGGTGGTGGGCCTGTGTAATTTCTAACGTATGAAAATTTATTGGGACAACTGTTTGTCGTTATGCCAGTTACAACAATGCATGAAAGTATTAATAGGAGTTAGTATACAACCGGTAGTACCCATCTGTACCTTGTTTGCTAAATCAATTGAAAAGGGCGACAATACCGACGGATCGAAAACAGGATAAAGAAGTATCATTACTACAGACAAGAACCAAGTCTGATCCAGGTACCTGTCGTCTGGTGAGCCCGACATGTAATTTGTGGAAAGTGTTGGACACTTTTGTAAGAAACTCTATAGTTGATCATATAGATGATTACAGTTTATATTCCGAATGTCAACAAGGTGTAAGAAAGTATCAAACGACGTCAATCCAACTTTTGAAAAAAAACAAAAAAAAAACACTTCACCCGCCAAACCGAGAACATTGTCTACGTGATCTATCGTATGAAATAAGCATTGTCTACGTGATCTATTGTATGAAATAAGCACACTGTGCGTTGATAAGGCAGGTCGTAGTGGGAAGAAACTCAGGGATAGCTTGCCACAGGTCTTCAAGAAGCACCCTCACTCTTTACACAGTGTTTACAGTATTAAGTGCAATGCATTCATCTCAAAGGTACCATATTTCTTGATAACTTCGATTTGAGAGCATTATAGATCTAGCTATTAACCGAAAAACAAGGGATGCTAAGTCTAGTGTAAGCTTAATATAAGGGTAAATTAAACTCTTTTCTTGATCTATGAGGTTTTTGTGGCTTTGTTGAGGCCCCAAAATGTCAGTAGAACTGACTGGATTGATTGATTGATTTAATTTAACGTCTGTTCACAACAATATTAGACAAAAAAAAATTAACCAATCCACCAAAAAAAAAATTAAATAAATAAACGGGCTGTGTAAGAGTTTGTGTCTGTGTTTGCGCGCGCGCGTGTGTGTGTGTGTGTGTGTGTGTGTGTGTGTGTGCGTGCGTGTGTGTTAGTGTGAATATGCACTCATGTGTGAAAGACTACATATGAACATTAATACAATAACAATAAATGATTTAATGTTTACAATAAATTTGCAAGTATAGCGCTGAATAAAACTGATGCAATTTGTATCATTTCTTCGCTGCAGTAGAAAGAAACTCGTGGAGAGCGTGGCAGCAGAGAGTCCTCAGAAGAGAAGCCCCCTTCAAGCAAGTGTTTCGGCCCTTATCTCCTGACACTCTAGGGGGGTTGGGCCACACCCGGTTCATGACTCCGGATGTCCCTCTGCAGATTATATCATTTAAAGATCCCATTTTTTGCTACATCTATCCCAGATATGTTGTATAACAGGGAAAGCAATGGGCAATCAAAAAGAATATGTTCAATTGATATTGGATGACCACAAGCACGAATGGTCGTAGTCTTCCAATCGAATTTTGTAAATGAGACTAGACAAGGGTCTTGAGCACGGTAATATTTTCGACTTTGAAGGAAGCTTTTCTGTCATTATGCTACTTTCTAACATCGAATTTATTTCATGTTTTTCTAATTTTAGTGTACTGTCAGGATATTTTCTAATAACTGGCTGGATCCGGAGCCTTTGTGGACCTCGTTGACTTTAAATGATGAGAGGGTTTTGTGGGCACTTTATTTTGAGACCGATTCTGTAAAATAGAAAAAATTAAAAAAGAAAGGAAAAAAGGAGAAGAGGAAGAAGAGAAAATCGACAAAAAGAAAGAAGAAGGAAAAGAAAGAAAGGAAAGAGAGAAAAAGGGCAGGTCCTCCGGGACTCCCCCCAGTATTGATTACATATTGTTGACTGTGATGGGAACAATCATGTGAAATGATGATAAAAGGTAACCTATGTGCATCACTTAAAAGAGAAGTTGTATGAAAAGGGGTCGCTCTTTTTCGTTTGAAAGGGGGGTCGCTCTCTTTCGTTTGTCTGTCCGTAGTTATTTGAGTCCATATACATTGCGTGAGCGCGAGTCTGACAAGCGTCGCCCTTACATCTGTATCCGACTTTAGCTTTCTGCGCAGTTGCTGTGCGTATAGATGCAAGGTCTGAAAAGGCCGAAAGAAACTAGCCGGCGTCTGCCACGTTTTGACAACTTCCGTCGGAGGCTGAACACGCTATCGAGTACTTCAGCTATCTTCTTCTCTTAACAGGGTTCTACCATATCAAAAAGGCAGCTAGTATAAAAGGTAAGGTGTGCATAGATTATTGTGGTATATGTATAACATCTTCGTAGAACTTTTTGAATGAAACAAGTTTAGAAGATATAGAATCTAGTGGTTTCAGACTTGCAATCTGGATCTGCTGTGCCTGTTTTTAACTTGCAACTTACTTGAAAATGAGAGCGAAGACAGAAATACTGTTTCGCCGAAGAAATGCCGGTTTTTAACTTGCAACTTATATATAGTTGAAAATGAGAGCGAAAAGAGAAATACTGTTTTGCCGAACGAAAGAGTAAACAAATTACAACAAACAAGTTCGTTTGTTCTTTGGTTTTGCGGAACAGTAGGCCTAATTCTTTCTTCGCTTTTGTTTCAATTTCTGTCCGCAGTCACCCACTTCAAACTAGCCAGGGAAATTGTGACTTTGATTAGTTTGAAGTTTGATCAGATCAGCGCAGTCCATCGTGCTATTTGGAATGAAAGGTTTCAGTTTCCAAAGAAGTAGGCTATGGAAAGCAGAAAGAGAGTTATAAAAAGATTCTGCTGTTTTTAATGCAGGGCTTCAGTTTCCAAAGAAGTATGGAAGGCAGAAAGAGAGTTAAAAAAATTCTGCTGCTTTTAATGTGGGGCTTCAGTTTTCAAAGAAGTATGGGAAGCAGAAAGAGAGTTTAAAAGATTCTGCAGTTTGGACTGCAGGGCTTCAGTTTCCAGAGAACTTTGGAAGATTCTTCAGTTTGGACTGCAGGGCTTCAGTTTCAAAGAAGTATGGAAGGCAGGAAGAGTTTGAAAAAAAAGTTGATGCCGTTTCGGTTTACCATGGTGCAGAGCTCCAGATTCATTGCTGGTGAAAGGGGTAGGGTCTGGATCTGCCCATTAGAGCTCAGGATGTTTCAGGCCAATACAGTTGGGGCCTGTTCTATTAGAGCCCAGTACCCATACCATTACGGTGTAGATCACTCAGTGAGTTACAGTCCAGGTTCCACTAGGCCCCAGTCCAATACTGCAATAGTGTCCAAGCCAAATATGGCTGGTTGAATAGGAACCAGGCCCAGACTGGTCTAGGCTCAATAGAGTCCAGGCCTAATCTGGCCCAGTATTATTGGAGTCTATAAGTAATACCATTAAGGTCCAGGTCCATCAGGCCCCAAGTTCCATTTGAGTCTTTTGACTAAATTTCAATATGGCCATAGGGCAGATGAGTAACATGTGCAGTCTATTAGTAACTCATTCACTCAGTTTACTTCATTCCGCCTTTGTCTTCTCTAAATCCATTTCTGACTTACTAGTAGTACTAGTAGTCTCTCTGTATTCAGAAAGGGAACACAAGTTACTAATAGACTGCACATGTTACTCCTAATTTACACAAGAGAATTTTAACCTGATTGAGACAAAAAGAGTTTCACTCCCAACTTCAAGTGTAGTGTGCACATGCAGTGTGTGTGTGTGTGTATACATGTGTGTGTGTGTGTGGTGTGTGTGTGTGTGTGTGTGTGTGTGTGTGTGCGTGCTGGTGTGAGTGTGTGTGTGTGTGTGTGTGTGTGTATCTCAGCTGAATTTCGAGTGATAAAGACTCTGGGATGCAACACAGCTGACAGAGGTGACAGTTGTCAAGGTGTGGCAGTGAACGTGATGTAGATGTTCCTTTACAGCCTTTTTACCTGAGGATAAATTCACCATTTCAGTGCTGATCAACTTGGAGCACAGAGATTGTGCAGACATGCTTGTGTGTCTAACCAGGGGTTCCACTGACTTTTTAGTTTTTTGCGTCAAGAAACGCACGCCTCCGCAAAAATTGCGTCAGCGCTGAAAAAAATGCGTAACAAAGTAAACTGTACTCACTCCCGTCAAAACAGCTCTGAATCACGCGCCAACATCTTCACATCGGCGCTTTTCTCCCCCACCGAAAAATGCAAACATGTTTGATTGTCTCTTTGCCATTTTTGCTAAGTAAGCCCCCGAAAACAAGCCGGGTCAGTCAACCTTGATATTATTCCTACACGCTGTGACCACGGTAAAGTTCCCATCAATGGGCGCACACTGGCATCCAGAATCACGTGGGATGATCGTGTGTGCGTGGGAAGTAATAACGTATTCCGATTGGAAGATGGCACCATCGCAGACGCGGGAAAGATTCCATTTTATTTCGAGGGGAGAAAGGATGAGGCGTTTTGGAACATTCTTGATCTAGCAAAAAGTCAGCGAGTGCCACAGAGTAAAATGTGCACGCACTATCACTAATTGGCGGTGTCAAGTAGTCTGCTGTAGGTCTGTGCCGTGTTTTGCCCCTCTGACATAGGCTTGCGGTTGAGAACAGGGTCCTGGGAAAATTGCGTCGCTAAACGCACGGCCGCGAAAAAAATGCGTAGGAAGGCAGAAAAACGCAATAATTACGCAAAATTTTGCAATGAATGGAACCCCTGCTAACTGTGAATTGGAATTGAACTTTAAGTTTCTGATTATCAGTAATTTGAATTCTTAAATGATTGGTTTATGGGTCCGACATCATGGAAAAAACTTTTTAATTAATGTCTGTGATTGTGATTGAGCTCTGTTCATATCCAGTCCATCTTCCATTTGAGCAGCATCAAAATTCTGTTGCAATTAATTAGAGGTTGCAGTTTGTAGCATCACTTGATGATGACCATGACAATACCTGAAAAGGTAAAAAAAAAAAACAACCCAAAACTGAGCACTGCTGCAGCTGTATGACGTGGCATGTCCTGAAGGCTCCCTTTAAAGGGCATGGAATGAGAACTGGCTCATGTGGGAGACAGCTTTACCTACTTGCTCCTTGCCCAGTATGACAAGACATTTTTCAAAGGCAGTGTGACTGAAGGGATGTTTCACTTTCAGGGATAGGGTAGGGTGAGGACAGGGATGATACTGACGATAGTTGTTTTGTGTAATAAGAGGAGAGAAGCCAGTCTAGACTTGAAAAAGTGTGATGACACTGCTTTCAGAACTTCAATGGTAGCGAGTTCCAGCCCAGGATGATCCAAAGAAAGAAGGATGTTCATCTTCACTGTGTGTGTCCTGCAGGATGGCTTGTCGAAACTGTAGGCAGGGCTTCAGATTGTTGGTGCAACCACGATATTTTTGTGTTAAATTTTGAAATGGCGTTTGGTAATTTCGTCATCGTGCGCCAGGCTGTTGCATGCCTGTTGCTGCAGTGTCGAGGAGGGTATCACCATCAGTCCTTGTCATCTCACACTTGATCATGTAGAAAAGCAAAAGTTGACAAATTGTGCCTGTCCATGCCCCCATTGTTCATTTAGAACTATACATGTGAATGATTGGGTTTGATGGATTTAGAATGGAAACAAGTGACAAGACTTATCTCCACAGGACTTGAAGAAGAATTGTGTCCCTTTGCATCGCTGCAGATGTCGGCTTCGTATGTGGTACATTTTAATTGTACTGTGCAGTCGGCAGTAAACAAAAACTGGCAGAATCACAAAATGTTAAAAAGAAAAAAAAAACTTGAACAAGATTTTCTGAAGCAAATCAGTTTTACATTTTTCTTTAGACATGATGGTAATATATCTTCATTCATGATAATAGTAAGCGATGTACACTCATTTGTTCTCTCTCACTCATTTTTTCATTGACCTGCCCTCCTTCCCCCCCCCCCCCCCCCCCCCCCCAAAAAAAAAAAACAACAACAAACAAAACACACACACACACTCACAAACGAGCATGTACACTCGCAATCATGCACATACACATATATACCACCACCATCTCCACCACCCGTCCCACTACACACACACACACACACACACACACACACACGGACACGCACGTATGAATGAACGTACGCACATGGTTTTGATTCTAAGACTAAACACGCAGTGTCTCCTCAAAGTGGTAAGTGCAATCAGAGCAAATTCATAGTGCTTGTTGTTAATGATGGGGTAAAATTGCATGAGAGCTCTATGGTACTGACTTCACTTTGTCCCAGGGTTGGGTTTTTTTTTTTTTTTTTTTTTTGTCTCCTCTCTGCCATGCGACATGTGTCCCATAATGACTGAAAAAAAATCGGAAGCATTGTGCATGTGTTGTTGTTCCAGCTCAGCCTGTTGCTTGGTGGTCTTGGCGGGCAGTTGGATTTTATGGAGATGATTCCAGGATGGAACCTGTAGAATACGTCTAGCTGAGCTCATTTTCAAAAAGGTAGCCTGTTTCAGCGAGTTCATGGGAACTGTTGTTGGTTAAATGTGGTGGCACCCTCAGGAGGGGGATGCTGATGACTTCAAGCCTAAGCAGATGTTAATTATTATAGGGAGTTTACTAGATGGTGTCCTGTGTATGTTTGATCAAAACAGACACCGCTGAATAGCACTGAAGTGGCTCGGCAGCAGTGCAGATTCTTTGGAGGGTTGCCATGTGACGATTTGACATTGACTGCCTCCTGTTGATTGCTAGTGCCAGGGCTGGGGTGAGACAACCTGCAAGTACAGCTGTCAACTGGGAAGTGGGAGTGACCGGCCAGGGGGCGGTTCTTCTTAAATAGCATGGAAGAGAAGACTGACAAAAGAGACACAAAGAAGGCTAGTGCCCTAAGCTTGGCACAGATTTATCTCTCTTCAGAAAAATAAATTTATGTCGGTAGTTTTCTGTTTCACCAAGGAGGTGTCACTGCGTGCGGACTGGTCGATGTACTCTACACCACATCTGCAAAGTTACAAGACCACACTGCACATGCTTTGAAGCTGATGGAGAAATAAACTGACTGCGATGAAATAATTTAAGAAGAGGGTCTCATGGCTACTACTTAGCTGATACTTGACCTGTGCATTAGCCCAACATGCTGATCAGACCTTGGGTGTCAATAGTTTGGCTATGATCATATGATGCATTGTTGTGCATTTACATACAGATAGTTATGTTTGTTTCTTTTCTATGTGGCAACAGATCTGAAACTTCACATTGTAAACTCTCACACAAAATAATATTAAAAAGAAAACACACATACACATACACAGACAGGGCAGGTAATAAACTTGTTATTACAGTCATTCAGCCAAACACATATACTTGTGGTACAAGGTCAGCCAGTTCGACCAGTTTAGGTCATGTTTTCCCAGCCAGTGCAGGCAACAGTCCCATCTGAAGGAACCTTATGTGGTCAACTAGAGTAAGTGTGAAAGGAAAAAAAAAAGTGAATGAAAAATGAAAAACATTCAAAAAGCAAAAAGGGAAGAAAGAATCAGAGAGCAGCAGCATTGCGTAAGTTACAGATTTTTTTCTTCATGTTTTTAAAAGGGAAAGAGAAAAAAAAAAGATGTTTGAAGAAAGAGATACTTCCAGGTACTTGTGATTGACAAGAAAAGAGGATTTTGTATCCAGTTTTACTTTGCAGGATCTCCAAAGAAAACGACACAACCTAAAATTACACATTTTTCAGCTGTACTGTGCGTGTTGTTTACCTAATATGATCTTTTGTTTTCTTGGCCAGATGGACATCCAGTCAATGAATCGCTACACCAGTCCAGTCAATCCGGCAGTGTATCCACACTTGACACTGGTCCTCTTAGCCATCGGCCTCTTCTTCCTAGTCTGGTTCTTCGTGTATCCTTTGTCTTCCTTGATGCTTAGTAACATTTAAATGAATGATGCAGATTTGGTGTGGACAGTTTTCCTAGTTTCAGTCACAGTTCAGAGCTCAGGTAGGCGTGGAGAGTGAGGAAAACTGGGGAGAGGGAAGAGTGGAGTAGGTAGAGGGTGATATTGTGGCAAAAAAAATTGTCAAACACCGAAGAAGAAGGTGGATTTCTCTTTCAGAAATATCTTACAGCTAGCAGAAATCTCTCTCTGTTTGTATGTCTGTCTCTTTCTCTGTGTACACATGTACACGTATACACACTCACACACGCATTATATAGATAGATACATGTGTGTGTGTGTGTGTGTGTGTTAGAGGCATGGTGCTTTGATTTAATTGAATTGATGTTTAAGAGATCATAGCTGTTGTTGAGTATTTGTTCTGTTTTGTTTTGCGGTTTTATCTTACATGCCCCCTCAGTGGTGTTAAACCACCGATAAATTCTATGATGAGAATCGAACCAGTGAGCTTGCAAATCTGCACTGCTACCCACTACAGTGTGATGGTAGGCTGGAGAGATCTATAAAGAAATAGCGCATCAGTTTTTCTGCCCTGACCAACTCCTACCCAAAGTTGAGTTTGCTATGGGCTAAATTGGGAAGACTGGAACCGCACATTTGGGTTTCATCCACTTCATGTGTGCTTCTCCGAGAGTGTTGCTCAAATTTCCTGACCCGTTGCTGATGAATGCTGCAGGTGTCTATATCTCTTGAACCTGGTTGACACCAGGATATATTATGAGTTTAGTAAGTGTAGAGTACAGCCCTGTGAAGTGTGATACAGCCTTAGGCCAATATGGAAATCCATAGCATCATCCATCATCCTCATCAATCAGCACTGGAAAATAAAAGTCTCAGATTCTTTGAAGAGGGACTTTCTGGTTCTGTCGGATTCGCTGTCAGCTTTGGAGGCCATAGCTGGCCGCAACCTTCAGCATCCAGAACTTTTACTTTTTTTAAAAAACTTTTTAGCAAGTTGAAGGCGGACGGTTACAACATTACTCTTGCTTGGGTTCCTGGTCATGTTGGCATCGGCGGGAATGAAATGGTTGATCGTTTAGCCAAGAATGCCACAAGAGAGAAACTGTCCAACACTTATATCCCCTTCTCAGATGTGAAACCCAAAATTAACGATTATGTGAGAGACCTCTGGCAGGAGGATTGGAACACACAGACGAATAACAAACTCTTTCAGATCCGTCCAAACCTTAAGGACTTCCTCCCATCTACGTCGGGTGGTCGTAAAGAGGAAACGGTTCTGTGCCGGCTGCACACCGGCCATTCGTATTTTACCCATTCTTACCTTTTAAAGAGTGAAGAAGCTCCGTGGTGCATTCCATGTCATACGCCACTCACAATGAAACATGTTCTTTTAGAGTGTTGGGACTTGCACGATGTGAGACACAAACATTTTACAGCGGAGTCCATGAAGATCCTGTTCAGGGATGTCCCGCCTGACGTGATCCTTGAGTTTTTGAGAGAGATTAACATTTTTCATCTGATTTAAGATTTTACGGCAGAAAGATTTTTAACAAAGTTTCTGGTGCGTTTGTAGACGATGTCATTTAACGAGATGTGTGAAAGTTGGTTTTTTTTTTTTTTTTTTTTTTAAATGACTGGTGAGTTGATTTTAACGTGGTGACAGCCCTGATGTGGCCCTTTGCGGTCGGCTGGGCTATAAGCAACATTATCTTATGCCTTCATATTCTGCTCTCATGGTGACCTCAGTTTCCGTTTACTTCAGACATCTGTGCCTGTGTTTGGTTTTGACAGGGTCACCGGTAAGGGTGAAACAATGTGGAATGTTGGTGGATGGATGTGTTTGCACTCTCCAGAGGGAGAGCTATCTCAAGCTGGCTCTGTGACTGATTAATTGTTGTCATCAGTAGGGGGGCTTAGTCGTTAGTATTCTTTTGAAATTGAATCAGAAACAGGCGCCACCCAACACCTCTGAAGTGGCTAGACAGCAGTTCAGTGTTGCCTGTGGTGGGTTGCCTTATAATGACTTAACAACATTGCTGCTCCCTGTGGATTGCCGGTTCAAGGTCTGTGGTGGAATGAACCAGGCTGTGGCTGTGAATGGAGGGCTGGAATGAGCGGAGTGGGTGCAGTGCCACTGAGGCAGCATTAGAGATGAGATAGCCACAAGAAAGAAAGGAAGAAAAAAAGAAATAGGAGTACCAGTTGATGGCTGAACATAATGAACTATTTAACCCGTTCGGTGCCTAACTTGACGAGAGAACACGACGGCAAGGGCGTGTACTCTTCGCTGCCATGACCGTCGAGTATACTGGTCATGGGGAAGTCCGGAATATTCCTTGTTTTATATTTATACTGCTCACAAAACGGGGGATATTTTCAGAGAGATGAAGTCTCTAGATTCTCTTGATAGTTGGTAATCTTGTTTTCGTCAGTGAGAAAGTCAGTAGAATGTTTTGAAAATATATACTCGTTCTTTTGGAAAAAAAACCCAAAAAACCTGGCAAATAGGATTTAACTTTAAGCTTAATTCCTAGGCAGCAAAGCGGTTAAGGAGTGCTCGAGGTAGTCCATTGTAAACTCAGTGTTAGCCTAACAATCCATTCATAAACATGGTGGTTATGGCATGCTTAACACACTGCAGTTTCCAGATTTAAAAAAAAATTTTTTATAGTATGCAAAGTGACACATCTCAAACTCAGACCAGACATCTGTATTCTGAAGCACGCTGTGTAATGCTTAGTCAGTTTGGGCACCAACGTGTACTCATAGTCATATACTCACATGGTTTCCCAAAAGATCAGTGTGCTTGTCAGCACAGTTCAAACTGTCAAAATGTTAATAACCGATTGTCTGTGGTGAACGTTAAACCAGCACACAGGTAACATGCATTTTGCCTCTTTGCTGAAGCATGGCTGCAATTGAATGTTCCACTAATTCTTGTCTACAACGGTCAGTACCGGGCGTGCAACAGGTGCAGATTGGATGTAAATTTTAGTCTCTCAGCTGTGTTGTTAGTTCTTTTGTTTAAATAAGATATACATCATTGTTCTTTGATTTTATTGCCAAGGAAATTCAAAATGAAAGTACTGAGATTTTTAAGATGGAGAGAGATAGATGGTGTTCCTCTTCTGGTCTGTAGACATTTGTCAGTGTTGGGTATGCATATGTACAAACTCGATGTGAATTTGAATATTTCTGCTGTGCTGTCAGTCCATTTGTTTGAATAAAGATGTATGACAGAATGTTTTGTATGGAACGGAAGTGCAAAATGAAAATTTTAAGGTTGGAGAAATACTGACAGATTGAGAAAAATAATTTCCCATCGAAATTAAATTGCCAGGAGAAGAAGGAGCTGTAACTCAGGATATGGGAGGCATGTAAGGATGGAATTTTCCACGTTGTTCGTGCCAATCCACCTTTTTTGTCTCACTAAGCAGAATGTTGCTCCTCACGTGGCACTGGCAGAGAAGGAAGTAACAGGAATCTTGACATCCCTACCATGTTTAAATGCCTCCATAGTCCTAGGGAGACCAACCACTCCAGTCAGATTTTTCCAGTTACCCCTTCTGAATCAAATCAGATTGGGACCTTTCTCAGCCACCTTTATTTGCCTTGGTGGTGAGGAATTCCAGTTTTTAAAAAACACATGGAGAGAAGCTGTATTGATACATGTTATTTCCAAACTGATGTCAGAAATTGTCTCCCTTGCCAACTTGTAATTTTCCTTTTTTTGCAAACGCCACTAAATACAGAAGTAACAGCCTTTTTATCATATATCAACAGAAAGGGTAAAACATGAACTTTGCAAAAAGTAAAAGCCTTTTATTGTATGTTAACAGAAACTTCAAAGGGTAAAACATGAATTTTGCACTTGGCATGCCATTATTAGGTAAAATCAAAACGCTGTTCTGATATGAACATGTAATTTTGGACTGCCTGACAGGAAAATGTCCTACATTCCTTTGTCTTAAGCTCATTATGTCAGAAATATCATCACTTTTTCCATTAGCTAATTCTTAAAACCTCATGCAAAACGTGACCTCAGGCAAAAGTTGATTACATCTATTAAAATGTAGGAAGACCGGATGATTTTATTTCTAAGGTTGTTGTAACCTTGTATATGCTGGCGTGGCCAATCGGAACAGCCTTTGTGCCAGCATGTATGCACTGCACTGCAGAAAAGAAGTTCTGAAATGCGCATGTAGCAATATACATATTTTAACTTTGAATTTGTAATCACAAAACACAGCAGATGCATACACCTTCTGGTGTTTTGGGCGCTTGACTGTGACAGTGTTGGCCCAGTGCTAAAATTCTCTTATTGTTTGTTCAAGACAGCTTTAAATACAAAGTGAACAGAAGAGTAGAAAAACAGCATTTGAAAAGCTGTTTCTGTGTTGGAATTATCCAGTGGTTTGGAACAAAGAAATGAAATGGGTCGGCTTCCAAAGAGAAGGCTAGATGGCCGCAGTTTGAGGCAGGTGTCATGTTTTTGTATGCCCTACCTTTTTTTGCATGATATTTTGAAAAGTAGTCTCGAAAATTATTCAGTTTTAATGTGGAATGTAAGTTAACAACATAAATGATAATAGCACAGTGGCTTAAAATTAAAATGTAGGTGAGAAATTTAAATTGCAGTGTGTCGACTGTTAAATGTATGTTTCATCTTTAGCCCTTGTCAGTATCATCATAAAACCAAGATAACTGGCCTCGGATGCTGGGGCTTGCAGCGACTCTTGAGAAGGGTCTCCTCATGATGCCCCATTGTTTAGGCTCCCTGTGAAATGCTAAGGCTATGACAGGACAGATATGGAGTGGATATGTAACAGTATGAGATGGCTGTGATGTAATGTAATATAATGGAAGGGGAACGATTCCCCTGAGGATGTGTCGAGAGTTGGCTTAAAGAAATGTATAGGTTTGTGTTATCTGTGACCCTTAAGAGCCTAGCTGGTCACCATTGTTTATTTACCTTTGTATATATGCGATTTAGTTTTAGGTTACTGTTTTCACCCTCTGTGTGTGTGTGTGTGTGTGTCACTGTCCACTGGTCTTCAGTCCTTGACTGGCCAAAGCTATGAAGTGACCTCTAACAAGTTCTCACGCAACCTGTACAAGGAGCTGTCAGTTGCTATGGTGGCGTCGATCTTCATGGGATTCGGCGTTGTCTTTCTCCTGCTGTGGGTGGGTATCTTCGTATGATCGCCCTCTGACTTGCCATCATTTCAAGGTGCCCAAGAGACTATGAGTGCAGTGAGTACAGACTTCCTTTTCTTTTTGTTTTTTAACATTTTTTTTTTTGTTTGTTTAATAATGGTTGTGCTTAGACAGCGTGATTTTGTTTGTTTTTTGGTCTTCCCTCCCTTAGTCCAGTGCTGTGCAATCTGGCTCCGAGTCTCACACACACACACACACACACACACCACACACACACACGTGCGTATACACGCATGCATGCACAGAACGGTCAACCACACCCAAGTTTTTGTGTGTGGGTGCGGAGTACATAAGCATGTGAGCCTGTATATGGATGTGCCTTTGTATGAAGAGCCTGTGATTTAACTTGTGTCTATGTTTGTTTAAAGTCTGCAATATCTGTGAAACCAGTTAGGTGTAATGCACAAACAAGGTGGGTGACAGAGGTTTTAAAAATGTAATAGATCTCGTTATGAAATGTAGTGTAGATTTATTCCATCTTATCTTCACCATACCACATCATGTATCAACTGATCAGTATTTTGAGGGTCTCGCGGACCAACTCCTGCTGAAGTGGCAGTTCAGTGTTGTGGATCTGAATGACTGTGACAAGCAAGGGTCGTTGATGTTTGTGATTGCAGTCCAGCTGACCATATGGAGCCCTTTTATGGCTGGTAGTGTACCTGCATAGATAGTTATTAAAATAAAAACAAAGGCAGCTATCTACAAAATGGGTCAGTTTTGGGTCAGTTCATAAACCTTACTGTTGATATTCTTAAGGCAGATTGAAAACACAGCTTGGCCTTGCAGAAAGTTTTGGCCATTCTGCTTGATTCATCCCCTACAGCTTGCAAGGATAGGGTAAATGAAAGAAAAGAAAATTGAAAAAAGAAAAACCAAAAATAACTAATCATGAAGGAGGACGTATAGGCGAACATACACAGCAGAATGGGCCGCTAGTGTCTGCTCTGGATGATGTTTACAGTATTAGTACCTGGCTGCCTGATTATAGCAAAAACAAACAAAAAATCTGGCATGTTATTGAACTGTAATACAAGACGAAAACAGTACAAATGGTACAACAAAGACTGGTGAAAGGGACACAGAGGGAAGAAAAGAAAAAGGAAAAAAAAAATCATCATGTTATTAAACTGTAATACAAGACGAAAACAGTACAAATGGTATAATAAAGACTGGTGAAAAGGACACAGAGGAAGAAACAGTGGATGAGAACAATGAAAAATTATAAAGACAAGACAAATTCAGAGAGTTAGAGAATAGAGGAGATGACCAGCACAGCATTTCCAGAAGGTGACAGTATAGTTTATTCTGAAAGAGCCCTGAACGTCTCCACAGGGAGCTGAGAATGCTATTCTGAAAAAAAAACCAACCTCTTGGCATGTCCATGGAGGCTACTGACACTGTTTCGAAGAACCCTTGACGTCTCCACAGGGACTAAAGAATGCTATTCTGAAAAAAGCTCTTGGCATCTCCATGGAGGCTACTGACATGGCTACTATTCTGGAAGAACCCTTGACGTCTCCACAGGGACTAAAGAATGCTATTCTGAAAAAAAAAACTAGGCATCTCCATAGAGGCTACTGACATGACCACTATTCAGGAAGAACATTGACGTCTCCACAGGGACTAAAGAATGCTGTTCTAAAAAAAAAACTTTTGGTATCTCCGTGAAGGCTGCTGACACTATTCTGGAAGAGCCCTCGACATCTCCACAGGGAGTAAAGAATGCTAATCTGAAATAAACTCGAGGCATCTCCTTGGAGGCAGCTGACATTATTCTGGAAGAGCCCCAGGTGCTTGTTGGCACATGGCCTGGCTCCAGGCTGTACTCTGTAGCACTGCGTGTTCTTGTGTTTCAGATTTACTGAGCTGTGGAACCTGAGGGTGTGACCGTGTCAAGCGCATGGGAACAAGCTACAAGAACAGATATTGCGGCGGTCGAGTGCGAGTACTTTGTGCTTTTTTCTTTTCTTTTTTTTTTGTCTTTAATCTGTGATTGTTGGATTCCTCGTGCTGTTTGAAAGATGTTTTAATTTAAATCATGTTTTCAGAATTAAACTAATTATTTATGGGTCAGTATTGCCTGTATTTATGTATGTTTATAGTGTGGAGGTGATAGTTTTGTGTTGTTTATCAGTTTGTTTATTGTATCATTTGCTTACTGCAAAATCCGATTCATGCTGCAGTGTCGACCTTCATGTGTAAGAGGACACTACAGGTCGTCTCACAAGGGTTGGCTCTTTCATGGTCTTGACAACATACTCACACATTCCATGAAGCGGTTTTGAAAAGCTTTCAGATTACTTAATTCATCCACTTTTTTTTAAACTTTTTTTTTTTTTTAAGAGTCACAACCAGTCATGCAATTGTTTTTCACCATGTCTTGGTGTAATTTAATGTTTACGTTTCTTTTCTTTACATAAAGTCAAAGATTCACCTTTAGGATATCATGTCTGTACAGAAAGTTGAAACACAAATTGGTGTGCACGATTTCAAGAAAAGTCGAACAAGATATTTTTCAAGCTAAATCTTCTTACATTTCCGTCACAGATAACAAATACTCAAAAATAACTGTTGATGCAGTTGCTTTTTGCTGAGAATTCTCATACACATTGGAACTATTTAATATAGGTCAATTTCTGTTCCAGAACCTTCTGCTCTCTCCTGTCCTCCCTCCCCCACTTCATTCTCCCCATACACCTTTTTTGTTCCACTGCTACTCCCTCCTTTGACTTGAAGCATTTTTGTCTTGAAATGTGATCAAAGCATTTCTGCTGCTCATTTTATGAAATAGGTAAAGTGTACCAGGCACCACGTTTTCAATAATTACTAACCAATATCACAAAATTGGCAGGGCCACTTTTACCCAGTTGATTGATTAAAAAAGAAAAAATCCATAGATAACATAAAAGTATTTGCCCAGTATATTTCAACCTAATTCACCCCTTAGTGCTACCTGTACATTACATACAACAACAAAAAAGTGCAAAAGAATGACAACCAGTTGGTGAACAACTAAGATAAAGATAGCTTGTCAGAATTTCACATTGGATTCTAGTAAAGAATCTTTTCTTCAAATTTCAGTTGACAAAAAAATCTGTTCTCCTTTTAGGTATGACAAAGAAATGACATGCTGATGTGATGGAATACAGCCCTGATGTGGCCCTTTGCGGTCGGCTGGGCTATAAGCAACATTATCTTATCTTATGTGATGGAATGCTGTCTCTTTCAGAGTCAAGGTTGATAGTTTGTAGTCAAGTGTGCTGATTTCAGACTGATTTCCGCAAACAAACACATGCACACAATATAAACTTATTTCCACAAGCAGACTTTGATGAAATAGTTGAAATATCACGCTTTGCAATTTCACTGAAAACAGTTTACAAAGGTATTTCTAGCGGTACAGTTTGTGTTGTTGCTGTTGTTGTTTTCCCTTATTTCTCATGACAGTTTCTATTCCAAATACTTCAAAATGTTGACATGATAAATCTGTACAAACAGTGGCTATGCAACACTCTGCACAGTTTCTTTAAATAACAAAAGAAAGAAAAAGAAAAGAAGGAAAGGAAAAGAGGAAACAACAAAAACAATAAAATCAGGATTGAGAGAGAACTTACTAAAAACTTGCAATTTGTGAAAAATTAATGCTAATTTTAAATGAGCCCAGATTACCTACTGTCAGTGTGTAAACAAAAAAGAAAATGCAAATACCAAGGATTATACACACACACACACACACACACACACACACACACACTGATTGTGATATAAGACTAAATAAAACAACATAGATAAAAACAAACCAAGAAAAAGAGCAAACGAGATGAATTTTTAAAATATGTATAAAAAGGTTTGTTGTTTTTCTTTTTTTTTACTTCTTTTACATAATGACGTGCAGATGAACAAGATGGTTCCAGTCACATTAAGTACATCTGAAATGTCACTGCATGCACATTCGAAGCAATGACATACTATATATTTCTCCTGTATGCAGAAACAGAAGTTTCATGGACTGCATTACACATTTCATCACTCCTTTGTCTAGTTTACCTAAGACATTAATTCAATTCACATTGTACAGAATAGCTCAATTAACAAAGAGCAGGATCACATACCTCAATAAGGTCATTAGTATTTATATGGAGCAGAAGTTGATTTCTGGCATACTACGCCACATATCCATTTCTCGTAACTACTTCTTCCCCTCCACCTCGCTCCACTAGCTCTTCTAACGCATAAGCTAAGTAGGGTGGCTGTGCTTGTTGATGCATTTCCTTTTCCTGTGACTTACTCATAACAAGAATTTAAGATCAAATGACAATATAACTGGGGTAGGGATGATATTGATAGTGCACCTGCAAATCATGATTACCATGGAAAATTCACATAAGGCAAAAGTACATTTGCTGAAAAAAGTAAATGTTGGCGTTTAAAGAAAAATCATTGTGAAAATATCTGGCCAAACATGCAGCAGAATTAAAGTGGAGAATGTTTTAGATTGGGAACAGATGCATGTTATGTGCCGATTTTGGTTTCATTCAAACTGTTAGATTTTAAAGCAAAAAAATTTAATTTAAGCAGGGAAATTAAAGAGTGATGGTAATGTTCCTTTGAGTAATATAAATGTTACTGAAAAGTGTGTGACATGTGTTGGTTATAGCTTTTGATGTAAACAACACAGAACAAACTACCAGAAGCATTGAAGGGTACTGTAATCGAAATTCAAATGAAAATATTTCCCAGGAGATCTGTATCATCTCCCCATTGTGTAGTGCATCCCAAAATCAAGAACATAATGTGCATACGGACCATTGTCGCAGTCTTAGTCTGCAAATGCTTCAGGTGGAGTAAACGACTCCATGCAGCCATTCCTTTCTAAACTGCACACCTTTCGCCAGCAAGCTGGGCTGCAGGATGCAGGCAGCAGTTTGCTTGGTGATGGCATCTTTTGCTGGTGGGCTGTATAGTGATGAAATATGGGTTGATGCACCCATGAGCTTCCATGGAGGTTCTTCCGTGTCACAGTCGGTATCCATCACACAACGGCATCTGCTGGGGAGCAGTTACGTCCCTTATGTTGCAACTGAATGGCCTGTGTGTCCCTGCACCTTGTGTCAGCATAGCTCGGGCTTCTACGGGTGGTGCAGGATTACTCCCGGCTGGTTGGTTCAGCAGTTGAAGGCGGTACCTCTCTGGATCCCACTGGCACCTTCACCTGTACCTTTTTCTCACCGGTCACTATAATACTTTAAGCGCTAAACTTTCTTTTTAAATATCATTTTAGACAATGTGATCATGTTATGGAAAAAATGTGCAGTGAAGAAGCGGCAACTGCAATCAAAGCAACGAGAGAACGCTACTGTTTTGTCTGTTTATAATTAAGGAAGGAATCATCACAGATTTTTTTTGATTCATAATAACATGAGGTACTGAACAAAAATTGATAGCATCGAATGCTTTCTTTTCTTGAAGTGCAATATAATAGCGACTGGAATATTGCGTGGGAGGATTAAAACAAGAGACCTAATGAAAGGAGGCGAGTGATAAACTGCATGAACTCGAAGAACATGTATTCATACTTGACTTCTGTTATGCATGTTTTCAAAAATGGAATTATTGTTTATTATGCTATTTAGCGTTTTAAAAAAAAAGTCTAGCTGAGATTTGGGGATATACTGTTAGCTTTCAGTACGATTATAAAGGAAGTTCCTCAGCGTATCTTTATGCATTAATCTCAGCCTCCCAATATATCGACTCGCGTATGCCAACCCATCCCCTTATCCCCATCCATCCTCTCCACCAGTTCCTTTCCCGATAATGGTTATATGTTTTCATATAGAAGAAATAAATGTGCACATCCTATCTATTAAAATGACCACACATGAATGTGTATACATTTAGTTACCAAACCATGGTTTACAGAGGGTCAACAAATAGGTTTTGACCACAATTTCAATGGGCATGTGATTTTTTTTCTACAAACCTGTGTTGAATATGTACAACAAAGAACAATACTAACGGAGGCAGAAAAGTCACATAGGTCCATGTGCAGAGGTGAGTCGACCAGGACACTGATCTCCTGTGTGACTGGACAAAAGGAAACCACGAACACAAGGGACCTGGTGAGCCAGTGGATACAGCATTGTTCTCTTGACTCAAAACTCCTGGGTTTGATCCAAGCTTGAAATGTCCAGCCAGGTTTAAGATTTTCACGTTCTGATCTGCGTAGATTCAGACCTTTTCCATGTCCTTTGGATGAAACTTTAAACTGACGCCTTATATGTGAACACATGCATAAAAAACAAATGTCCATATTTTTTCTTTTCTTTTTTTAAAAACTTCACACATAAAATCACATTTTCTCCTTTGAAGAAAAGCAGTCATCATGTGCAAATAGGGATGGATGATACAAAAACAAACTTAAAGAAATGCAAACTAGTGTCGTATCTTGAATCATCCCCGGAGAGATGTAGTGACTATCTGGATGACATGGCGAAAAATAGTCACTTAAGTAAAAGTGTAACAAATGATGAACCTCATTTCAAGCCGAAAAGTGAGGAATGCAAAAATGTCATTAACAACAGCAAAATATCTGCACACACTCATACCTGAACATGGGGCTGCATGCCAAAATACACACACATTCAAAGCAGTCGATTGATCAAAATTTCATACACAAATCAGAAATATATTCATTTCACCGACAGGAACGCTTGACTGAATTCTGACCCAGATCATGGGTTGTATTAACCGTGTAACTGATTTTTCTTTCTCTCTCTCTCTTTTTTTTTTTTGAACAAACTAATTGGAATGTTTTACACTACAAGCAACACACACAAATGCATGCATGCATGTACGCACACACGCATGCATGCACACACACACACTATTTCTGATATATTAAAAGAGATAAACAGCAGTTTATATGTCATGCACAAGGACTTCCCCCTTTTTTTTTCCCTATTCAGACAAGACATGAAGTTAAACAGGCATACTTTTATTATTTTAACGTGTGTCAGTCAGTGTATTTGTAACAGGTGTGATTAGACTAAATGTGTACAAACGAATGTTAACACATATTAGATACACTTAAAATGTGTGATCAGTTATTTAGTGTGACTGCTAACAAAGTAAAATAAAAGAAATACAGTAAAACTTTGGAAATGCTCATGTTGAATCAGTTCAACAGCCCTGTGTATCAAGTGCAAAATGGGGGCAAGAGCGATTGTAAGCAAAAAAAAAAAAAAGAAATAAAACAAATTTTACCACTTATTAAGAACACACACACACACACACACACGCCATGCATATGGATAGATGCACACATCGAGTTGGGGCTGAAAGAAACTCACTTGCTAATGCAGCTATAATGATAGCTAACATATTCACAGGCCTCTTCAAGATGAAACTCTCTACAAGCAGATAAGTCTCACTATTCAGTCTCTAACAATCATAGGAGAAAAGCTTGCTTTCTTTCTTTTTTTTTTCTGTTTTGTTTTTTAACTGCCATTTTATATAGATATATATTTTTCTTTTTCATAAATTGGGTCTTTTCCCGTACTATGCTCCCGCACTGAGCCAGGGGAGTAGTGAAATATATAACCTTAACTGGTAATTCAACTTTTTAAAAATTCAATTCATCAGTTGACCAGAGAACTTGCTCCAAAGAACTAACTCCATCTGTCTTTTGGCAAGAAATCCTGTAATGTACACACACACACACACACACACAGAGGCAAAAAAAAAAACAAGAAAAAACAAGTCAAGCTGAAGGGGAAGGGTAGGGTCATAATTTTTCTTAACGCAAGTGGTTTGGAGGAAAATGTGTTCCAGTACTCGTATCCAAGACCCGTGCTCTACATGCTCATGAACATCGGCTAGGTACAGAGCCACTTACAGATGTTTGGCAACTAGATCTACGTTTGTTTTATTTCTTTGTCTGTTTACATAGTGTTACACTGCCTATTACAAACAAAGGGAATAACTTTCAGTCTTCTTTTATTCACAGACATTAGTACCCAGTGGCTCTGATTCAATTTTATTTTAACTAAACTTCAGGGTATTTCATGACCCGTCGGTCACTCTCAAAATGGATGGTTACGAATTTGTTCTTGCCTGGTTTCTAGTCCAAAATGGCATTTGAAGTATGCAGATTGCTGAGCAACTTGCCCCCCAAATCCACAAATGTAAATGGAAAAAAAAGGCTATTCTCTTGGACCTTAAACCAAAAAGTCCAAAAGCACGTCGAAGTTCTAGATGAATACGTAAACTGTCAATTTACTTTTCATTCCCAAGCGAGTTCTTGCGTCTGGCTCTGGAAATCGAGAAGAAACTGTCAGTGTTGTGCAGGCTACTTACTGACCACACGTTTCTCACCTCAAAAAGAAGTGAAGAATCTCCATGATGGGTCCAGTGTAACAGGCTATACAGTGTAAAAAATTTTTTGCAAGTGCTGGAATATACACAACATTCTGGACAGGCATTTATATAGATCTGTAGTTTTCAGCAGTTCAGTTGGATGTAGGCTGTAGTTTAGAATTCTATGATAAACACTGTGAAAGATTTGAGAAGATGCTCATATGATATGCATGTGTGTGTACGTGCGTGTGTGTGTGTGTGGAGAGAGAGAAACTAACACTTTTCAATCAGTTGGTCAAACATACCTTCTGTTATAAATAAAAGTGGCCAGAGAGAACATGCATACACATGCATTGTAGCCACACACACACACACACACACACACACACACACACACACACACACTCGCTCATTCACTCTCTTACTCACACACCTATGATGATGTTTTTCTATTTCTTACACTGTTAAGTAATTCATACTAATATTACCTCTCTTTGAATACAAGTATGCGAACACAAACGCAACCTGCATACACAAAGCAGTAATTCTTCAAACTCGACACATTCATGCTCTAACAGCTATCTGCAAATCCTATGCTGTTAACACATAGGCTTTATAATCTGAGACATAAAAAGTGTCTAACACTAACAGTGACAACGGATCACACACACACACACACACACACACACACACACCACACATAATACACACAATGCACATGTAAAACAGGAAAATGCTGGCCATCACAGGCTAACACAGAGTACCTTCCCCGAACCCTCTGGGACTGGACATTATTCTCTGCAGAGATTTTTGAGTCTTGCAGTTGCATCCCTGACACATTCATGTCAAGGGTGTCCCGCTTCCACCATCCTAGACTCAGAATGTTTTTTTCATCTGGTCTGGCACTAACTGAAGGCTTATCCATTCCTTTCAAATTGGTCAGGCAGGCCAACAGCGTCTGTGGCCAGGTATGCAACTCCTTACCGTAGCTGGGTCTAGACCCGAAGGTTTTTTTTTTTTTTTTTTCTCTTTTCCTTCCAGCACCCTGATAACCAACGGCACAAGAGTTCCTAAAATCGGAGGAGGAATCATTGAATGTGGCTGCTGTGTGGAAGAAGCAGTTGGTGGCACATCAATATGGTACATATCAAAAGAAAAAATCACTACACTCATTGCAGAAAAGGCGAAAAACAGAGAACACGCCCACACATCAAGTGATCAACACACGTAAAGAGTGGAGGAGAGAATTTCAGTTTTGTCACAGCCTGGTTGACCCAACAGTGCCCATTCATGGCTGGAAAGACAGGGAGGGGGAGCAACAGAGAAAAGACAGAGGGAGAAAACGTGAAACGGTTTGCTCTGCAACCCCCAATGTCCAGGGAGAAAACATGAAGTAGTTTGCTCTGCAACCCCCAATATCCCATATCAAAAGCTATGCTTGCCCACAGATTTGACAGAGGTCAGGCATCTTGGTATCATATCTCCGATTATTGAGAGGAGGATTGTCTTGGACTAACTCAGCAATTTTGTTCCAGCTGAGCATATGGCATGTTTAAAAATCATCTGCAGTAATCATCTGAAACTGCAAAATGTCAATTACTTCCCATGCATAAGCATCCGTAAACCAGAATTATTGCTTCCTGGTGCAGAAAAATTGAAAATGTATTCGTGGGTGGCGTTTGCATTTCTGTTCTTGCTTTAGTGTGAATATTGCTCCTGCCTTTTTCCACAGGCGCTTTAAAAAAAACTGTTTGCATTTCTGTTCTTGCTTTAGTGTGAATATTGCTCCTGCCTTTTTCCACAGGCGCTTTAAAAAAACTGTTTGCATTTCTGTTCTTGCTTTAGTGTGAATATTGCTCCTGCCTTTTTCCACAGGCGCTTTTAAAAAAACTGTTTGCATTTCTGTTCTTGCTTTAGTGTGATTATTGCTCCTGCCTTTTTCCACAGGCGCTTTTAAAAAAACTGTTTGCATTTCTGCTCTACAGTGTTTTTGGCAATAATCTGGCCTCCTTTACCATAACAAATACACACAAATAATAAATACACACACACACAGAGATTAATTTGCCGCCCTCCCTGTTAATTTACCGCTTCCTTGTAAAAAGACACTTTTTTTTCTTGTCTAATATCACATTGTTGGTGCAAAGAGGTGAAAACTGAAGAACAACAGTTCACAATCACTTGCAAGCCAGCACACAGAGGTTTTAATTAATGATTATACAATAGCTTATCCTACAGACTATAGAATGATACCTATTTTGTGCAGCAACTTAAAATAATGAATTATTCTGGCAAGTATTAGTACAATATGAAGGGTTTTTTGTAGCCAAATCATGGAATCCAGTAAAGTATGAGTGATTGTTTTTAAAACGTCAACAAAGAGCAGTGTTCTCTTTCTTTCAGTGTTTCAAGGCAGACATTAACATTCTGTTAATCTTGTCTGTGGCCAGTGGTACCACAGTAACAACCAGCATATACAATAGATGATCTTAAAAAAAAAAAAAAAAAAAAACACGACAGAACAAAAAAGAAAAAGAAAAGAAATATATTCTTTCATTTAACACTCAAGCAATTTTCTTTTTTCTTTTTCCTCGTCTCATCTTCATACTTTCTGTGGCATTAAGCCTGCATGTACGCTTCACTTCCAGCTTCCTAGTCAAACCCACACTGGGATTGCCTTGTTTCACTCTCTGCTCCTGCAAGTCCACAAGAAGCAATCAATATCATCAAATCATCATGAGCTAACCCGTTGGAGGAGACACTGACTGCAAAGTCACGTAGTTGGTGTTCAGTGGTGCCTGTTCTGATCCAACATATGCAATACACCACTTAGTAAGACCATTACTGACAACGCTGATTGCATTTATTCAATGAACATACTGTCCCTCAATGGCATCCATGAACTTGACAAGAATAATAACTGACACAAACTTACTATGGGCCATGACCATGGACAGGAAAAGCACATATGAGGTCACGACGAGAGCAGAGCTTACAGGCCACAGAATTTGAGACTCGATGCTGAGGGTGAAGATGATTGCCTGGAGAGCTCTGTTTGTGCTTACGACCACTGACTTACAGGATTCACTTATGCTTTCTTTCATTGTATATCTTAGTGGTAATTTCACCCATTTGAAAAAAAAAAAAATAGGCCTTCTTTATAACCTTCACTGTGCCATTTATCCCTTCCCCAAGCAAACCACAGAGACAGGATACAACTGGTCAACAAAGCTCCGAGAAGGGTTGTAAAAGATCCTGAAAGGAGAGAAGGAACACGTGCAGAGTGCGTTATTATACATTAGGTTTTCTTCTGTTTCTGATCGAGTGTCTGGACTGTTCACACAAGGCGTGTACATTCTCTCTCTCTCGTCAGATCATGTCACCTACAACCGTTAGCATTACACAACAGCAGCACATCATGTGCAAAAAATAGAAAAATAAATTTTAAAAAGGAAAAGAAAGGTTGAAAAAAAAAATAGGAAAAATCTTCAAAGCAACAGAACCAAAAGAAAAATAAGAGGCCATAATTATTGTTTATCCTGCTCAGGATAAGGACTGGGTGTAAAAAAAAAAAAAAAAAAAGCACACCAGTGCTTGTCTATTGTTAACATAAATTAAAAAAAATTCTCTCTCTTAATAAACATGCAAACTTAAGTACAGGCACACATGTATATTCACAGGCACACACACACACACACACTTTTCAGTGATGTTTTGCAACCTGTCTGGTTGCCAAAGGAAATGATTTCTTATCCGTTCTGTAACATAATTATACGACATGGTGAAGGGTGGTATCCCCCAGCTCCTGCTGTTCCCTGGAGTACTCTCCCCATGGAGTGCACGGGAGTTATTTCCTCAAGTAATGCCACATGGCTGTAGGTTTCCGTAGTGACGTCATCATCTGGTTCCAGTGCGAGGCTTCGGTGCCGGAAGTGTGTGCACCCACGATCACGTGACCCAGCGACGGCGTTTTGTTTTCCGGCTGTAGTTCGGCAACCGTGATGCGTAGCTGTATGGTCTGACACAGAGAACAATCACACATATGTGAATATGACTTTACACCGCAAAATAGTAAATAATATGAGTGAAAATGCAAAATAAGTCTCCCCTCGTGGAAACTGCGATCTTGCAACTTGATGACTTACAGTGCCTTCAGGCACATACAGCAAAAGAACATTTTTTCCGATGGGCGTCAACCAAGCAGGAATTTTGAACAACCTGACCTAAATGCACGTAGCAAAGAGGGACGTAAAATGTCCTTTTACCCAACCTACATGCAATTTCACTGACTTGTTCACCATTAGGTTGACATGGTACCACAACATAATAATTATGCCTGGCGTACTTGTTGCAGAGTGTTCATGAAGGCAGTATTGGTACTGAAAGGGCTGGGAAGATAAAAAGCAACCAGGGGAATACCATCTGCCATTTATCCACCTGACCCATCGGCTATGCACATCAAACAATACATTATCTGAAACTCCCAGTCACAAGACAGTGGGCGAAAGTTGCAGCTTCAGTAAATATTGAGATTCGTCAGGTTTCTTCCGAAATAGACCGATAAAACGAAGACTTTTCACCCATCAGAACAGATGATTCTAGTTACAAAACTTACTACCGATCAAAGAGTAATACGAAAGAAGAATAAGATTCTGCCTCACATTGTATTTTCTGAGAACAAGGGACACAATTTACAAGCTGCATTCTGAAAGATGCTCCACACTCTTCATACGATAAACTAGTCTGTTCATTGTTCAGAAGTTATGGAACTATTGAGTCAGGATCCACCTTCGTGCGGAAAGGTTGACTTAAGAATCAACAGGCGGGTCCCATGTTTCAGACCTCTTTATTTTGACTGCCTCTAACCTCGGGTACGATACAAAGGGAAACACAACATAGGAGACGGGCTGAGAAGAAATGCTGAGAGACTGAAGATGCTGGTAAGGATGCAAGGGCTATCAGCTTGGATCCAGTGGGGGAGACCGGGGCTGTTTTGATAACGCCAGTTTGATTCTTACTCGCACGCGTGAACTAAAAACTAGATCACTTCAACATTTGCTTTTAAACAATTTATTTCATAATTTACAATGAAAACAAGAAAAAAAACATTCAACTATGCTTGCCAATTTTATTTTTTTTTTTTTTTCCCCAACAATCATTTCAGAGCATCACAGAAACTGGGGCAGCTTAATAGAGGCCCATTTTCGCTGGGGTAGACTGAGAGAGGCAGGCTCATACATGTAATTTATGTTTGCCTCAAGACATGTATTATTCAACAATATACATTTTGGAAATTCTTTGGAAAGGACTTTGAAATACTGCTTCATGACTGGAGTGCGTTTAGAAAGAAGAAAGGGAAACGGCTTTTAACAGACAGGTAAATTTAAAACTAGAGGCCTAACTGGGGCAGGTTGAAACACAGAAAAGTAAGTTGAATCATGGTTTAAATGTATCAAAATAATGTGGCAAATCTACCTCATCAAGGAAAAATGTGACAGTATGTAAACTAAGAATGTTGTATTGGATTTTTGATTACTGTCTCCATAACTGGGTATTTCAATGTGCTCCTGCGTAGAATTCGTTCGCCTGCATGCAAGCAAACGGTGCGTGCTAAGCAACGCAATTGTGTTCAGTAAAACTGGTGTGCAGGTTTAGATGGTTGGTTTTTGCTTGTTTGCTCTGTTGCATTTGGTTGTCATAGCGTTTGTTTGTCTGTTTGCATACACACCGGCAGAGCCTGAGCAGGCACGGAGAAGATCATGGCTTCATTGTAGATAGGGTTCCTCTCCCCTCGCTTTACCGTCGACTTCTTCTTACTGATCTTCTTCCCGTTTTGTAAGAGGTACACCTTCACGAAGGGGTCTGCACACAGTGGTGGTGTAATGGGATTATAACTATGTTAACAAGCTTACCTGTGCACAGATTCAAAGTCTAAACCAGTAAAACACGGAAGTGCAGCACGCACGCACGCACGCACGCACACGCACACACACACGTACACATACACGTGCGCGCACGCGCATTTGCGCATAATCCTAGCTATAAGTTTCGATAAACTGCATTCTGATAATGCAGCACATGTAGGCCTATACAGGCAAACACACAAGTCTCTTAGGACTACCAGTAATCTTATCGACGAAATACATTGCGAAACTGCAACATGTGCGAACACACACACACACACACACACACACACACACACACACACACAGAGGTACACCTGCGTGCGCGTGCATACACACTCACATACACGCGTGCGCACGCGCACACAAATACACACGCGTGCACACACATAACAGAGGTACACTTTGCGAGTGCTCCCACACACATACATACACACACACACACACACACACACACACACAGACGCACGCGCGCGCGCAAACACACACGCGCCCACACACACACACACACACACACACACACACACACACGCACGCACACAAGGGACTGGGGTCAAAGAGGGGTCAGGGCTTCTGTCCCCTTGCGTGCGAGTTGGGAAAAAGGGCCAAACATGCAATTTTTTGCCAGCCGAGGAGGGTGGTGATAGTGGTCGTTTCTGCCAACCCCAGACCCCTCGTCCGGCCATGCACACACCACACACACACACACACACACACACACACACACACACGAGAGAGAGAGAGAGAGAGAGAGAGAGAGAGAAGAGAGAGAGAGAGAGAATGAAGATGCTGCGGCAATATGCCAAGGGAATTAACCTCCAGTGTCTTTGCCGTCCCGCCACTTCAGGTTGCGTGCCTTGACGATGACGATCGTCAGTCTTTCCGCGGTGGGCAGATAGCTGAGGGAGAAGAAGATGTCCCCGTACTCCGTGGGTTTCTGACAGCAATTCATTCACACTCTCATCAGTGGAAATAACCTCTTCCCATGCAACAATCAACCCGATCTGTCGTGAACGTGTAGACCACAGTCTGATAGGCCTAAGCGTCAGGAATGTCTGCCTGGGGGTTTCTGCCGAACTGTCATAGTCACTACTACAGCGATAATCGGCATTTTGTAGTTTAAACATTAGAGATGGGAATTTTCATAAGAAAAAAAAGGGAAACTTTCCGACTGCAGATGGCATGACCCTAAGCCTGACCCTAGCATTAACCCAACCACCGACTCTTACTCTCCAATCCAACCTTAACCCTGACTGTATAATAGAACCTTCGCTTGTAAACCGTGTTTGCAGCGTGGAGGAAATAGAGTCGTCTTCTCCTTTCTTCATCCATAAAGGAGAACGTCCGCCGTCTATGAGTGATGGAGTCCTGTCGTTGCAGAAGAAAGAAAAAAGCAAGAAAAAAAAAAGGAAGACCCTGGGTTTCAGTATTCCATATATCAAACCCAGTAGTTTATCAGCAGTAAACATGGCTACCTATTATGAAATACGAATCAGTGTATTATGATACTATCATCAAGGCAATCGATATGTCGTATTTTAAGAACCTCAGTATGTTTAACTATTGAACAAAGTTGCATGCATCCGTTGACAAATTCTATCCACGATTTTTACGCAATAATCTGTTTATTGTTCAGGGTTATTAATTGATTCACTCGACTGTCGGTGTTGATTGTGACCATTATGACACGTCACATAACGCTGATTCAAAATCTCAGTTACATCCATGGATTGGTCAGTGGCTTATATTAGTCAATGAATGATCATCAGTAACATTCCTTTGATAACTTGTCCACGCTCCAAATAAGGAAGTTTTTACAAACACTAGCCATGGAAGCGGTTTAGTGTACGTGCCGACGCGTACGCGTGTGCGCGCTCGCTTGCTTATGTGTGTGTGTGTGTGTGTGTGTGTGTGTTGTAAGCCTATATCTCCATCCAGTGATCAGTACAGCGTTTTCTGTGAGAAATGATTAGGGGCTCTTCTCCCCGGAAAATGCGTGTCCCTATAGCATAGGCATAGGACCAAACACATTTTTCTGACTGCGCGCGCGTTGTGTAGGCCTATGTGGGAAGAGAAAGAAGAGAAGATGCACAGGTGTGTGATTGTGTATGTCTATTGTGTGTTTGCGGTGTGCGTGCATGTGCTTTGGAAACGGGGAAAACAGACCGAAGTAGACAACTAGCACACCATGAATTTACACTTCAAGAGCTCCGCTAATCTTTCAAGTGTATATTTGGGTCGTTCTCAGAAGTCACAATTATGTGAGATAAGTCGATGCCTCTTCTTCGTTCTTCACTTGCCCATCAAGAGAAATGCAAGATGGATCAATGCAGAGAGATTCAAATGAATAGAATGGGGTTGCTTGGAGTGCCCTGCTGGTGCAAGTAAAGGGGGTCATTGGTAAGTTGCCAGGCCTGAACATTGGTATCAGGAAGAGGTTGAAGCATGTGCTCATAGATTATGCGGAACGACCGACGTCATCGGTCGGGATCCTATAAAACAAGTGAAATGATTGGTTCGCGGTTATGGTACGAGAGGGGATGGACGGGTTAATGAAGTTTCAGTTGAAAAGCGAGACGACTGCAGGCGGAAATCTAAACAAATCTTAAATAAATGTTAGCGAACCGCCCAGAGAACGTGGACAAACGAGTAACAAGACAAAACACAACGCGTTTCGATCTCTTAGGTCTTCTTCAGGTGAGACATAAACGAATAAAACAACGAAAATTCACTTAGCTTTGATCGCTTCAGAGTTCAGCGCAAGGAAGAGCTTTGATCGCTTCAGTTCGCTTCAGAGTTCAGCGCAAGGAAGAAGTTGAAGCGATCTGAAGCGATCAAAGCTAAGTGAATTTTCGTTGTTATTGGCCTATTCGTTTATGTCTCACCTGAAGAAGACCTAAGAGGTCGAAACGCGTTGTGTTTTGTCTTGTGACTCGTTTGTCCACGTTCTCTGGGCGGTTCGCTAACATTTATTTAAGATTAATGAAGTTTCATTTTCAAGACCAAACTATACCTCGAAACGCTTAGATGGATTACTTATTTAGTGATCTGGCATAGTCTACAGTCATAACTGTGGCATACGATCACATGAGAACGAGACTCGCGTGCCGGTTGAACCACTATACATATGGCAGCTGTGCGAACACTGCACATCCTCACTCAATGCCGCCCTACAGTGTGGTACGTTATACTGACCTCGTCCAGGTCCCTGAGGTTGAGCCAGATCTTGATGGGCATCGTGAGGTCAACGTCTCCCACCCGCAGGTCAGCCTCGCCCATCACCTTCTGCCGGGCGTACTTGTCCACGGAGTACACCTGGGGTCAGGGCACACACACACACACACACACACACACACACACGCACGCACGCACACACACACACACACACACACACACACACACACACACACACACACACACACACACACACACACACACACATTCGAGCGTGCGCACGCATTCGAGCACGCGCACGCATGTACGCACACAAAAATATACAGATAATCGATTATAGACAGACACATAGACACACAGACAGGCATGCAGACAGACAGATAGATAGATATCAAAAATGCTAACAAGCGTTTATACCTACATGCCAGTATACATTACGCATGTATCCACCACGATGGGCAAAAACCGATTCTACATCCACGGTCCATACTCTCTCTCTCTCTCTCTCTCTCTCTCTCTCTCTCCTCTCTTCTCTCTCTCTTATACACATAGACGCTGGTACAGATGCATGCCGAGACTGACGATTTAGGTATGCATCCAGCACACCAAAAATGTCGATAATGCATGCATACATACTCTCTGCATGCCTCTTCTATCTCCAAAACCCCGGGCGTACACCCATCCTTGCCACCCTCCCCCGCCCCATGTCTCTCTCCCTCTCTCTCTCTCTCTCTCCACACACACACACACACACACACACACACACACACACACACACACACACACACACACACACGCACAAACATGCGAACAGAAATGCACACACACACACACACACACACACACACACACACACACACACACACACACACACACACACACTCACTCACTCACTCACATACTAAGAAACACACTCACATACTCGGAAACACACACACACACAGCACGCACGCACGCACACACACACACAATTACCTGTAGAGTCAACACACGTTTGTGCAGATCCTTGGGTTCCACGCCGAACAGAAAACGTTCCTTGAACACAGGATCCGTGGTATTTTTGATCGTCTGTGGACAGAAAACACAGAATCACTCAAGAGAGAGAGAGAGAGAGGGGATTGGCAGGGTGAGAGAGAGAGAGAGAGAGAGAGAGAGAGAGAGAGAGAGAGAGAGAGAGAGAGAGAGAGGAGAGAGAGAGAGAGAGAGAAAGAGAGAGAGAGAGACTGACACTGACAATTTCATTGCCATTAGCAAAATGGCCTGTTGGCAAGGGGGTTTCATGAGTCATATCTAGCAACAACTGTGCAACAGCGACTAAAATGTAAGCAAATGCAAAAGACTTCACTTGTGATATCACAAACTCTCCATACACAATACAACTTAGAGAAAAGGATCAACGAATCAAGCACTCATCCATCCACGCGAGAGAGAGAGAGAGAGAGAGAGAGAGAGAGAGAGAGAGAGAGAGAGAGAGGCGAGCAATCGACTGCCATCAGTTCTTTTATCGCCTGGCATTGCGTAATTGTAAAACTTTTCATCTTTAGTCAGGCGCAGTTAGTGTTTGCCTGGCTGCAAGGTTGTTTTAGTGTGCGAAGATGGGTGGAAACAGAGGTGGGTCGAACTGCCACATTAGCGATTTAGTTTTGTTTTTATTGTGTGTTTAGTTGTTGTTGTCATTCTATCAGTTTGTCTTTCTTTCTTCCTTTCTTTAACTCTTTCTTTCTCCACCCCTTTCTCTCTCTGGAGTGTGTTGTGTGTGTGTGTGTGTGGTGTGTGTGTGTTGTGTGTGTGTGTGTGTGTGTGTGTGTGTGTGTTGCGTGCGTGCGTGTGCGTGCGTGCGTGTGCGTGTGTATGTGTGTGTGTTTGCGCGTGTATGTGTGCGCGCGCTTGCTTGCTTGTGTGTGTGTGTGTGTGTGTGTGTGTGTGTGTGTGTGTGTGTGGTGTGTGTGTGTGTGTGTGTGCGCGCGCGCGTGCGTATGTATATGTGTGTGTGTGTATGTGTGCGCGTGCGTGTGTGCGTATGTGTGTGTGTGTGGTGTGTTGTGTGCGCGCGCGTGCATGTGTATGTATGTGTGTGTGCGTGTGTGTGTGCATGTGTACGTGTGCATGTGTGTGTGTGTGTGTGCTGTGTGTGTGTGTGTGTGTGTGTGTGTGTGTGTGTGTGGTGTGTGTGTGTTGTGTGTGTGTGTATGTGCGCGCGCGCGTGTGTGTGCGTGCGTGCGTGTGCGTGTGTGTGTGTGTTTGTGTGCGCGCGCGTGTGTGTATGAGATTGAAAAGCACTTTGAATTGGAGTCAGCAAGATCATGCGTGACCTTTTTTTTCTTTTTTTTTTCAACCTCGAAATGCACTTGCACTTTAAGTCAGACAGATGGGAATGACAGTTTTGTTTTCTTCGTTTGCTTCCCCCCCCCCCCCCCCCCCCCCCAACAAATGCACCTGCCCTTTTAAACTAAAATAATATCAAATATTTTAAAGTTACACATTTTGTTACTTTAAAATGTACTTGCATTTTACCCGGAAAAATGAGATGTCTGTACCTTTTTATTCCACAAAATGAAGACAGAAAAGATTATAGAGGAAGTCAAAACGGTAAGAGTTAAAGGGGGGAAAAAAAGGAGGATTTGGAATACCTGACATAAAAAATGTACATTTCAGTCCTTAAACTAAAATGATTCGAAAGACTTCAAAACAGTAACCATAAATGGGAAAGTGTATACATTAGCGGCTACTCTTTTTATGTAAATTTGACAGCATTCTCGTTCGGATAATGCAAAAATGAAGAATGACAACAAGTTTCGATTAAGTGCATTGAGTGCCTGAAGAAGCGTTGTGACAAAATAGACCCTGAAATATCACTACGTCGCCTGACCCTGCTCTCTTTAGTCATACAATAAGCAAACAGAATGGATAGAAAAAAAGGGCTTTCTGCACCACGCTGTTTTTCAAGGATGCAGATTTAAAGACAAAACATGACCTGAATAAAGTTTTTTATTTTGTTGTTGTTGTCCACGACGGTTACATTGCATCAGTGAAAAGTTACATTTATTTAGTCGCTCGATTTGCAGATAAACGATTAAAAAAAAAATCCCTCGAAACTACGATGGCCTCGAACATTTCTAATGACATGAATTCAAAACGCTGTGTAACATTAAATCAGAAAGTGGCACTAGAAAGAAGCTGGAATTAAGTGGCCTCCAGACTGCACAAAATGAAATATGTTAAGTTGAAATGGCTGAAAATCCTAATGATACATAGAGTATTTGCGACCGAAGGAATGGACGTGAAAACGATCAAACATAGCTTTTGTTCTGAGCAAACAGACTCTGTAGACCCCAAACAGGTTTTTTTTCCGACTTCATTACAATGTTATTTTATGTTTCTTTTTAAAGTGTAAGCTGGATGAGAGAAAAACCCACGCATCACTGCTTTCCAGAGAAAAATGAAATATGGATGTATTAGAAGAATACAATGCCAATGTCAGATGCACGAATGCACAGTTCCACACGGACCGATTCTTGTTACGCTGCTTTCCTCCAAACCTTCAAGTCTCCTAGCCCGTAATATTCGTTCCTTTATGCGCTGTCTTTGATCCTTTTACAGCTGGATTGTCGCACACATGTCGCTGTTTGGCCTTCTTTCATGTCAGTTTCAAAAAGGTCAACGAGTCATCGATTTCAGGTTATTGTGAAGCTACGGCTTCTCTCTCTCTCTCTCTCTCTCTCTCTCTCTCTCTCTCCTCTCTCTCTCTCTCTTCTTATGAATGAGTGACTGGGTGAGTGAGGAAA
>CM031607.1:28151910-28156910 GCA_018398815.1 Conus ventricosus | reverse complement strand
GAACATAGTACACAGCACAGGAGGAACACATCAAGCCGATTCGAGATGATGATGACACGTCGTATATTCAGGATACGTTTCGGTGTTTGCGTTCCGATCTACATGTAGGAGTGAACAGCAGGGGCCCAGAAATCCACCCGTCGGACATCGACACAAGTCTGGAGCAAGCTATAAACAAAATTATCGCTGGTTTTTTATTCGGGAATGGTTAAGGGTTATACCGTTACTCTTACAGAGCGACAGGTGCAGAGACGACTCCGAGATCCGCACAGAAATCAAGCTTTTCGGAAGGTCGTGCTCCATCAAACGGATGACGTGGGTGTGCTGCTGTGTGAATCAGACGACGTCGTTCTAGAATATTCCTGCGATCGTGTTCGGAAGACAACTGCTTATTCTGTTTTGACAAGCAGGAAGAAAGACACATGTCATCGGAGGAATGTGTTAAATTGGCCTACCTTCGGAAAAGAAGACGCAGCGGCAACACGAAGCATGCAGAGACCCAAGCATGTGCTCTATGGCGCCTGCACGCTGTCCACGGACTGATCCAGTTTTACCTGGGGTGACCGTCGTCTACAGAACTGACAGTGAATACCAGTGACATGTTCTCGTTCTCAAATTCATCATGTAAAGTGAAAGAAAAGGACATTGCTGTGGTTTCCATGTTAATGAAATCGAAATTGAGTCGCGTTTTGTTGTTGTCCATCGCGTCGATTTGCTTAATGGGTATTACAGCCTTAACATCATTAAACTTCGTTCGTTCGTTCGTCGTCCACAAAAATCAAAAGCAATATGGCTATAGACGAGATAATTTCTACATACACAAACATAAGCACACACAAACACACACACACACCACACACACACACACCACACACACACACACGCGCACGCGCGCGCGCGCGCGCGCGCACACTAAGAGCCATATATACTGGTATTCAGAAACACAAATTCTGTGTGATTACATGTATATCCAATACATGGTAATCAAGGATCATTAAAGTATGGAACTGGCTGACATATTACTCGTAAGAGTCGAACAGCTTATGAGTGTGTATGGGGAAGGGGAGAAGAGGAGGAAGAGAGTGGGTGGGGGGGATGAAAAAAAGCCTTGCTCTACGTGCAAATTAGACGCCGAACCATACTGATATAGTTTTTTTGCCTAGAATAAGATTTTAACATTTCAAAAATTTGCAAATTGGAGAAGAAACACACACACACACACACACACACACACACACACACACACACACACACACACACACACACACCTGTTAGGGGGAAGGGAGGCAGTGACGAAGGGGTGGGGCGGTGGAAGAGTTAAAAATATCTTCCAAGTGGATGACATTTAATAAGATAAAACAGCCAACATTGCCAGACTCCAAACCGTTCTCTTAACTGGGATTGAAAACACTAGACATAGTCAGCGGAAGCTTGAAGGACTTCATCTTTCATGAAGAGGCTGAAAGTGATTTTTTGTACTAGTACAGTCAAATAAAAACTGAGGGATATCGAGAGTCTGACCACATGCACAAGCAGGTGCGGTTTTAAGTACCTACATAACCTTGTAATGCGGGCAACCAGTTCAAAAGACAACATGGACAGTCAAGTCATAGATCGTCTTAAGTTTTTACAATGGAACTGCAGAAGCAAGTGTAACATTGACTACCTTATTCAGTTTTTGCAAGACCATAGTTTTGATTGTCCTTGCGCTTCAGTCTCTGAATTGTCATAAAAATGATTACCAAAACTCCCGGGATTACTATTTTCCTCAGTGACTAATACAGTGAAGAAAAATACTAAAACAAAAGCTGCCATATATGTGTCGTGTAAAAATTTTGTACCAACCTGTTAAAACACCCTGTAACTCGACTGACAAACGCTTATATTCCTGCTGATATAGCAGTGAATATCAAGGGCCAAAGTTTACAAGTTGTAAACTGTTATTACCCAGATGGTGTATGCAAGAAGGAAGCCGACTGGTTGTTTGATTTAGATTCAGACAAAGAGTGGGTAATTCTAGGTGATTTCAATTCCCATCATGCTCTATGGTCCGGAAACTCTAAAAATATCACAAACAGTAATGAATATCTTGCAAACACTATAGTAAATGCTAATCTAACGATACTGAATGACGGTTCTTTTAACCAGAATTGCTGATCGTTCTGATCAGAAAAATTCATCAATTGATTTGTCCTTAGTAAACTCCGGGTATTTTTCCACTTTTGTACGTGGAATGTCATTCAGTCACCACTGGGTAGTGACCATCTTCCTGTTGAAGTTCAGATCTTGGTGAGTCCAGAGAGAACTGAGCATACCCCCGGACATACAAATACAACGAAGATAAAGCTAACTGGGACCTTTTTGCCCAAACTCTAATTACTGGTTTCTCTTAAGCTCAATTTTAATCATAATATAGAATCAATAGAAGATCTTGAAAAAAAATTATGTAGAATTACGAAATCTCATACTGAGAGCAGCAGATTGTGCCATTCCAAAGATTAAGTTTAAAAGACCATCCAAAGAGAGCCTCAAACCCTTGGTGGAAACTCCTCATGTGAGTTAGCCGTAAAAATGAAAACAGAGGCATTCCAAAACTGGATGAATGAGTCGTCATTCACAGCCACCCAAGTAATAAATGAACTCCACAGTAAAATATAAAATTGCTAATAAACTATAGTAACAGAGCAGTAGCTCTTGCCAAAAAACAGTATTATGGTAATTTGATCATGACTTGTTCTAAACATCCACATGACGTTTCTAAATTATGGAAAGAAATTAAAAAAATCAAGGGTACATTCCATCTCCTCAGCCTGCTCTGCATGTTAATGATAAAATATATAGAACTAACAAAGAAAAAGCTGAATTATTAGCAGAAACTTTGCTTCAATGAGTCAGACTGAGTGTTTATCCCAGACTGAACAAATTCGTAGAAAGGAGTTTGAGGATAAATACCAAAACATTGAGCAGGCTTAACATAGAAAGTAACACTTTATATATTACCACAAATTTAACAAATGCAAGAAGTCTGTTTCGCACTTAAAAAGCATAAAGCCAGGCAAGATATCCACTGGTTCAGATCCTATTTCCTATAACATGATTAAGCATTTTCCTGAGAGTCTGTTATCAAGTTGTTGGAGTTCTTTCAGATTTGTTGGAATGCTGGAATGACTCCCTACAGATGGAAAAAAGCTACTGTTATCCCAATCCTTAAACAAGGAAAATCTAAAACTCTTCCCTCTAGTTTCCGACCTATTTCTTTAACACCTCCATATTGGAAAACTTTTTGAAAGAATCATGAAAAACAGAATAGAACATTTCCTTGAAAAAAAATGGAGTAGTTTTGCCTTTATTCCAGGCTGGTTTTAGGAAGGTAGAGGAGTCACAGACCACATTGTCCACTTATCCTCGAATGTGAAAAAAGCTCTTGCCAAGCGTCATTCGACCCTTGCAACGTTCTTTGATGTTCATAGAGCCTACGATTCAGTATGGCATTCTAAAATTGTTTGTACAAAGCACATGAAGTAGGAATACGAGGTCGTTTTTTTTTCCAATTTCTGAAAGCTTTCTTATCGGACACGAACTATCCAAGTCAATGTTCATGGAGCTTTATCAACTTCTAAGACTATTAACATGGGTGTTCCCCAAGGTAAGTGTAATCGCTCCAACACTTTTCTCGCTAATGCTTTACGATATTAAACAGGTTAATACAAAAGGTGCCACAATAGCTCTGTATTGCAGATGATATTGCTCTGTGGAGAAATGTAAACTGCAATTTTTCCAAACAACAAACCAAAAGAAAGAAAATCATTGAACAGTATCAGGAAATAGTTGACAATATTTTTCATTACATGAAATCAAATGGGTTCGGTTTATCTGCTCACAAAAACGGTTTTTGTTGTCTTTACAAAGAAAACAATTGCGTTTGAAGGCAGAGAAGCTGTCTCTATAAAGGTAGATAATAATTTATATACCCAAGCAAACAAGTTAAGTTTCTCGGTGTAATCTTCCACTATAAAACTTTTTTGGAGAGTAAACATATCAATTACCTTGTAGAAAAGGCTAGGAAAAAAGTTGGTTTATTACGTGTTCTATCTGCTATACCTCTGATATTAACTGGGGATCTAATCTCGTCTATGTCGCCTCAGGGCTAGTTCGTTCAATTCTGTCGTATGGCCAAGAAGTTTTTTTTACAGCTGGAAAGACAGATTTACACAAGCTAACCAGTATTGACTCGTTAGCTTTAAAATTGCATTAGGACTTCCCCGATGGGCTTCAATTGATCTGACGTTACAAGGAGGCTGGTGTGTACCCTTAAATGAACACAGGCTAAGTTGCGCCTGTAATTTTACAGTGAGAGCTGAAACCATTCCAAATTCAGTAATGACTGAACTGGATGGAAGTACGTATAGTTTCAAGAGAGATCCGTAACAAATCGGTATACATGTCCCTAGGTGATTATGTTTCCCCGTTATTTCAGAACTGTAACCTGTCTCTTGATGGTATTGCCGAGGTTCCATGTTGTTCATACCCTTCGTGGTTGTCAGAGCAGGCTGAAATCATTTACACTTACGGAGATCTGAATAAAAAAGATAATCCTCTGTTACTTTCATCCTATGCCAAAGACTTGATAGATAGGAAATACGATTCCTATCTACACATTTTCACGGATGGTTCTGTTTTAGATTCTTCCGATGTTGGGGCTTCCTTTGTAATACCAGCGCTCAGCATTAGAAAGAAATACATATTACGAAAGGATGTTCTATATTTACAGCAGAGTTATTTGCCATTTTGAAAGCACTAGATTTTATACTTGACATGCCTGTTATACATAGACAAATACTTATACTATCGGACTCAAAATCAGCGCTTACGGCTCTACATTGTCAATCAAAATCTAGTCGTTCAGACTTGGTGTGTGAGATCTTATTTCTCATTCATCAGCTAATAACCCGGGGTATCAATGTAACTTTGTTATGGGTCCCAGGACACTCCAGTTTACG
>CM031607.1:28116910-28149410 GCA_018398815.1 Conus ventricosus | reverse complement strand
ATATATATATATATATATATATATATATATATATATATATATATATATATATATATATATATATATATATTATATATATATATATATATATATATATATATAACAAAATAAATAATTAGTTTTCAGTATACACGACAAGCACATGAGATCAGTATAAACAAATAGAAATCAATGCTCTTAGTATCTTCATAATCTTTCAGAACCAAGCATTAAACCATGTCTAATCACCCGCATGGTCATGGTGTAAATTTCCAGCAAAATTAATTCTTTGTGAATATCCTCAAAAGGTGGACAACAAAATACGAACTATGTCCATTTTCCTCCTGTTTGCACACAGATATGCAAAATCATTTTCTACAAAACTGGTTAGTATTGAATTGAAAAGCACCAAGTCTGAAGTTAGCCATCAGTCTTATTAGACACATCTCCACATCAATTTTCAAATAACGCTGAACACGGGGCACAGCACTACCGTTTCTGTATGAGTTACACATTTAGCTTTTCTTTTTTTTCTAATATGGTTATCCCACATTTGTCATCAACAATCCGCGCGCTTTTGTCGCCAAACAAATGAAACCATTCTGATTTTAACACCCTGATTCAATCAAACATCCCGATATGCGTACCCAAACAAAAATAGACGTATACTTGAAACCCAGTTTCTCTTCCCCTTTTCATGCAAGAGATCTTTCAAATGATTCGTGCAGCAATGGAGATTTTTCCAAGCATCAGGGTTTCAGCGAAGAACGCGCACACCTTAAGTTTAAAACAAAGGTTAAAGTTCTCATAGACTATTTTGTTGAAGGGGCGGTGAATTGTCAGAGATTCGCCATGTCCAGGTCACAGCTCATCCAATTCCTTCTGCCGCCTTTAAATCTTTCCTGGAAATTAATCAGGTGCCCGTTTATTGCCTTGCAGCTAAGCAACACCAACAAAAAAGTAAATGTTTCTTTCTTCAGACAACGAATTATTAGAAAAATGGGCATATCTTGCCATAGAAACCGCTTCAAGGCAAACAAATGCATAATGTACAACAGTATTGTCCATTCTTCAAATCTCAGTCCTATTGAGCAAAATAGCTTGTATGATTAAACAAAACAAAAAATATATAAAAAAAAAGAAGAAAAAAAAAAAGAAAAAAAGAAAAAAAAAAACCCCAGCCAGGATAATAATCATTTAATGCATTCGATCTTTGATGATGCAAAACAAAATATCCTCTGCCTTACTGGCAAGAGCTTTACAGACAAACAAAAACTCAGGCGCTCAGGGGACTGAAATCCCAGATATTAATATGCGTTAAGCAGAAGCATAATTTTACTTTTATTTCCAAAGAGTAAGCGACACTGCACGGGTTATCTAGTCGACGCTGGAAAAACCCCACTTGTCTTGGATACCAAAAGAACGTCATCTGCTTTTAAAGGAATGAACAATTCTTATAGAACATCAAGAAATGTATCGTCCATGAACACCATTGTCATTGATTTCCACGGCAAGTTAATCGATGAAAATAGAAAACAAGACAGTGTTACAAACATCACGCTTTGTTATCCAAGCAACACAATTGATGTAACACGCCAAACCGGCCCATTCGTTCCCGTTTAAAAGGAATTTTTATACATGGCTATAAAATTCCGCGCGGCAATACTGTCGGAAAAAAAGCTTCAGTCAATAACGTCAAAGGCCTCTTCAAAGTCAATGAATGCAACATAAGATTTAAGGTAATAAGAAAATGTTTTGAGCGAAAGAAAGAAGAGTTGATATATAATCAATAACAGAATATCCTTTTTTGAAATCAGACAGATGCTCTCCAGCTTTTATCTTCTCTCACGTCAACCAAAGAAATGCCTATATAATTGTTAGCATTCCTCATGTGACCTTTCTCGAACAATGGTAAAATAATTGATTCAATCCAAATTTTCGGGGGAAAAACCCTTTCATCCCATTGTATGTTAAAAAAAAAAAAAATTTCGCGCGCGCGCGCGCGCGTGTGTGTGTGTGTGTGTTCTGTGTGTGTGTGTGTGTGTGTGTTGTGTGTGTGTGTGTGTGTGTGTGTGCATGCGTGCGTGCGTGCGTGCGTGCGTGCGTGCGTGTGTGCGTGCGTGAGAGAGAGAGAGAGAGAGAGAGAGAGAGAGAGAGAGAGAAGAGAGAGAGAGAGAGAGAGAGAGGAGAGAGAGACGATAAGCGTTGAAAATATTGTCTTCTCTGAAGGACACACAACCTTGATAATTGCATGGGTGGACATTCTGGGGAAGGAAATGCTGCAGTTTGCACATGGAAACGAAACAATTCTTCTCAATCGCGGAGCTGCCTTCCAGATATTTGTTATATTACCAGACCTATTGATGATTGCAGATGGAGTTGGACAGGATTTGAGCTGCATTGACCTGCAACAGCATTTATGACATCATTGCAGAGTATTATGTCCGGCAGAAGGTACAAATTTTCTACAGGTCTGAATCATCTGTGAGTGTGTTTATTTATAAATGTGAGTGTTGTGTGTGTGTGTGTGTGTGTGTGTGTGTGTGTGTGTGTGTGTGTGTGTGGTGTGTGTTTGTGTTATCTAATCTAGTAAGTCCGTGGACTTGAGATATCGGTGGATACTAGCCGATGAAAAATCCGGTTGCCCGAGAGTTTCTGAATTACTCGCCCGCATTTAATTTTTTTTTTTTTCTGTTCACACACACACACACACACACGCAGCGCACGCGTGCGCCCACAAACATGAACACGCGCCTCATGCGTTTTTAATGCATACGCAGGCAAGAATGCACACTGTCGCGTGCGCGCACGGACACTCTCACACTCACCTACATACACACAACACAACACATTGTGTAAAGCTCATTCGTTCTGGAGCAAAGAGTCACTTTTTCAGGTGGTAGGCTGCAATTGTCTTTTGAACAGATACGTTTTCATGTGTGTATTGAAGGTCAGGAAAGATGGAGGGGGGGAGGGGGGAGGGGGGGGGGGGGGAGCGTACTTTAAAAGTGAAGCGAGGTCCAGATCTTGGCCGCACAATGAGAGAATTCCCTAGAACCGCGATGCTGTCGGTCGTGAAAGAAAATTCAAAGTGCGTGGTTTTCAAAATGAAGAACGGGCGTTCGGGCAGGAGTGTGTAACATTTCGAAGAGTTCAGAGAGAGAGAGAGAGAGAGAGAGAGAGAGACGAGGCGCTTCATGTACTATTGATTTCGTAACATGGACAGCAGATTTGTACTGACACCTATGCTCGATTTTGAGCTGGCGTAAGTGCTTCAGGAGATCTGGCGAATGACGTTGCCTTGTAGATGAGGCCGGTGACTGAATTCTGCAGCAGAATAGCAAGGAGCCGGTAAGGCTGCAGGTACACGTAGAGGAAGAGCATTACAATAATCTAATCTTGACAGGATGCAAGAACATGCCAACGTTTTCTTTGCCTGGTCCGTAACGAAAAATTTGACACAGCTAATACGATGCAGTTTAGATCAAAAAAAAAAAAAAAAAGATTGCGTGGCAGATTTTGGCTAGCCTACATGGTGTTTGAAAGCGAGATCAGTCGAGGTACTAGGTATGGCTGAGCTCACTGTGTGTAGGGTGATTGAGACTCTCCCCTTTTCTGTCTCTCTCTCTCCCCCCCCTCTCTCTCTCTCTCTGAGAGTGAACGCGCGGTCACCGTTCGGGTCGGACGTGTTTGACAAGAGCTCCCGTCCGTCCACCTGTAGCATAGCGTGAACTGATTTTTTTGGACTTAGAAAATTTCAAGGTGTTTTCTACTGAGGAAATCGTGCTTGCTCCGATCATGCCAATTGCTGCGCTGCAGCACAGACTTTCTGTTGGGTATTTCAACCCTGTTTTCATTATCTTCATGGCAAAGAGAGCGAGAGCAGCGGTATCTTCTCACAAGTCCCGGACGCTAATTTTTACTCAACTGAAAGTTAGGCCGTCAGACTTGCTTTTGTTGTGGTTGTCGGCAGTGTTGATCTTGCGATGTGGTGACGTGGAAGAAAATCCCGGACCCACTCCTCAGAATTCTATCACCACCTACGACGGAGGTAGTGAGGCGCGCCTGTCACAGCAGATTGACTGTCATGAGGTTAGTGTCCATCCAGCCTTTCACACCAGACAGTCAATATGCGGAATCAGTTTGCACATGGCATGTCGGACATCAAGCAGGGGTTGTCGTTTGTGTCGCAGGCAGTCACACGGAACTCGACGGATATACAGACCTCCAAAGACGAATGCATGAGTCGTCAGATTACATTCAGAGACTAGAGAACCAGTTTGAACGAATACAGTCAGATCTACGTCGCAGGAACGTTAAGATTTCCGGGCTGGAGGAACCGTCAGGTGAAACATCATCAGGGCTGGTCAGTACGCTCATTAACTTACTGAACACTTACTACACTGACTTCGTGTGGGACCGTGACGATGTTGTCGATGCTGTTCGCGTGGGACGACGCAAGAGTGACCAGAAGAGAGCTGTCATCGTTACCTTCAGGCGGCATGACTTGACCATGGTCCTGATGTCCAGCCAGAGGCTCGTCGTGAGCTGCAGGAGAATGAGGGCGTCAGACTTGGTCCTGATCTCACCCCGCACCAGCGTGACGAGATGATGCGACTCCGGGAAGAGGGAGACGGGGATACCTGAGAAACGGCCGTGTGGTGCCCGTTACAGCATTGAGAAGACGCCATCAGTCACGACAGAACTACGACTACGACAACAGACGGCGTGTTAATACACACCACACTCGCAGATTATCCGATATCGACACTATAGACAGACATTTGACTCGTGACGACACTGACCATGCCCAAGAGGGTGTCAACGAGGAAGCAGGAGGGGAGGGCGGGGTGCCCAATGGTAGCTTTAATCTGTGCGGGGACTGGGCACTGACAGGCGACATTGACGACTTTCACGACACTGAGAACACTGGGAATGGGTTAAAGAGGACAGACCTGTAAGTGATCGTGAAGATGAAGACAGACGCAGTGAGCAGCAGACGGAAGACGGACTGAACACCCAGAGAGACGAGGACACTGGTGATTACCACAAATTGACCGATGACCTTTCCACAGACGACCCTGTTCTGAGGACACTCGAGACTGTCATACCTGCTTCCATTACCACCAGATCACATGACAGCTGTGATCTGAAGGCAGCGCACACTGAGTCAGGGCCCACTGCTGTGTCAAGAGATGTGCCCGTTTCACCCACACACCTGCGAGGCTTCGGCAGGGGTTCCCTCCGTCCACCCCGCAGCAGTCTACAACACCAGGCGAGGGGACCTACGGCACCAGTGTGAGGAGCGGGGGCCGAGGCAGGGGTTTCCCCTCTGTCCACCCCGCAGCAGTCCGTAACACCAGGCGAGGGGTTCAACGGCACCAGAGTGGGGAGCGGGGGTCGAGGCAGGGCCGTATCGGTGGCTCTCACCAGGCACGGTCCTTGTCGGCTCGCGGCTCTCTGATTTCACCAGCCATGACACGGGGCCGCTCTCAGGCCTCTGCTGGCAGTATGGAGAAGCACCCTGTTGCAGGCAAGGGTGACAAGACCAAGGCTTCAAGTGGAGACGACTCCAGGCAAACCAAACTGCCGAAGGGCTGGCTGGACAGACGTAAGCCCGAAGGCAGCAGGAACGCCTCCCCGACGTCAGAGGGCCGGAGCGGCAGCAGGGGCGACAGGAGATGACGGGCAGGCCAGGGCACTGAACACTCTAGTCCCACTGCAGTGCAGCCAGCGTTGGCTACAGCTGAAGACTGTACCTTATGTTCTACTACGCAGAAGTGTACATACAAAAGTAAATTTTTGACCTTTGCATCACTTAACGTTGAAGGTCTCTGGCGTATTGCCAGAGAGCCTGACTTTTTGCGTTTAGTTGACAGATATGATTGTATACTGTTGGCTGAAACATTTACAAAAGCAGTTCCAGATACAATGTTCCCTTCTCAAAGTTTTCTGTAGCCCGGGTGTTAAGGTGTCGGATAGTGTTGTTTGTCGGGGGGTGTAGCTTTCTTAATTAGGAATGAATTTGCAAATTATGTTGAAAGAGTGGACAGTGAAATTGACAATATTATTGTTCTGAAGTTTTCTCGCCGCCCCCTGGGATTGAACTCGGACTGTTTAATAACAGGTGCTTATCTCCCACCTGAAGGTTCTAAATACTATGAAGAAACCGATATTTATAACGGCATATCCTTGTTAGAAGAATGTTTGCTGGAAGTTTCTAGAGAAACTGGGTGGTTACCAATGATAATTTGTGGTGATTTAAATTCAAGAACTGGCCTACTTAACCTGAGTAATTGTGACCCCATTGATGACGTAAAAGAAGTATTTGTAGAGAATTATATGTCATATGATATGGATGCGTCCCTAAGTGAGGAACCCTTTCCGAGAATCTCCAAGGATACTATGGTAAACCCTTTCGGTCGATCTTTGTTAAATGTATGTCATGAATTTGATCTATGTATTCTTAACGGTCTGAAAGCATTCAAATGTTCAGGTGACTTTACTTATGTATCTGATAGTGGTTCTAGCGTACTTGATTATATGATTGCCTCAAGTTCCTTACTTCCTCATTGTCAGTGCCTTAATGTAAGACCGTTAATAGAAACTAAGCATGCTGTTGTTGTTTTGTTTTCTCACTGTCTAATAGTGCTGACTGTTTTCCTGTTATTGAGAATGATGCTCACCAAGTTGTTTCTGTTAGAAAGTACAAATGGGATGAAGAAAGTTCAGCTGCTTTTCATGAACGTATGAACTATGACCATGTCTCATCATTAGTTAGTGAAGCTGCTGACCTTGTTGGTGTTAACATTAATCAAGCCTTGTCCAAGTTTAATGAATGTTTTGTGTATGCTGGTGAATGCATGATGAAAACTATTAGATTTGGCATAGGTATGAGAAATGTTTGGTTCGACCTTGAATGTAAACAAAGCAGAAAAGTATTACGAACGCAGATAAACAAGTTTCATAGAACTAATAACGATAATGACAGAATTGCCTATGGTCAGAAAAGGAGAGAGTATAAGGAATTGTTACGACAGAAAAGGAAGCTACATAATGAAAATATCATGCATCGTTACAAAGTAATATAAATGACTCAAAGAAATTCTGGGAATGTTGTTCGTTCAATTAGGCCAAGAACTCGAGGTCAGGGGTCGATTTCTAGTGATCAGTGGTATAATCACTTTAAAGGTGTTTTTAATGACTTACCTGTTGAATTAAACACCTAGTTCGGATTTTGATGAATATTATGATAGAGAACCCGTACATACTGACTGTGACTTTTTGAATCAACCTATTTCTGTTACCGAAATTGAAGTTGCAATTCGATCAATAAAGAGTAATAAGGCAGCTGGCCCAGATAAACTTATTGGAGAGTTTTACAAGTACAGTAGACAAGTCATTATGCCTTTCCTTGTTAAATTTTTCAATACAATTTTTGATGAGGTTTGTTTCCGGAAGACTGGTCAGTCTCTATCTTGCAACCACTATTTAAGAAGGATGACAGGAATTGCCCAGATAACTACCGTGGAATCTCTTTGTTGAATATTTGTAGTAAAATATATAGCTTTGTTCTCAATAGAAGGTTAACCAAATGGATTGAAATGAACAATATTCTTGGGGAGGAGCAAGCTGGTTTTCGTGACAAACGATGTACCACAGATCACATTTTCACTTTACTGGCAATGATTCAGAAGCAGTTGTTGAGACACAGGAAGCTCTATGTCGCATTCATAGACTTTAGGAAGGCTTTTGACCTAGTTAGTAGGGATAAATTGTGGAAGGTTCTCTCTGTTAATGGTCTTAATGAAAATTCTTGAAAGCATTGCAAAGTGTGTATAATGTTGTGAAGACTTGTGTTCGAACTAGTGGTGACCTTACTGATACTTTTCTATGCCCACGGGGCCTAAAACAAGGTGAGGTGTGTTCACCTGTGCTTTTTGCACTGTTTATCATGAACTAACTAAAGATATAAACACTTTTGGTAGACATGGTATTCAACTTTTTCCAGACCTCATTGAACTTTTGATTCTGTTATTTGCTGGTGATGTTGCATTATTTTTCTGATACTGTTATTGGTTTGCAAACCCAACTGAATGTCTTGTATAATACATCAAAACGTTTAGATTTACTTGTGAATCTGGAAAAGTCAAATATTGTTGTATTCAGGAATGGCGGTTACCTTGCTTCGAATGAAAATTGGACTTTTGGTGGTACTCAACTTTCCACTGTTAACATGTATAAGTATCTTGGTATAATACTGACCACAAGATTATCTTTCCAGCCAACCATGTGTGACCTAGCAAACAGAGCAAAGAAAGAATTAATTGCTATCAACAGAATGCTATGGTCAATAGGTGAACATTCTCCTGGTATTTTCTTTAAGCTATTCGATTGCCAAATACAACCTATCTTAACTTATGGAGCAGAGATTTGGGGACTGTCATCTAACCAGGCAAATTGAAAGGGTGCACTTAGCTGCTATTAAAAGATTTCTTGGTGTAAATCCAAAAGCTCCTAGGCACGTAGTGTACGGCGAATCTGGAAGATACCCTCTTTATGTTAATACGTATGCAAAATGTATCAGATTTTGGCTTCGTGTTGCTTGTATGGATAATAACAGACTCCCGAAGAAAGCCTATGATATGTTGCTACATCTGCAGAATCACAATTATATTACCTGGACGACTAATGTCTGCTATGTTCTTTATAGATTTGGGTTTGGAATTGTTTGGGAAATGCAGAGTGTTGGTAATGTGAAAGCTTTTATTGCAGAATTTAAGAAACGTTTAAGTGATTGTTACATCCAAGACTGGCATTCAGCTATTGAATCGCATGAGTTGTACGATGTTTATCGGTCATATAAGCAGTCTCTTGTTCAAAGTTCCTACCTCTGTGTAATTAAACATGTTAACATCCGCAGGTTACTTTCAAGGTTTCGGTTAGGAATGTCGCCATTACGATGCCACTTTTTACGATATACTGATCGCAATAGAAACCATGACATTTTCTGTCCACACTGTAAGGAAGCACCGGAAACTGAGCTTCATTTTCTACTGATTTGTCCTTTGTACGAAAAGTTGCGCCTTGAGTTGATTCCAGCTAAATATACAAACACCCTTCTCTATTCAAAATGTCCATGTTGCTAGCCTGTTCTATTGAGACTACAATTATGAGTGTTGGTAATTTCATTTATAGAGCAATGGCTGTTAGGAACGGAATAATTAATGCTGCAGTTGTTTCATGAATGTTTTCTTTGTTAACTTTGAACACCATTCAGCTGAGGTTTCGTTAAGAGTGGCTTGTACCGATATTTTTTGACCTTGTTCACTCACTTTGATATGGGCCTGTGGCCTGTCAAGTAAAATATTCTGAGTTCTGAGTTCTCTCTCTCTGTCTGTCTGTTTCTGCCTCCCTCCGCCCTCCCTCCCTCCCTCTCTTCTTTCTGTTGTTTCATCTCTTGCAATCTCAGTAGCATTTCTTCCATGCCCTTCATCCTGGCTCCTCGTTCTCACCCACACCCCGACTTGTTTCACCACAGCCTTGGCACCTGCAATCCAAGGAGTGAGCTTTCTGCGGAGCCTGGGACTATTGACGGTTACATATAGGGATCTTCAGCACGAGAGATTGATATAAACCGAACATCCGCCGTTTTGTCATCGTCTGATTTCAGCTTGTTGTGAGACATCTACTGTTTGTTATCGGAGACACAATCGTGAAGCTTTTTTTTTTTTTTTTTGCCGAGACTCTTACAGGTGTCAGAATGTTCGAGCAGGGGCATTATCAGCGAACATTTCATGGGAACCAGAATGAATGCTGATGATCCCAGTCAGGGGCGTTATGTATATTAGGACGAACACCGGACACCGCTCTGAACCTTGGAAAACACCAATGGAAGCTTTTTATTTATTTATTAAAAACAAAATATTTGTTAGTAAGGACTAAGTGCCTTCCGTATGAAAGATACAATCAATACCAAATTTGTGCGGTGTCATAAATGCCAAAGTTTGTACTCAGACCGTGATAGAAGAACGTCGTGATCTGTTGTGTCAAAAGCTGCTGACAGATCAAAAAGTAGATTCTGCAAATGTTATAGGAGATACTCGTGCATGTACCACGATTACTTATAACAATGAGTGCTGACAAAATTGTTCCTCTTGAATAAAGCGGTGTCAATTCACGCGCAGAGAGAGAGGAGAGAGAGAGAGAGAGAGAGAGAGAGAGAGAGGAGAGAGAGAGGAGAGGAGAGAGAGAGAGAAGCAAGTATGCATACATAGACGGGTGGGTAGTTGAGCTAACAGACCATACAGACAAACAGATACACTTAGTGACGGATGGACGTAGGGAAGATGGAACACACAGATTTTTTGTCATAAAATAAAGCTTTGAATCAAATGAAGACAAACTAATTTATCCAATAAACATGTCTCTGCCATCTCCAATTTTCAGCCTGAAAACGGGAGTTTCTACAGCCCCCCCCCCCCACACTCTCCTTTTCATAGCCTCCACCTCCCACCCTTTCCTCAACTCCACACCCCTCCTACCAATCCCTCACGTTCTCCATCTATCTGATTTCATCTACACTTGCTACTCAGCCCCTAGCCCTGCGCTTGTCTCCCCCTGACGCCCCACAGGGACTGTCTCCAAACGGCACTGGCCAGATCAGGTTCTCTCCCAATCGTGGTACCAGTGAAGCATGAACAATGTTCTTCGGTCGCTGCCAAGATTCGTTTTCTGGGAGAGAGAAAAAAAAAGTGATATATGCAGTGCATTTAGCACGTCTTGAGAGCATGCTAGAAGAGTTTGACAGAGCGCATTTTTTTGAGGTGTGTGTGTGTGTGTGTGTGTGGGTGGGTGTGGAGGATAAGAAAGCGGGTGGAGGAAGAAAGCAGGTTTGGGTAATGGAGGGGAGGGGAAATGTGAGGGAGCTGAGGGAGGGGTTTAGAGTAAAGATATGGGGTGGTCTTAACAGTCTGGAGGCATGTTTAAGGATTATTTTGTTCTTTTATTTGCATGCAGATTAGATAAATGCTGTCGTTGAGGAGGTCTGTTCTGATTACTTCATTTCCCCTCCAGCACTATGAACAAAAACGTCTCCCTACTGATATTCATTTGTGCCCAGTTCATATTCCTGTTCCATTGACAGTGCTCAAATCACTAGATATAACAGTAAAGCTTGATCCCCCTCACTGTTGAAATGTATCCACCTCCCTTTCACTGAACATTCCTGATCAAAGGCTGAGAAGTCTGCTTATTTTAAGAGGCGCAGGGGGCGGGGGGGGGGGGGGGGGGGGGGGGGGGGAAACAATGTTAGCATTTGGGGGCACATTTTGTCAGTTTTTTTAAAATATTTTTCTCCCTATGCCCTCCACCTTTTTTTCGCTGGCAGAATCGGAACGCCGTTGTGTTGTGACTTTTGTTTTCCTGTGGTGAAGAGAACAGAACAAAACTACTGATAGAAAAGGGTATGTCTGTTAAATACCATAGGTACCTCAAGAACCCCGTACCCTTACTGCTTGTTTTCAAAAGCCTTCAGCTGATAGGATACACATCACCTCTCTTCGTTACAGTCATTGTTCCTCTCCACATGCTGTCATTCTGGCGGCATTGATTTAACTTCAGACATGTCCCATCCTCCCACTCTCCTAGAATGGGTATTCCGTACAAGCGATGTCACATGATAATGCCAAAGTTTGTTAACAGATGCAAAAGGAAAATTCTTGATCTGTTGCGTCAAAAAAGCTGCAGAAAGATCGGAAAGCTGAGTTTGCAGAGTTGTAAGAAATACTAGAGCATGTACTCCGATTGTTTACCGCAGTAAGTTATGACAAAACCGTTCCTCCTAAGTAAAAAGCAGTGCCAGTTTACGTGCAGGTTTGTTTGTTTCTATACTTTAGAGCCACCACTATCAAAATCTAAGTATATACAGAATTGCAGGTGGAAACTACACCATGCCTATGCATTCAAAACGCCCAAACATGAAAGATTTCAGTGTAGGGGACCTCCTAGACCTCACGGACAATCACAACAACAAATCACTACCACATCATGTTCAGCACCGCATTATTCGCGGACAAAGAAGGGGAGAATGGGTTTGGGAGTAACGTCAGCGAGGTTTCCTTTTCATCCTTTCCCTGGATTCAGGCTTGTGCAATCAAGCAAACAGAATGGAGCAGCAGATCACTTCCGACAGCAGATAGCGCTAACAGGAAAAAAGGACGGAGGTATCGGGTATTGGAGGAGGTAATAAAAAGTAACGGAGGTAACCGGAAGCGGCAGAGGGCTCAAATAAAGAACGAGGTAACCGGAAATGACGGAAGTATTAAAGCCCATTTGCTTGATTCATCTTTTCAATGTTCCTGAGGAGGTCCCTGGGATTTTCTTTTTGACCCTTGACTGTGTGTGTGTGTGTGTGTGTGTGTGTGTGTGTGTGTGTGTGTGTGTGTTCGTTCTTCAATTTAACGTCTATTCACATAAAATGATTTTAGACAGAGTTAGGAAAATAGCGTGTGTATGCGTGCGTGCGTGCGTGCGTGCGTGCGTGCGTGTGTGTGTGTGTGTGTGTGTGTGTGTGTGTGTGTGTGTGTGTGTGTGTGTGTGTGTGTGTGTGTGTGTGTGTGTGTGGTGCGTGTGTGTGTGTGCGTGTGTTGATGGACCGATAAGAGATTTGCTACGAGCAGTTAGCTATATATAGTGATTCATACTAAAATTCTTTAGCACAAAGCAAGTATTAAAACATAAAGGAGTACAGGATATTTGGTATAACCAGAATGTTAAGCGCTCATATCTGTAGGAATACATGTTACAAAAAAGAGCCCATTGGACTAATCAAGGAATTAACAAAAGAAACAAGACCTCGTATGTTCTGGAAAATACACGTGCCATCAAGTCGCAGGCAGTCAGGATTTTCATTTTTGAAATATGCGCAGTGGAGAAGAAGATGCTGGGTTGTGAAACTTTCAACTGCTCCGCAGATGTAATTTAAATTTTTGCGAAATTCTGTACGGAAAGCGTTTAGCTTAAGCCTGTAAAACAGGGATTCAAGTTTTCGGTTAATTTTTTCAAGTACGTTTGTGTTGGCCAATTGATATCTTTCCACTTTTAGCCGCATTGCTAGAAGAAAAAGTAGCTGACTGGGATTTGTCACAGCAGAGCAGTTTGGAGTGAGGTAGATGTATTTTAATAAGAACCAAGTTTTTGTAGGCTTCATAAACCTTTTCAATACACGTCTTTTTAAGAGACCATATCCTTCGTATAAACACAGAGGAATGTTGATTTCTATGGATTCATCGGACTTTCGTGCTCCTTTTCTGGCAGCCCGGTCAGTGTGTGTGTGTGTGTGTATGTATATGTATGTATGTGTGCGTGTGTGTGTGTGTGTGTGTGTGTGTGTGTGTGTGTGTGTGTGTGTGTGTGTGCGTGCGTGCGTGCGTGCGTGCGTGCGTGTGTGTGTACGCACGCGTGCGTGCGTGAGTGCATGCGCGCGCGTGTGTGTGTGTGTGTGAATTCTCTTTGCTGTTTTTTTTTCTTTCTTTGGGGATGGGATCTCATCTTCCACGTCCCCTCAATGGCATACTCCCATTTCACCCACACCAGCTCGCCCACACACAACCCCACACTAATTCATACTGTCACCGCCACACACCAATTCATACTGTTACAACCCCACACCAATTCATACTGTCACAGCCACACACTAATTCATACTGTCACAACCCCACACTAATTCATGCTGTCACAACCCCACACCAATTCATACTGTCACAACCCCACACCAATTCATGCTGTCACAACCCCACACCAATTCATACTGTCACAACCCCACACCAATTCATACTGTCACAACCCCACACCAATTCATACTGTCACACACCAATTCATACTGTCACAACCCCACACTAATTCATACTGTCACAACCCCACACCAATTCCTACTGTCACAACCCACACCAATTCATACTGTCACAACCCCACACTAATTCATACTGTCACAACCCCACACCAATTCATACTGTCACAACCCCACACCAATTCATACTGTCACAACCCCACACTAATTCATACTGTCACAACCCCACACTAACTCATACTGTCACAACCCCACGCCAATTCATACTGTCACAACCCCACACCAATTCATACTGTCACAACCCCACACTAATTCATACTGTCACAACCCCACACCAATTCATACTGTCACAACCCCACACCAATTCATACTGTCACAACCCCACATAATTCATACTGTCACAACCCCACACTAATTCATACTGTCACAGCCACACACCAATTCATACTGTCACAGCCACACACCAATTCATACTGTCACAGGCACACACCAATTCATACTGTCACAGCCACACACTAATTCATACTGTCACAACCCCACACTAATTCATACTGTCACAGCCACACACCAATTCATACTGTCACAGCCACACACTAATTCATACTGTCACAACCACACACTAATTCATACTGTCACAACCCCACACCAACTCATACTGTCACAACCCCACACCAATTCATACTGTCACAGCCACACACCAATTCATACTGTCACAACCCCACACCAATTCATACTGTCACAACCCTACACTAATTCATACTGTCACAACCCCACACCAATTCATACTGTCACAACCCTACACTAATTCATACTGTCACAGCCCCACACCAATTCATAATGTCACAGCCACGGCGCTTACAGTCCACAGAGAGCGATCAACGCCAGGTTGCCATCAGGCAGCCAGACAGAGTAGACACTGCACTGCTGCCGAGTCACCTAGGAGATGGTGAGTGGTGGCGCCTGTCCTGACCCAGCACACCGAAGACACCACCTTTAAAGCCCCCTACTGCCGACAACAACTGCGTAGCTGTGGAACCAGTATGAATTCAGGTCTCCTATGCCCATTCAACCACAGCCCCCACGGTGACTGCTGGTACTTATGACCTTGACATGAACTCACCAAGGGCATGGTCGTAGAAAGGCAAACTGAAACTGGTCATCTCGACAACAGAACATTACAGAATTATTTGTTTCATTCTGGTTTGAGACTGCATGACAGAGCTATCTTCTAAGCTACATTTCAAAATGTATCTTCACGTCAACCAGGCCCGAGAGATGCAGACTCCTGTAGTGGTTGGTTAGGTTAACTGAAACAACCCTCTGAGAGACACATTTATTGGGTGGGGGAAACTGAACAACCCTCTGAGAGACACATGTATTGGGTGGGGGAAACTGAACAACCCTCTGAGAGACACATGTATTGGGTGGGGGGAAACTGAACAACCCTCTGAGAGACACATGTATTGGGTGGGGGGAAACTGAACAACCCTCTGAGAGACACATGTATTGGGTGGGGGAAACTGAACAACCCTCTGAGAGACACATGTATTGGGTGGGGGAAACTGAACAACCCTCTGAGAGACACATGTATTGGGTGGGGGAAACTGAACAACCCTCTGAGAGACACATGTATTGGGTGGGGGAAACTGAACAACCCTTGAGAGACACATGTATTGGGTGGGGGAAACTGAACAACCCTCTGAGAGACACATGTATTGGGTGGGGGAAACTGAACAACCCTCTGAGAGACACATGTATTGGGTGGGGGAAACTGAACAACCCTCTGAGAGACACATGTATTGGGTGGGGGAAACTGAACAACCCTCTGAGAGACACATGTATTGGGTGGGGGAAACTGAACAACCCTCTGAGAGAAACATGTATTGGGTGGGGGAAACTGAACAACCTCTGAGAGACACATGCATTGGGTGGGGGAAACTGAACAACCCTCTGAGAGACACATGTATTGGGTGGGGGAAACTGAACAACCCTCTGAGAGACACATGTATTGGGTGGGGGAAACTGAACAACCCTCTGAGAGACACATGTATTGGGTGGGGGAAACTGAACAACCCTCTGAGAGACACATGTATTGGGTGGGGGAAACTGAACAACCTCTGAGAGACACATGTATTGGGTGGGGGAAACTGAACAACCCTCTGAGAGACACATGTATTGGGTGGGGGAAACTGAACAACCCTCTGAGAGACAATGTATTGGGTGGGGGAAAACAGGTAAATATCTGACTACCTTTGTGTGCGTTCTGTTGGGTTGATTGCTTGCATTGCACGGATTGTCGTCGCTGTTGGTGGTGGCGACTTTGTTCTACTTTCTATTTTTATTCGACTCTACCTTCTAGCATTCTCAGTCTTTTAATGCCGTCAGTGTGTTTCATTTCTATTGCCTTAAGTAATAACTTCCTACCGCACTCTTCTTTCTCACTCCTCTGTTCCCCCCACCCTCACCCACCCCCACCCCTCACCACCCACTTTTTCTCCACCACTGTCTCGGTCTCTTTCGACCTCACCTCTCTTGATTCCATATTCTTTACCTATTTCATTAGTTCAACTCCCCCCACCCCACCCCCCATATCTCCCACCATTCTTCTCCATTTCCTTTTCTCCTTTCTTTCGCCTCTCTGACTGAACTTTCTCATCGTGAATTCAGTTGATGTACAGGCAGCAGTAATAGTATGGTGCAGTTTGTGGTGGAGGATCTGCTCTCGACAGCTACTGCCAGATTCCATTTGTCAAATGGAAAAGACTGGAGAAGAGGAAGGGGGGGGGGGGGGGGTGATGAGCAAGCAGGATGCTTGTGAGATCGAGTCGACATGTGTGGTTGGAGGAAATATTGGATTCTGCTCGTGGCAATAAGTGGAACTCCTGAGAGAGAGAGAGAGGAGAGAAGAGAGGAGAGAGAGAGAGGGAGAGAGAGAGAGAGGAGAGAGAGAGAAAACAGACAGAGAGAGAGAGAGAGAGAGAGAGAGAGAGAGAGAGAGAGAGTGAGAGAGAGAGAGAGAGAGAGGAGAGAGAGAGAGCAGCAAATCACAGAGGAAGTAGGCATATATCAAGGGATGGGCAGAGACACACAGAGCATACAGACTGACAGACTGCCAGGTGGATAAAGGGTAAGAGGGGTTAAAAGTATTTCCTTGTTTTAAAATAAACGTTTGAACCAAATGAATTTATGTCCAGTGAACACGTCTGCGTCAATTCCAATTTTCAGTCTGGAAACGGGGAAGTTTCTACCGCCCCCCCCCCCCCTCCCCCCCACCGTATTTTCTTATTTTTACAGCCTCCACCTTCAACCTCTTCCAAGTTTTACTCCCTCCCGTCCTATCCCTCCATCTCGCTAATTAATTTCATCTACACTCGCTACTCAGCCCTCCGGCCCTGCGTCTGTCTCCCCCTGACGCCCCACAGGGACTGTGGCCTAACGGCACTGGACTGATCAGGTTCTCTCCCAATCGTGGTACCAGTGAAGCATGAACAATGTTCTTCGGTCGCTGCCAAAATTCGTTTTCAGAGAGGAAAAAAAAAAGTGATGTATGTAGTGCACTTAGTTCGTCTTGAGGGCATGCTGGCAATGTTGCTGAGACAGCCAGAGGCAAGAAGGGGAAGGGAGGGGGGGGGGGTGGGTGGAGGAAGATGGCAAGGTTGGGCAGTGGAGGGGAAGAAGTGAGGGAGCTGGGGGGAGGGGGTTTCATATGGAGTCGCTGACTCTCCAAGGTCCTATACCATCTGGAGGCCCTCTCTTTTCACGATCGGTTTTGCGGAATAAATCGTGGTATGCCATTTTGTGTGGCAAGCTGTGTTCAGTCCTATATATAGCAGGTCGTGGTATGTGGTTTCTTTGATGAGCTAGTGTACGTCATGTTTATTCCAAGTCGTAGCGTATACCCTTTATTGGAATCACAAATAGTAATGTGTCATTTACATGACAAGCTATGGAACTTTATCATTTGTATGTCAGCTCCTGATACATCATCTGTACGCCAACTGCGATCTATCATTTATTTGTCAAGTCGTGGCGCCTTAATTGTATGCCACTGCACTAGGAAAACTGTTGTCTTTAAGGGTATCTGCTCTCCTTATGTACCGCCAGTCCCCCTCCCTTTCACAAGCACTAAAACATTAACGTCTCCTGATAGATATTTATGCGTGCACAGTGTCAAGGAGCGTGATAACCTCTCACAAAAGGGCATTGGACGCTTGGAGGCAAAAGGGACGTTGTACGTATTTTTTCAAATAGGTAATAGGCCAATTAACCAGGGTACCTTACCCAACGCACACGGCCGAACTGTGTGAAGGAGGCCGAAATGGCCAGATGACAGATGACACCTAGGAGAGAGTTCGGACCTGCCCGGTGGCGAAGGGGGGAGGGATGTAACCACTACGACCTCGGCGCCCCAAGTGAGTGCTAAATGCTCAGTCAGCTGATGTTCTTGTGTAAACAGTCAAGTGAAGAGCAGGAGTCTTGGATTCATTCGGATGGTATTGCCGTGGGTCACTGTGTTGGTTCTATTGTCAGGCTGGCGGAATGCGTGTGGAGGTTGTAGTAGCCCTCCTTAAGATAATTACCGTGTTAAGTAACCACCGAAGTCGGCGGGAATTTTTGATGTCCATCTGGCTAAGTGTGTTGTTTGCTAATCAATTAGGTAGGGGTTGTGTGTAAATGCTGATGTGTGGGAGAATGTAGCGAATGGAGAATTCAGGGTACTTGTGACTAGGGGTTTTGAGAAGCAGCGTGGACAAAGCATGGCCCGAAGGGGAATCCTTTGTTTCCCTCCCTATATAAACTGAGGGAGAACGACGTGAGGAGAACAACACCAGGAGAGAGAGAGAGAGAAGGCAGAGGAGAGAGAGAGAGAGGAGAGGAGTGAGCAGGACAGAGAAAGGGTCGAGAGAAACGTGGTCTGGGAGATAGAGAGAGACAGCAAAGTCTTAAGGTTGAAGACAAGCTGAAGAGAAGGAAACTAAGTTTGAAGTCCAGAGGTGGGTGAAGACAGACAAACTGAAATTGAACCCAGAGGTGGGTGAAAGAGAGAAGAAGAAGAGATTCGACGTCGAGATCCCAGAGACGACCACGAAGACCCAGTCCTGAAGCCTGGAGCCAGTCAACCAGGGCACTCACCATCAGCAGTGCTGAAGAAGAGCGTGAAGAGACTTTTTTTCAAGAACTGTGGTGTGGTGTGAAAGCGTGGTTGTGTGTGTGAAAACCTGGCCAGGTAAGAAGTCATTTTATTATAACCGGGATTAGGAAGTATTGATCTTTTAATGTGTTGATTTATTCATTGTGTGTGATTGATTGTTCATGATTAATTATAAGTAGCATAGAAATTGTATTTCTTGTTCTCAGTCGTGTTAGGAAAGAAACGAATGCGTGACATCCCATTCCAGAGAGAGGTGAATGTTTGGTGGTGTGCATGAGTGTGCATATGCGTGTATAGAGTGCAAAGATAACCTTGGTGTGTTAAGCTGACTAATAATACATCAACTTAGTGCACTTAAGCAATACCATCACGATTTCCCCCGTCCTGGACACACAGTTTGATATTCCTACTTTACAGACAGTGCTCGGGCCACTAATATGTAACAAGAGAGCTAATTGCTGTCACTGTTGAAATGTCTTTTTTCCCCATTTCATTGAACATTCCAACACAAAGAGCTAAATGATCTGCTTTGAAGGGACAGAGAGGGGTGGCTGGGTGGGTGGATAGCATTTTATCAATCATTAAAAAAAAAATCTATTTTCTGTTCTCATCCTTCGCTGGTAACATTGGAAGCCTCTGTATTATGATTTTTCCCAGTGGCGAAGGGAACACCACAGATTACGGGTCAAAGGCTCTATCTATTAAATGCCATGGATACCCCCAAGTTCTCATACCCTCGTTGCTTGTCTACAAAAGCTTCCTCTTGATAGGACATTTCACTTCTCTTCGTTGTCCTCACGGCTGTTCATGTGGTCATTCTGGTGGTGCTGATTTACCTTTAGACACGTCTTCTACTCTCTGGGATAGGAAAAATCCTATAAGTGATATCACGTGACATGCCAAAGTTTGTCCTCCGGACGTAAAAGAAGAATTTATGATATATTGTGTCAAAAGATGCAGTTACATCGAAAAGCAGATTTTGCAGATGTTAGGGGAAACACGTTTTTCCTATACTCTGATTGCTAACAGCAGTATGTTCGGACACAACGTTCCTATCAAGTAAAACTATCTCAACTTACATGCTCTTTTTGAAAACATTATTCCATTCCGTTCACAAAACATAATCTTAACCCCCCCCCCCCCCCCCCCCCCCAGAATTGCTGGCAGAAAACAGTCATAAACAAACAATTTCAGTGGGAAGAACCTCCCAAACACAATGGACAATCACACAACACAATCACTACCACATCGTGTTCAGTGGGAAGAACCTCCAAAACACAATGACAATCACAACAACAAATCACTACCACATCGTGTTCAGTGGGAAGAACCTCCAAAACAAAATGGACAATCACAACAACAAATCACTACCACATCGTGTTCAGTGGGAAAAACCTCCAAAACAAATGGACAATCACAACAACAAATCACTACCACATCGTGTTCACCACGCCACAACTCGCGAACAGAGAAGCTGAGAATAGGGTGGGAAGTAACGAGTAAACATGAAAAGAGTATTTTGCCCTCCTTTCCCTTGGAACCAGGCTAATGCAGTTGAGCAACATGGAACGGAACCGTTAAGCAATTCTGACAGTAGATAGCGCCAACAGGAAATGATAGGAGGTATCAGACATTGGAGGAGGTAGTATAAAATAACGGAAATGACGGAAAATCATGGAAGGTGCAAGTACACAACCAGGTAACAGGAAATGACTGAGATAGTAGAGCACCTTTATTTGAGACATCATTCTATACATCTGAGGAGGCCTTTGGGATTTTTTTGTAACCATTTGTGTAAACAGAGTGTATGTAATAATGCTGGTGTGTGTGTGTGTGTGTGTGTGTGTGTGTGTGTGTGTGTGTGTGTGTGTGTGTGTGTGTGTGTTGAGAGGGATGTGTGTGTGTGTGTGTGTGTGTGTGTGTGTGTGTGTGTGTGTGTGTGTGTGTGTGTGTGTGTGCGTGCGTGTGTGCGTGTCTGAGTGCGCGCGCGTGCGAGCGTGCGTGCGTGCGTGCATGTGTGTGTGTGTATGTGTGTGTGTGTGTGTGTGTGTGTGTGTGTGTGTGTGTGTGTGTGTGTGTGTGTGTGTGTGTGCGTGTGTGCGTGTTGTGAGTGCGTCTGTGTCTGTGTGTGTGTGAATCTTTCTGTTTTGGGTTGTTGTTTTTTCTTTGGGATGCGGGTCACATCTTCCATGCCCTTTCAGTGGCATACTCCAGCTCTCCTCACCCTGCCCCCCCCCCCCCCCCCAAACACAACCACATCCTGCATTGTACTGTCACCGTCACAGCGCCTGCAGTTCACAGAGAGTAATCAGTGTCAAGTCGCCATGAGGCAGCTAGTCAGAGGAGTCACTGCACTGCTGCTGAGTCACTCAGGAGATTTTCAGTGATGCCTTTTCTGATCCAACGTACGCAGGACACTACCTTTAAAGCCCCCTACTGATGACCTCTTAAGATTCCGTATTCTCACGCTACCTCACTCCTTAGCTTACCCCTTTCCTCCCGTCTTTCCTGCTCCTTTTCCCTTTCCTCCTCTTCTTTCTTCCGCCTCTCTAGAAAAAATACGTTCTCTTCGTGGATTCGGCCAATGTACAGAGAGCAGTAGTAGAACAGTGGAGTTTCGGGTGGAGGGTCTGCTCTCGACGACAACTGCTAAATACTATAAAATAAATCGAAAAGACAGAAGGAGGGCAGGAAAATGATGTGCGAGCAAGATGTGGTAGATCGAGTCGACATGTGTGGCTAGGAGAATATCGGGTGTTATTATCGTGGGAATAGGCTGAGCTCCTGTACGAGAGAGAGAGGGAGGGAGAGAGATGCTAATTAACAGATGCAAGTACGCATATATAAGGCAACAGACAGAGAGACAAAAAGACCATTCAGATAAACAGACAGACAGGCTGATCAGCAGAAAGACAGTAGGAAGGATACAAAAGACATTTTTGTTTTTAAAATTAATATAATGAACCAAATGAAGACAAACTATTGGGTCAAATGAACACGTTTCCGTCATCTCCAATTTCCAGTCTGCAAACAAGTTTTTCTACTGCTTCGCCCCCCCCCCCCCCCCCATCTCCCACCCCTTTCACAACTCTCATCCCCTCCCGTCCAATCCCTCACATCCTCCCATCCCGCTAATTTCATCTACACTTGCTACACAGCCCTTCGCCCGTCTTCCCTTGACGCCCCACAGGGACTGTGTCCTAATGGCACTGGACTGATCAGGTTCTCTCCCAATCGTGGTACCAGTGAAGCATGAACAATGTTCTTCGATTGCTGCCAAGATTCGTTTTCTGGGAGAGAAAAAAAAAAGTAAAGCGATGTATGCTGTGTACTTAGCACGTCTTGGAGGCATGCCAAAAAAAGTTGGGGAGAGGGCTTTTGCTGGTAGGGGAAGGGGAAGGAAACAGGTACTAGGTGGAAGAAGAAGGCAATGTTGTGCTCTGTAGAAGAGGAGATAAATGAGGGAGTTGGATGAGACCGGTGAGAAGATATATGGGGTGGTTGACTCCCCAAAGTCTTAATCGTCTGGAGACCTTTTTTTCTGGATCAGTTTTCTTTCATCTGCATGCTGCTAAGATAAATGTTGTCTTAGGGGAAGCCTGTTTTACTTGTGCAGCGCCATTTCCCCACAGTACTATGAACAATAACGTCCCCTGACTGATATTCATCTGTGCCCACTTCCTACTCCTGTGCCACTAGCTGACAGTGCTCAGGTTACTAAATATAACAGCAGAGCTGGTCCCTGAAATTGTCCACCGTTCCCAAGCAAAAGGCTAAACGATTTGCTTTTCTTTTCTTTTTTTTCTGGCTTGTTTGTTTCTTTTGTTTTTGAAGGGGAAGGGGATGGGGTTTACTTATGTAAGCATTTGGGGATGGCATTTTGTCAGGGTTTTTTTTTCTCCTATTTTCTGTCCTCTCCTTGACTGTGTTGGAACGCTGCCCCATTACGATTCTCTTTCCCCCCCCCCTCCCCCCATGGTGAAGAAAGCATCACAGAATTACTGGCAGAAGGCTATGTCTAATAAAAAGACCAAGGGTACCCCCATGGCTCCCGTGCCCTGACTGCTAGTCATCCTTAGGCCTCAAGTCGACAGGACACACGTCACCTTTCTTCACTTATGTCATTGTCTTTCTCCACATGCTGTCATTCTGGCGGTACGGATGTAGGGTTTGACATTACACGTCCTCCTACTGTCCTGGGATGCGTCTCCCAGCCAGCGACGTCACACGATACGCCAAAGAATGCCTTCAGGCGTTAAAGGAGAATTCTTCATCTATTCTGTCAAAAGCTGCAGAAAGCTTGAAAAGTCCTTTTTTTGCATATCTTGTAGGATATACTGGCGCATGTACTCCGATTACTTACAGCAGTTAAGATCTGACAGAACTGTTCCTCTTGAGTACAAAGAAGCATGAATTTGCAAGCAAGTTTTAAAAAAATGGTTCAATACCACCACAAAACAAAACCTAAATAAATACTGAATTGCAGGCGTAAGCCACAACGTCCCTTTTCATACACAACGGTCAATGAAGTGGGAAGGGCCTCTGAAACATAATGAACAACCACGACAGCAATGCAATATTCGCTGTGAAAGAAGAGTGGAATGGGGTGGGAGTCACAAGAAAGATTTCCTTTGTTGCTGTTGTTGTTGTTGTTGTTGTTGTTGCTGTTCCTCCTTTCCTGGCATCCAGTTTGTGCAGTCGAGCAAACAGAATGGAACAGCAGAACACCTGTGACAGCAGTTGGCGCAAACACAAAATGGCAGAGGTATCAGGTATTGGAGGAGGTCACGTAAAATACCAAAGGTAACCGGAGACGATTTAGGGTTCAAGCAAACAAAGAGGGAAGAGGAAATGACACGGGCATTGGAGCACGTTTGCTTGATTCATCCTTCAATGTTGTCTGAGGCGGTCAAAGAGGGAAGAGGAAATGACACGGGCATTCGAGCACGTTTGCTTGATTCATCCTTCAATGTTGTCTAAGGCGGTCTTTGGGAATTTTCTTTGTGTGAACAAAGTGAATCTATGTAATCACCGTTTTTTTTTAGATGTGTGTGTGTGTGTGTGTGTGTGTGTGTGTGTGTGTGTGTGTGTGTGTGTGTGTGTGCGTGCGTGCGTGCGTGCGTGCGTGCGTGCGTGCGTGCGTGGTGTGTGTGTGTGTGTGTGTGTGTACGCGTGCGCATGTGAGTGCGCGCGCGCGCGTGTGTGTGTGTGTGTGTGTGTGTGTGTGTGTGTGTGTGTGTGTGTGTGTGTGTGTGTTACGCGTGCGCATGTGAGTGCGTGTGTGTGTGTGTGTGTGTGTGTGTGTGTGTGTGTGTGTGTGTGTGTGCGTGCGTGCGTGCGTGCGTGCGTGCGTGGTCGTGCGTGGTGTGTGTGTGGTGTTGTGTGTGTGTGTGTGCGAGTGTTGTGTGTGTGTGTGTGTGTGTGTGTGTGTGTGTGTGTGTGTGTGTGTGTGTGTGTGTGTGTGCGGGCGTCTGTGCGCAAGCGCAGGCGCATGTGTGTGTGTGTGTGTGTGTGTGTGTGTGTGTGTGTGTGTGTGTGTGAAAGTTTAACGTTGGAATTTTCTTGGTAATCCCGTACGTCAGCATGAACACTTTTTTTTAATTCCGTCTCATCGTCCATGTCCTCGCAATGACCTACACCCAAGCCGCTGAATTTGGCTCGCTAATACACCAAGCTTGTTCTGCCACAGCCTCAGCACTTGCAATCCACATCTGGTTGTCACAAGGCAGTCAGTCAGAGGAGACATCGCACTCCTGCACAGTCACTTAGGGAATGTTCAACGGTGCCTTTGCTCATTCAACATACGCAGGGTGTTACCTTTTAAACCCCCTACCGATGACAATATATGCTTAGCGGTGGAGCCAGCGTGAATCAGCGTTCGATTTCACATGAACTTGCAGATACCTAAGACTTTCACACGAACCAAACACAGACTCAGTAAGAAAGAAACTGAAACTGTGGTCACATCGACAGCAGGGCATGAACGCCCACAGAAGTTTAGAGATCCATTCTGAACTGAGACTACTTGCTAGGGCTGTATTCTATGGTGTGTTTTTTTCATAATGTAACCCAGCATGAACCGGGCTTTAGAGAGACAAGACACCCGAAGTGTTGGTCAGGAAAACTGAGCAACGCTCTCACAGAGGCATCCGTTCTTTGAATGAAACAATGGGCGCATAATCGACCACGTTTTTGTATTTTGTTTGGTTGGTTGATGGTTTTTGTTGTTGTTGTTGTTATGGTTGGTGTTGGTGCCTTTTTTTACCTTTTAATTTATGCAACTTCATCCTCAGTTCACACTCAATATTTTCCTGTTATCGGTATATTTCTTTTACTTGAAAAAGAGCTTCATACTTCATTTTCTTTCGCGCTCACCTGACCTTCTCTCTCGCCCCTTCTCTGCCTTCTCTCTTCAGCTGTCTCAGTCTCTATTGACCTCACCCCTCTGATTCCACATTCTTTTGCCACATCATTTCTTACCCCCATGCCTTCCTTTTCTCTTTCCCTCTTCTTGTTTCTTCTACCTCTCCAGTGAACCTTTCTTTTCCAGAATTCGGTCAATGCACAGACAGCAGCAGTAGAAGGGTGGAGTGTGGGGTCTGTTCTCGACGACCACTGCCACGTTCCATAAATCGAATGGAAAAGACGGGAGAGACGGGAGGGGAGATGATGAGCGAGCAGGATGCTTGTTAGATTGAGACAACATGTGTGGTCGGGGGAATATTGGATTCTGCCTCGGGGGGGGGGGGGGGGGGGGGGGGGGGAATAGTGGAGCTCCCTGTGGTGGTGTGTGGTGGTGTGTGTGTGGTGTGGATAAGTAAGTAAGTAAGTAAGTTTGTGTGTATGCGAGGGTATGGGTGTGCTTCTATAGAGATATGTGTATTTGTGTACTTATGTATGTGCGTGCGTGCGTGCGTGCGTGCGTGCGTGTGTGTGTGTGCGCGCGCGCGCGCGCGCGTGTGTGCGTGCGTGTCTTCGTGTGTTAATTATGTTCCTCTTCTTTGAATGAAAAATGTTGACATTCTTTTCATAATATTTTCTTAGATGTCAGTACAACCATGAGTTAATCTGACAATAAATTGATTTCAGTGTGTGTGTGTGTGTGTGTGTGTGTGTGTGTGTGTGTGTGTGTGTGTGTGTGTGTGTGTGTGTGTGTGAGAGAGAGAGAGAGAGAGAGAGAGGAGAGAGAGAGAGAGAGAGAGACACACACACAGAGACACAGAGAGACACAGAGAGAGAATGATAGAGATACAGACAGACAGACAGACCGACAGACAGACAGACCGACAGACAGACAGACAGATGAACAGACAGACAGACCAAACGACAGACAGATAGACACGGAAAGACAGAGAACAACGAAATAACTGGCGCAAGCACACATACATTGATTGATGGGCAGAGAGACAAACAGAACAGACAGACAAACATGACGGACAGACTGGCAGGTGGGTAGAGGGATGGAAGGCTACAAAGATTTTTCTTGAAGTGAACATTTGAACAACATGAGAACAAACTATTGTGTAAAAAAAACACACACACGCTCCTAACATCTCTCATTTTCAGCCTGGAAACAAGTATTTATACAGCCTCCCCCCCTTTTTTTACAGCGTCCAACTCCCACTCCTCCCAAATTCCTCACCTCCTCCAATCCAATTCCTCAAACCTTCCATCTATCTGATTTCATCTACACTTGCTGCCCAGCCCTCCGGCCCTGCACATGTCTTTCCCTGACGCCCCACAGGGACTGTCTCCTAACGGCACTGGCCTGATCAGGTTCTCTCCCAATCGTGGTACCAGTGAAGCATGAACAATGTTCTTCGGTCGCTGCCAAGATTCGTTTTCTGGGAGAGAAAAAAAAGTGATATGCGTAGTGCACTTAGCACGTCTCTGTATGCAGTTCATATTCAAATTTCACTGACAGCACTCAGGGCAATTAATGTAACCATAAACCTGATCGTGCTCACTGTTGACATACTATATTTACCTCCCTTTCATTGGACATTCCTAACTAAATCTGCCAGACAGATTGGAGGGAGTACTAATGGGACGACGGAGAAGAGAGGGGGAGGAGGAAGAAGGCGGGTGTGGGCAGTAGACGGGAAGAAGTGAGGGAGCTGGGGGAGCTTGGTGGTGGTGGTGGTGATAGTTTTCATATAGGGCGGTCGAGTCCCCAAGGTCTAAACCGTCTGGAGACCCTATTTTCCTCCCCCCCCCCCCCCCCCCGATCAGTTCTATGGAATAAGTCATGGAATGACATTTGGATAGCAAATCATGGTATGTAGTTTCTATGAGAAGTGGTGGTATGTCGTGTTTATGCCATGTCGTGGCATGTATTGTTTTCAGTGACAAATGGTAATTGGTTATTTATATAACAAACCATGGTAAGTTGTTAATTTTTGTATGCCAAACCCTGATATGTCATCTGTACGCCAACTGCAGTATGTTATTTTCATGTCAAGCTGTCGCACTTTGATTATATGGCATTAAGTTCAATGCTGCCTTCGTTGCTCTAATTGGTTACCCGGTTCCCCCCAATACTATAAACAGTAACGTCCCCTGTTTGGTGTTTCTCTATTATGCAGTTCGTATTCAAATTTCACTAACAGCACTCAGGGCACTAAATGTTACCATAGAGCTGATCGTGCTCACTGTTGACATATATATACCTCCCTTTCATTGAAGATTCCCAACTATAAAGGGCTAAAGGATTTCCTTCTTTTTTCTTTTGATAGGTGCGGGGGGCGGGGGGGGGGGGGGGGGGAGCAAATTGTGTTAGCATTTGGGGGCAGCTTTTTGTCAGCATTGTTCCTCCTCCAAATTTTTGTAAAGTCCTTCAATGACAGTGTATTCTGATTTTTTCCTCCATGGTGAAGAAATCACCACAGAATTGCTGGTAGAAAGCTGTGCATATTAACTACCATGGGTCCCCACCACCACCACCAATACCCCCCCCCCCACCCCAACTCCCCATGTCCTCGAGGCTTGTCTCCAAAAGCCTCCAGCTGATAAGATCACATGTCATTTTTCTTCATTATTGTCACTGAACCTCTCCATGTGCTGTCATTCTGGTGGTTAGTGATGTGGGGGTAGTCACGTCCTGACCTCCCACTCTTCGTGGAGAGATCTCGCAGCAAGGGAAATACTATGCGATATGCCAAAGGTTGTCTTCAGGCGTGAAAGGCGAATTCTTGATCTATCGTGTCAAAAGCTGCACAAAGCTTGACGAGTAGGTTTTTGCATACGCCATCACAACAAAATGTAAATACATGGGGAACTGCAACCAGAAGTCAGTACGACAGAGGGTTCCAATAAACAACAGGATTAAAGGAAATGACAAAGTTCTAATATCAAACGAGTGACAGAAAATGACAGAGTTCAAATAACGAGATAACAAGAATTGACAGAGTTCAAGTAAACGACGAGGTAACAGGAAATAACAGAGTTCAAGTAAACGGCGAAGTAACGGGAAATGACAGAGTTCAAGTAAACGACGAGGTAACAGAAAATAACAGAGTTCAAGTAAACGACGAAGTAACAGGAAATAACAGAGTTCAAGTAAACAACGAGGTAATAAGAATTGACAGCGGGTTCAAGTGAACAACGAGGTAATAAGAAATGACAGAGCACAAGTAAAGAACGAGGTAATAAGAAATGACAGCGGGTTCAAGTGAACAACGAGGTAATAAGAAATGACAGAGCACAAGTAAAGAACGAGGTAATAAGAAATGACAGCGGGTTCAAGTGAACAACGAGGTAACAAGAAATGACAGAGCCCAAGTAAACAACGAGGTAACAAGAAATGACAGAGCCCAAGTAAACAACGAGGTAACAAGAAATGACAGCGGGTTCAAGTGAACAACGAGGTAAAAATGACGAGAGTATTAGCGCGCCTTTGCTTGGTCCTGTTTGAATGCATTTGGAGAAGCCTTTGTATAAACAACATTAGTCTATGTAATCACCATGTTGCAAGTGTGTGTGTGTGTGTGTGTGTGTGTGTGTGTGTGTGTGTGTGTGTGCGCGCGCGCGCGTGTGTGTGTGTGTGTGTGTGTGTGTGTGTGTGTGTGTGTGTGTGTGTGTGTGTGTGTGTGTGTGGCGCGCGCGCGTGCGTGCGTCTTTGGCTGTGTGTGTGTGTGTGTGTGTGTGTGTGTGTGTGTGTGTGTGTGTGTGTGTGTGTGTAATTTGGGGAAAGGGGAATCTTATCTTCTGTATTGTACGACCACAACCTTCATTTTGGCTCACCTATTACACAGTCACACCCAAGTTTATAATATCACAACCACAGCACTTGCAATCCACAGAGAGCAATCTGTGTCCGGCTGTCATAGGCAACCAGGCAGAGAAGACACCGCACTGCTGTTGAGTCACTTAGGCCATTGTGAGTGGTGCCTTTTCTGACCCAACATGTGCTAGACACTATCTTTAAAGCCCCCCCCCCCCCCCCCCCTAACCGATGACAATAATTATGCAGCTGTGGAGCCAGCATGAATGAGGACCCCCTTCCAGGGGATGTCCCTTGGCTCATTCAACCACAATCCCCATCAACATGCCGGTATTATGCACAACACGAACTCACTCCTGACGTGAACGTAGAGAGGATTCTACAACTGTGATCACCTCCACATCAGGGCATACACGCTTACAAAATCAGCAAACTCCAATCCGATCTGAGGGTACGGACATAGCTTTATTCTATGCTTCCTTGCCAAATTAATGTATTCTCGCATCAACCAGGCCCGAGAGATACAGACTCCTGTAGCGTTTGGTCATGATACCTGAGCAACGCTCTCAAGAGGCGGGTTCATTCGGTGGGTGAAGCAGTGGGCGAATCATCGACCTTGTTTTTGTGTTGTTTTGTTGGGTTGAGTGATTGTTCTGTCGTTGCTGTTGCTGTTCGTGGTGATGACTTTCTTTTAACGCCTGTTTTATCCGTCTCTGTCCCCTATCATTCTCAATCTTCTTATGTTATCACTGTATTTTATTTCTTCTGACCGAAAAAGGAGCTTCTACAAGACTTGGTAACTCCCCTGTTCTCTTCCCTCCCACTTTCTCTCTACCACTGTCTCGGTCTCTTTCGACCCCGTCTCTCTGCTTCTTAAACTACTTCATGCCGTAACCCCGTTCCTCCCACTGTTGCCCCCTTCTTTCTCCTTTTCCTTCTCTCCTATCTTTCGCCCCTCCGGTGAACCTTTCTCATCGTGAATTCTGTCAATGTCCCCGACAATAGCAGCAGAGCAGTGGAGGGGGAGGAGGGGGGGGGGGGGGGGGTGTTGGAGGGTCTGTTCTCGACGACCACTGCCACGTTCCATAAATCGAATGGAAAAGACGGGAAAGACGGGAGGGGAGATGATGAGCGAACAGGATGCTTGCTAAATTGAGTCGACATGTGTGGTCGGGGGAATACCGGGTTCTGCCTCGTGGGGATGTACAAGAGAGAGAGAGAGAGAGAGAGAGAGAGAGAGAGAGAGAGAGAGAGAGAGAACCAAATAACAGAGGCAAGTACGTACATGCAGATGGATGGACGGACACACAAACAGCCCATGCAGATAAACAGACAGACTGACATATAGATTGACAGACAGAAGGAGGGATACGAAGACTTGCTTCATTCGAATAAACATTAAAACCAAAATGATGGCAAACTATAGGGTCGAATGAACACCTTTCTGTCAACTCCAGTTCTCAGTCTGGAAACGGCTGTTTCGACAAGGGGCTCTTCCTCTTTTTTCATAGCATCCACCTCCCACCCCTTTCCCAATTCCTCAGCCCCTCCCCTCCAGTCCCTCACATCCTCCATCCATATCATTTCATCCACACTTACCGCCCAGTTCCCCAGCCTCTCGCCTAAAAGCAACAGAACTGATCACGCTTTCTCCTAATCGTAGTACCAGTGAATCTGAAGAATGTTCTTCGGCCACGACCAGGATTCGTGTTCTGCGAGAGAAACAAAGTGATATATGTAGTGTACTTAGCACGTCTTGTGGGTATGCCAGACACGCTGGATAGAGTGCAAGTGGGAAGAATTAGAAAGAAGCGAGTGGAGGAAGAAGGCGGCGTCGGGCAGTGGACAAGCGGTGGAAAAGTGAGCGAGCTGGCGCAGGGGTGGAGAGTAGACATATGGGGTGGTTGACCCTCGAAGAGTTCACCTTCTGGAGACCATGCTCTTGAAAAAAAACTGTGCTATGTTTACTTGCCAAGCCGTGGCGTGCCATCTGTGTGCCAGGTGCTAGTATGTCGTGTCTGTCAAGTCCAGGATGTACTTTCTTTTATGCCAAGTGGTAATACGTCTTTTGCGTAATCGAAGCCGTTGTGCGTTATTTGTATACCGAACCCTGATGTGTCACGTGTATACCAACTGTATTGTCATTTACGTGCGAAGTCATGGCACGTTATTTGTATACCGATAAGATAATGTCATTTTGAAGGAATAATGATCAGAAAGGGATCCGTCTATTATGCATCGCAATTTTTCACCTGCGCACTATAAATAGAAATATCCTGATTGGTAGAAATCCTGTGCGTTTTGCAGATTCCTGTTTCAGTGGCAGCGCTCTGGTTACTACATGTAATAACAGAGTTGATCTCTCGCTATTTACTTGCTCTCACCGTTATTCTTTAATCTTACATTCGCAAGCAAAAGCGTTAACGAGTTTTGTTTGGCCTTAAGAGCCTCTGGCAGAAACGACACTGAACTCAACCTTAGAAACCAATCACTGCTTCTCGTGCAGAATCTTCAGTAGCACGTTTATTTCTCTCACCGTTGCCGTCATTGCGCATCTCCATATGTCACTGCTCTGGCGGTAATCGTATAGATGCATAGAGTTCCATCATTCCGCTGGCACCTTTAGGTTCTTCTTCTCATATGCCACTTCATTTTTGCTGGATGTCACATCGGTAACATCGACAGTAACCCATCACAGCCATTACCGGGACTCCTGGGTAATAATAATAATAATAATAATAATAATGAATACTTATATAGCGCCTATTCTCGGCTAGAGACCAAGCTCTAAGCGCTTTACAATCAACACTCGTTCACACAACGGGCTGCCTACCTGGGTAGTGCCGACTGAAGAGCTGTCAGCCGGCGCTTCATTCAGTCGTTTCCCGTGTCATCCAGTCAGTATCGTTCAATATCAATCACTCATTTTCCTTACTTCCTTCATTCTTTCTATTTCTCACGCAGGATGCATGCTATGTGTAACGTGTACATGTTCAGGGGAAATAAGTCAGCTCCAATCATGTTCTACATAAAAAGTGAGTGACACAGAAATGCGTAGGCTGTCGTCTCGACAGAGTTAAGATCGTCTACACCCCTTGTGGCGGTGACTGGCCACAAATCCCACAGTACGTTTTTGGCAGTCTCGTCTCACATTCCATGTCCTCAAGCATCCAACCTGGGATGATACTGGACAGAGTTCAGAAGAGCTCCACGGGGGGGGGGGGGGGGGGGGGGGGGGGGGGATCACTTTCAGAATCGGTAGCATCACAGCAGACGGACCCCCCCCCCCCCCCCCCTA
>CM031607.1:28094410-28099410 GCA_018398815.1 Conus ventricosus | reverse complement strand
GCGACCTCTGGCTCATAAAAAACAATACCTAAACTGGTTTAAGTCAGTCCATAAAACAAACAATCAATACAATCCCCCACCCCCTTACCAGCAACAAGTACAACAACGTAAGAAAGAATGTCAGTTTGGATGCTGCCTGCCTGACTGCCTGCCTGCGCGCGCGTCTGTGTGTGTGTGTGTGTGTGTGTGTGTGTGTGTGTGTGTGTGTGTGTGTGTGTGTGTGGTGTGTGGTGTTGCGTGCGTGCGTGTGTGCGTGCGTGTGTGCGTGCGGGGTGTACGTGCGTGCGTGCGTGCGTGCGTGCGTGCGTGTGTGTGTGTCCGTCTGTCTGTGTTAAAAGTTTTAACACAAAAAGTGTTTCAGACGGATCTTACAAACTATCTGTCATTGTCAGACACGAAAGAGACCACACAATACCATCAGTGCTACGGTTAGATGAGGGGTAGGACCAGGTTAACCCTAACGTTTCACCAACTTCTACACCATAAACTTTTTCTAAACAGACCATTGTAAACAGTAACATCAGCTGTCCCTAAGGCACTTTGAAAAACCACATTCAGCTACAATGAAAAAAATAAGAAGTGAATGACTTGCAATACTAACTTGAAAACTCTTTTTTCAGAATAGCTGCTGTAGTGTTCAGCCTTCAGCTCTATGCTTGAGCGTTTTCGTTTAGCTCTCGGGAGAAGCTCCGTGTATGTCGTTGCTTGCCGCTGGCGTGGCTTCATGTGTGTGATGTTGGTGGAAGTTTATGTGTGTTTTGATCTTTGTGATTCGTCTGACGAGCGTGTGATGTGCTTGTTACGACCGCGTGAGAGCACGAATAGATTTTGATGCTGATTGATACAGATGAATAAGAAGTGACTTGAATTGTCTTATAGGGAATGAGCCGAGACATGTTTTATGGAGTCACATTGTATCAAAACACGGTGCATTGACAACCTCTCTCCGCATGGGCACCTAACGTCATTAAGACATTTACACTCTCACGCCTTGTTTCAGTCTCACATCGAGCGATAAATAAACCGCCAATCATAATTAATATCATTTACGAGACGAGAAGCCTGAATGTCAATTCTCGAGTGATGCTCGTTGTGAGTTAATGACATACTGCCTCTGAAAGTCTATATTCTTCTTCTTCTGCAGACAGTGCTGTCCTGACATTTACAATCATCAGCTTTCCGAGCGTCTTGTCTTACGGTTCTGTCTGTTCGTTTATTGCCGAAACACCATAGTCGGTTTGTAACCCAAACGAACGGTTACATCATTACCTTTCTAAGCGCACAGACTAATCAGTGTGGATCTTTCCTCGACCTTTGTTGATGTTAGTGCGATGTGGACCCAAGATAAAAAAAAAAGACAAGGACCAGAAACAAAATCACGAAGAGGCACACGGTTTTTATCGCTCAACCATGAGACAACTTACGAGTTCTGCTATAAAAATGGATCGACCCATATCAAATATGATTTCTCTCTCTCTGTCTCTCTCTCTCTCTCTGTCCCTCTGCCACTCTCTCTCTTTCTCTCGCTCGCTTGCTCACACACACACACACACACACACACACACACACTCCTCTCTCTCTCTATCTCCCTCTCTTTCTCTCACCCTCTGTCTGTCTCCGTTTGTCTCTCTCTCACACAAACTCACTCACTCTCTCCCTCTCTCTCCACATACACACACTCACACACACACACACACACACACACACACACGAACGCACATATACGTTCGCGCGCGCGCGCACACACACACACACACACACACACACACACACACACACACACACACACACAGGGACCAAAATGAAATTTAACAAAAATCGTGACAATCGTGCCTCTCTGTAAGACTGTAGAAACACGAAGACCCGAGTCATGCCTCTGAAAAAGCGACAAAGGGCAACCTTTACACAAAAGACAGACAAAAAAGAGAAATGACCACACACACACACACACATATCGCCTTTAGCCACCACAGCACCCGCTCCTTTCCCTTCCCTGTTCTCAAGAAACGATGTTCGGAAGGGCGGTAATCTGTATAAGAGCACGTGTGCAGGGAGAGTGACCCCTGCCGTTTTATGGGACAGATGGGCATGGTCAAAGCAATGTTGCCTCCATCAGTCATCTTAACATTTCATTCAGAGAGACAAAACAGCAAAACACGGGTGTCAAGCAGTGCGCCTGTTAACGCAGGCAATCCCAAAACCCCGATCGTTGTTATCCTGGAGTGCGCTTCAAAAGAAAACAAAAAGTCTCTTCAGGTCTATTTCTTGACCCTTCAACGGAGAAAAGGTAGTTTTATACAAAGTGGAAAGTCAGGTATTATCTTCCCCTTGATTATTCTTTTTACCTTGCAGCAGATGTTGCGAAGCACAGCAAACGGCAGACTACACACGGTACAAAAACTAAAGACAGCAACAATTCTGTGCAGAATCCGAGTTGCTGTTTTCGGGGAGCGAAACTTGTGACGTCGGTTTTGCTCCGCTTAAGCTAGTCGGCTTGGGTATTGTACCAGATCTCGGTGTTCTGCTTCCCCGCCCCCCCCCCATCCCCCCTTTCTCCCCCCCCCCTCCCCTTCTTCCTCAGTTTCAATCTACCTTCCTAAAGAAAATGCTTTGTTACTGTTGTTTGTTTGCTTGTTTGTCTGTTTAGTTTGTCTTTCACGGCGGGTTCCTTTGCTTTACAGACCTATGGTCGTCTTTCTTCTGGCATGAATCTTCGTAAAGTAAGGTTCTTTGTATGTTTGATTTTCTTCCCTTCTTTCACTCTTTTCTTTCTTTCTTTTTTCTTTTTTTGTTTGTTTTTGTTTGTTTGTTTTTTGTTTGTGCACACATTTTCATCCAGAAGACAGAAACAGAAGAATTTTTGTGTTTTTTGTTTTGTTTTGCTGTTTGTCGATGAATCTAAACTTAACTCATTAAAAAAAAAAGAGAAAAACAACAATAACAAAACTCAATTGCAATTGTTAGATCGCCACTCTTCGTTTTTGTTCCGATGCCGCATCTCTCGTGTCATATCCGTGGCATTACGCTCACCTCGCTCTCTCCGGCTCCCCAAAACATAGCGACACCCAGATTCATCCTGTCACAGCCGTAACACAGCAGTCCACGGGAAATAATCAACATCAAGTCGTCACGTGGTCACCCACCAGAGGAGACACCGCACGCCGCGGAGCCGGTCCGGTGGCGTTCAGTGGTGTCTGTTCTGATCCAGCTTGCGCAGAGAAGCACACATTAAACTTCCTTTTGACGAAGATGAGCTGACATGAGTGAGAGTTGTCCTCTTCAGAGCGTAACCGAAACTGTATCTGTCCAACAGCAATACCCATGAAGTTGTCGATACCAATGATTTTTGACGCGAGCTCAACTATCGGCGTAGGCTGTGGTGAACATAGGAACTGAAGTTTAATCAATCTCTGTCTCTCTCTCTCTGTCTGTCTGTCTGTCTGTCTGTCTCTCTCTCGCTCTCTCTCTCTCTCGCTCTCTCTCTCTCTTTAGTGAAGAAGACACCGAAATACATTTTCTTCTGAAATGTCCAAGTTACCAAACAATTACGAGAAAAATATATTCATAAACACTATAAAGATAGCTTACCTGTCCAGTTGAAAACACTGTTGCAAAACGAAAATGCTGTCATAATGAGAGATGTTGCTATGTTTGTACATTATGCTTTACGTTCTAGAGAGGAACGGTTGTAATGAAATGTTATAAACCTAAGTTTGTTACTTGTTATCGCCAAATGAGCACCCTTCTTTATGAATTAACAACCAAAAAAATCACTCATTTTCAATAGCTCACACAATTTAATGTTATGTGTCTCATGTGGATAGGCTGGAGGCCTCACATTAAAGTCATGAGTTCACGAGTTTCTCTCTCTCTCTCTGTCTCTAAGACGACGTGCGTTTTGTTTTGTGCTGTCCCGTCCTAAATGATTAAGAGTTAGGTATATACATTTGAAGCACTATACTTTACTTCTAGCATCATACAATAAACGAACAAGTAACAACTGGGCCATTTATCTGTATACAGCAGTGGAGTTACGACCTGTGTTTGTTGCTTGATAAATATATTAAACGTGATTAGTTAAACTGTAATATGATTTTCTTGGATAATTGTTTCGTTGCACCTCTTTTATGGGGGGCAAAAGCTTGTTAACGAAAAAATTTGAATAAAGTATTCATTTCCGTAATCTCTCTCTCTCTCTCTCTCTCTTCTCTCTCTCTCTCTCTCTCTCTCTCTCTCTCTCTCGCTCGCTCGCACAGTTCCTCTCAGACTGATTCTTTTCGCTGCTTCCCTCTGAAAACCTTCAAGTCTCCCATCTGCAATGCTCGTTCCTTTATGCCTTGTCTTGGATCCTTTTACAGTTTGACTGATGCATGCAGATGAATTCTTCATGTCAGTTTCAAAAGGGTCAATGATTTATCGATTTCAGGTAATTGTGAAGTTACGGTTGCCACTCTCTCTCCCTCCCCCCCCCCCTCTCTCTCTCTCTCTTTCAACATTACCCTTCTCTCTCTCTCTCCCCCTCTCTCTCTCCTCTCTCTCTCTCTCTCTCTCTCTCTCTCTCTCTCTCTCTCTCCATCTCTGGTGTCCCTTTGTTCCCAAACACCCGTGTAACTCTCCATTCTAAAAACCCACCCACCCTACCCCCATACCCCTCTCCTTTCCCCAAATCGATCTCAAGAGGAAGTGTTTTTTGAGCCTGTTCAACAATGACTCTCCAAGGAGGCGACCCAGACGGGGCCCTTCTCTTTCGATAAACATCACTTGTCCTCACGTTAAAACCTCTTCGTTCGTCCAGATCTGGCTGCCCTTGGGCAGCTCGTACACACAGTTCGCTGGAGGTAGTTTTTTTTTATGACGGTAATCACTGAGGACGAAAAGCGTCGGTCTTGTGTGTGTGTGTGTGTGGGGTGTGTGGTGGGGTGTCCGAAACCACATGAACATTCCAAGTTACGGGGGATTTCTCCTTCCCTGTCTCCCCCCCCCCTCCTCCTCCTTCCCCT
>CM031607.1:28081910-28084410 GCA_018398815.1 Conus ventricosus | reverse complement strand
CCCACACGCAATGAATGGCATATCAACGCTGACAAAAGAAAAGAATGCAAACGAACGCTGACACAAACAAAACATACACATGAATGCTGGCACAAACAAAAACGCTAATGTACTCTAACACAAGCAAAACATCCAAACGAACGCTCCACAAACAAAACACGTACACAAACGCTACCGCAAGCAAAACACGCAAACGACCGCCGACACACAAACAAATGCAAAAGAACGCTGGGGCACACAAAACAAATTTAAAAGAGAAACGCTGACACAAGAAAAACATTCAAACGAACGCTGACACTAGCAAAACATGCAAACGAACGTTACCACAAACAAAACACGCAAATGAACGCTGCCACAAACAAAACACGCAAATGAACGCTGCCACAAACAAAACACGCAAACGAACGCTACCACAAACAAAACACGCAAACGAACGCTACCACAAACAAAACACGCAAACGAACGCTGCCACAAACAAAATGCGCAAACGAACGCTGCCACAAACAAAATACGCAAACGAACGCTGCCACAAACAAAATACGCAAACGAACGCTGCCATAAACAAAATACGCAAACGAACGCTACTACAAACAAAATACGCAAACGAACGCTACTACAAACAAAGCATGCCAACGAACGCAACCACAAGCAAAACACGCAAACGAACGCTGACAAACACAAAACATGCAAACGAACGCTGGCACACACAAAACAAATGCAAACGAATGCTGACACACACAAAACGAATGCAAAAGGAACACTGGCACACACAAAACGAACAAACAAAAAACCGCTGACACAAGCTAAACATACAAACGAACGCTGACACAAGCTAAACATACAAACGAACGCTGACACAAGCAAAACATACAAACGAACGCTGACACAAGCAAAGCATACATAATATGACTGCTGCCTCAAACCGGCACTGTTCGCACAAACACGCCATGATACATTATTGCTGGCGCGAGCACAACGAATGATGGGGAAAGACAGGCAGAAAACGGAGATAAAACAAACATCAGCGAGGGTCATAATTTAATGGTCTCCTTGTTTTCCTCTTTGTGTGTTGAGTCCCATATTCCGCTTCGTCTCTCTCTCTCTCTCTCTCTCTCTCTCTCTCTCTCTCTCTCTCAGCCTGTTTAGATAATAAAAATCATGGCGACAAGGAGAAACAGAGAGACGAGAGTAAAAGAGACAAGGGGGGTGGGGGGCATGGAGTAGAGACACTCTATGAGTGTGTGTGTGTGTGTGTGTGTGTGTGTGTGTGTGTGTGTGTGTGTGTGTGTGTGCGTGCGTGCGTGCGTGCGTGCGTGCGTGCGTGCGTGCGTGCGTGCGTGCGTGCGTGCGTGCGTGCGTGTGTTTGTATATTCAGTCTTCTATATTCTCTATGCCTTTCAGGTTGTTCTTTTTCTGGACAAGAAAATGGTGTAATGTATGAATGTGTGTGTGTGCGCGCGCGCATGTGTGTGTGTGCATGTGTGTGTGTATGCGTGCGTCCGTGCGCACGCGCGCGCGCGTGTGTGTGTGTGTGTGTGTGTGCGCGCGCGTGCGTTTGGCATGGCGGAGAAAGATGCAGAGAGAGAGAGAAAAGAGAGAGAGAGAAAGAGAAAGAGAGAGAGAGAGAGAGAGAGAGAGAGAGAGAGAGAGAGAGAGAGAGAGAGGGGGGGGGAGGCAGGGAGAAAGAAAGACAGAAAAAGAGAAAGAGAGAGAGAGAGATGATGATGATGATGATGATGATAATCTTTATTTCCAAGGGTAACAGATAAGCAAACACATGCTTTTTTTCATCCGACCCTCGCCCCACTAAGGGACTAACTAAGCATAACTAGCGACTAAAACTTGCAAAAATTATAACAAACTCACATATCTTCACAAATGCATTAAAACTTGATAAATTGTTCATCCATTAACATTTAAGTCATAGATGACTTTGAAGGAGAAAAAAAGGAAAAAAGAAAAAAGAAAGCAATTGCAACAACAAACATAAATAAAGAAATAAATTTCATAGAAGAGAGAAAAAAAAAAATCAGCACACACAACATAGAATAAGCGATCCTCCTGACAGACACGACAGACAGAAACAGAGAGAGAGAGAGACTTTAATGATCAGACAGTGACACAATACTTAAACTCACACACGGACAGACAGAAAGACCGACCGACAGACAGACGCAGACAGACTGATAGGGAAAAAGGCTGACAGACACGACAGACAGACAGAAACAGACTGATAAAAAAAAGGCTGACAGACACGACAGACAGACTCACCGAAAGAACTGGTCCCCACGGACACGGACTGCTGCGGGCACTGTCGTCATGGTGACTGACCGGAGCTCCGCTCTCGGTGTCAAGGTTAAGGTATTTGGGGTCAGAGGTCAAGGTGTCGTACTGCACAAACTTGCCCGACGTGTCAAGGACAAACTCGGAACTCTCCGAGTTGACCTGCCCAAAGAAAACCCGTCCACGCCTTTAAGTTTCACCTAAACAAAATCAACCC
>CM031607.1:28074410-28076910 GCA_018398815.1 Conus ventricosus | reverse complement strand
GGACAGTACTTGTCCGAGTCTCGCTGGCACCTGTGGATGGTTCTTTTCCTTTCCGCCTTCGGTGCCAACTGACACGTCTGGACATGCTCTATTATTGTCTGTTCCCGTTTTCGTTCCCCCCCCCCCCCCCCCCCCCCCCATGGTTCCGAAGTAGGAGTCTTGCTTCCTAAGTCAATCGCCCTTAGAACGATGAATGATCCAGAAAGAAGAGAAAGGGGAAGGGGAAAAGAGGGGTGGGTGGGGAAGAAAACAGGACGGGTCATATTCAGTACACAGTGACTCATAACGGCGCCTACGAGAGTGACGACCAATGGTGAGGGGAGGAAGAAGGGGGAGGGGGGCTGTCAAAGGGGTAGTAACGGGGGAGAGGACCGCCCTTCAACTGACCAGCGGACCGAACAAGAAGGGGAAGATGGAGTAGGGGGCGGGTGAGTAGTCATACCACACGGTATGAAAATATGCCAGGAACACTACTGCACCCTCCCCCCTCCCCCTCCTTTTTGTTTTCCTTTGGCGACAAAGGATCGGACGGAGGAAGAACGGAGCGGAGAAGTATTTTGAACTCTCCCCCCTCCCCCCCCCCCACCTCCACACCTCTGCACCCTTCTCCTTCTCAGTCCACTCCCTGCCACCGCCTACCCCCACCCCCTCCTCATTCCACTCCCTCTCGGCCAATACGGCCAACAACGCATCTCCCGACAGTCATTACTGAAACAGTGCGGAGGCTTTTTCGCTGCAGACCAAAAAAAAAAAAAAAGTTCCCTGCTGCATAACAAAACTGTCAACATGACCTGGTCTGACGTACCCCCGTCGGTGAAAAGGCTGCGTTGAAATGTTTCAGGTCAGCTAGGATGACGTGACGTAAAAGAAAGAAGTGGTTAAACTGACACAGTGGATTGCAGCCTAAACATTATTTGATTGATAGATGATATGGAAGATGAATGTGAATGTTACTCTTTGTCATTGACATGCACAGATCCACAAACATTCGCACGCACAAACATGCACACAAACACGCGCGTGCACACACACACACACACACACACACACACACACACACACACACACACACACATACCAACACGTACACACACACATACACACATGGCAGTAATTGCACGTGCACACACACACACACACACACACACACACACACACACACACACACACACACACACGAGCGTGCACACACACACACGCGCCTGTGCTCGTCAGCACTTCACACACACACACACACACACACACACACACACACACACACACACACACGACAACACAAACAACACATAATGGTTTGCATTTGAGTGAACAAGGCCATCGGTATACAAGTTGACAAATCTGAACAGAGAGAATAGGCTTACGTGGAACCCAAGGCATCAGTCAAGAGATCTGACCAAAGGCAGTACGTATACTATCTTTGATTCGGCAGAAGCGACCTGCTCTCAGGGAGAAAGACAGAGAAACAGAAACACGGGCATGATACAGTTTCCGTGAACTAACAGTCATAAGCAATAAACAGAAGGGTACAATGGACAGCGCTGACAACCGCTGACGTCAAACAAACCCAGAATGCCCCCCCCCCTCCCCCCTACACACACAAGCCATCTCAAGAGTGACGATACTTTTCTCTTCTTCTAGGGGAAGTAATAATCGTTACGGATTGACAGAGTTACGTAACCTGCTGCTTTTCATTTCTTTTCTTTTTTCTTTTTGTTTTTGATAAGACATCGGGAAAATGGTTAATGTGAACGTTTACGACGGACAGAAAGTAGTTATTTTCCATAAATATATGTGGCTTCGTTTAACAGTTATAAATTCTTAGCACTATCTTTACAATTCGTGTTCAACGGGAATTTTGTGTAGTTATTTTCCATAAATATATGTGGCTTCGTTTAACAGTTATAAATTCGTAGCACTATCTTTACAATTCGTGTTCAACGGGAATTTTGTTTTTAATTTAACAACAGATTAGCATCAAGATCAAGTAAATACTAAATGTTGGATTCAAACTTTCCAATAAGTTTCATGAAAAAAATGTTCCCTTTCTTTTTTCTTCTATGTGTCGCAATTTTTTGCTGACCAAAAGTGGACCCGAACTCGCACCAAAACTTAATGCGAAATGGATGCGTTCGTCCTAGGGCTATGCTTCATTGCTTGCTAAAAATTCTGTTGAAACTGTGCTCAGTCGTTTTCGCGAAATCTGGCATACAGATAGACAGACAGACAGACAAACAAACAAAGAGTCAGTCAGACGCTGATGAAAAGAGAGCCTCCTTGGAAGAGGTCACAAAAACTATGCATAAAAAAAAAAAGAAAAAAAAGAAAGAAAAAAGCAAGCCCAACAACAAACTATTGTCTATGGAAAAAAAATCTGATACCAACTTTTAAGGTCACGTATGATTTTCAATGGTTGTTGTCTCTTGTATGAAGAGTATACAGTGACAAAGATTTTGGATGTTTACCCTGTACAAAGGGAAAAGTACAGTACAACAGGAACAGG
>CM031607.1:28054410-28069410 GCA_018398815.1 Conus ventricosus | reverse complement strand
GGAAGGAAGTGTTGAACTTCAAGAATCTGGAATCCAGATGAACGTAAACTTAATGACACAAAGAAGTTCTTTTCTATAATGAATTTAAGTTTCAATGCCAGCGTTTTAGTCGCAGAGATCTAATAAGGCAGGATGCAGCCAAACTCCGAACTGTTCCACTTGTGAACTATATTTCGTTTTCAAATATTTTCAACGCCTTCAACATCACACACGTGTTCTGACTTTCGTGATGCTACATTTTCTCCGCCAGAGTCAGACACACAGTTCTCTTCAACCAGACCAATGAAGCTCAGATTGGGCCCGAATCTCTAGACGCCACTCTTACTTCGTATGCCCAGACAACTCTCAAACTAAACAACACACACACAGGGATTTGTTTTCCTTCCACTTTTACCAGCTTCACAGGCAAAGTCAGAACCTCGCAGATCCCTTAACACACAGATGCATGACTGAACTCTTGCATGACTCTTAACTCTTGCGTGACTCCGAACTCTTGCGTGAGTCTGAACTCTTGCTCTCTCAATGTAGACGCGTCCATTTTTTTTGTTCGCTACATCCATGCACTCAAGTTGCTGACGTCCAAAGAAAATCCTCTTTTCATGATTAAACACTTTACCGCCGACGTTAAACACACAGTTCTTTCAGTAGGCATTTGCCGAAGTCTGTGCTTGCTCTTTGTCAATATCCAGTCATTCTCTATCCCTGGACGATATTCATAATGTTCTCTTCAGTCGTGGTTTTCTCAAAAGCCTTCAACTCACTGCCAAAGTCAAACGCTCGTTTCAAACTTTAATGCCAGTCATTCTCGTCATATGTTTTTGACTGGTCAGAGCCGAAGTTTTATAGTACTTCATTTGGTCGGAGTTGTGCTGCCACTTTGGGACACAGCCTGACACGGAATCTCTGGAATGTCGGAAGCTGGCATCGCCGCACTGAGTTTGCATCTGGTGGAAAAGGTCTCGGCTTGGACTGGTTGTGTAACTGACTGACTGATTTACCAAGTGATTGCTTGATTAGTGAATTGATTGTTTGTGAACACGGCCAGCAGGGATGGATATCTACAATGAGCTCATTTAGCTTTTCGTAATGTTGATATTCTTGTCAGCAGTTTGCTCTATTTCTTTTAAGTGTGGTTTAACATTCTTTGGACAAGACACAAGCAGAACAGGCAACGAAACAAATTCGAATCGTGCACCATTCACGGAAGTTTTACAATGTCTACTTTCTGGAAATAGGTCTATACACGAGAAGACGACCAATAAAATGTTGACAGCTGCTGCCCACTTCGCAACATATTGCAATCAATTTTCAACAACCATGCATTCAGTCGTTAAAATACCTAAGCAAACATCACTTAGTAGAAGTTATAAGAACAGGATTTTAAAAGTCTCTAGTAATACTATAAAAAAAATCAACAACTACATCACTTATAAATTACTGTGATGGAGACCTATCCAATGTCATTATGTACTGTGCCCAAACAAAAAAAAATCAACTAAGGTACAAGATTTCAATTTTTCGTCATATCGTTTCGTAGGAGTATGAAGACAGGAATGGCCGGGGATGGGGGTGGGGGTGGGGGGGGGGGGGGGGGGGCGGGGGCAGGTATTCTGGACGTCATCTTCGGCTACATTCCGGAGAAAGAAGTGAAAGTGCCCTAAATGGGCGTTCCAGGAGGGGGCGAAGGGGGAAGGGGGGACAGAATAAAGCGTCAAACAAAATGCGGTATCAGCAGTTCTTCTATGAAACATTCCACCAAATGTTCTGAAAGTAATTTTGCATTGCTTTCCGTCCTCATCCTCCCTGCTTACCCCACATATCCTACCCCCCTCATACATACTTCAAACTACCACCTCTCCCTTACACACGAAGCAACTAGTCGCTGAGCATAATGCATTCGCAATGCACTGACAGGTAAACAAGTCCCGCTGTCCATCTTGCCATACCTACACCCATATACACCCCACTCTTGAATTTGTGCAACCACTGTATACGTCAAGAACCACACACACACACACACACACACACACACACACACACACAACACACACACACGCACACACACACACACACACACACACACACACACACACACACACAGCCCTTCACCTCCGTCTACGCTTAGATAAACTGATTGGCCACTAAAATTGTCAACATTATCTCACTTTCACATACACACACTGAAAAGACCACAACTGGAGAAAGGGAAAGAACGAAATAAAAAGGAATGGCAGAGTACAACTTAGAAACATCAGGTTGAGAATGACACCTGATGATGTCCTTTTCGTCGGTTGAGCTGTAAACCATCTGTCCTGATAACTATGGAAGCACAGTTTCTTTCTTTTCTCTCTCTCTCTCTCTCTGATCGCTTCGACAGCGTACAAACTGAAAGCAGGCCTTTCACCGCACAAATTCACCAGCCATAGCACATTCAGCGATGTGCAGGTCTCCTGCATAACAGTAGTATCATAGCCCATTTTCATTTACGTCTTTGTGTACCGCTTTGCCCCTGCGTATAAGTGGTCTCGTTCCACTTGTCAACTGTCGCAGAGTGCAAACTTCTCCAACCTTTACGGCAGAGATGGATATACAGAATGTGCCACAACGCCAGTTCTGAGTCTTTAAAAAAATGTCTTTTTTGTCTCATTTTCCATGCCCCTCCAGTGGCATTACTCCTTACACCACTCATTCCGCTCTCTCCCAAACAGCCGAGCTCATGGTCATCCCGTCGCAGCCCCTGCTTCGCAGACCACTCAGAGCGATCACCGTGAAGTCACTATCAGGCAAGCCGCCTGACGCTGCCGAGTCGTTTCGGTGATGTTCAGTGAGGTCTGTTCTGATCCAACAAATGGCGAACACCACTTTGTAATCTCCATACAGACGACAATAACTGCTTAGTCGGGGAAGCCAACGTGAGAGAGCGTCCTCCTCTGAAGGGAACACCACCACCACCACTACCACCACCACCACCACCACCCTTTCAATGACAGTTCCCGTAGACCTGTAATTCCGACGACTTTGACACAAAGTTATCACGGGCGTAGACGTGAAGAGATAATCGAAATTAAGGTCACCATGTTAGCAGGTCAAAAAGCATTACTTTGAGACTTTGTTATATCCTAATCAATGAGACTGACGAAGATGATTCCGTGGATTTCCATTATGCTTTGAACCTATATAGCAGGGCTGTACTCAATGCTGCATTTCATAACATTTTCTTTTGTTACCCAGGCCCGAGAGATACAGACACCTGCAGTGTTGATCAGAAACTCTGTGCAGCACCGTCAGAGAGGCATCCAGGAAGTGGATGAAACTCCACTGCGTGATTCCAGTCTTCCCAACTGAACCGGTAGCACATTCCGCACAGGGTAGGATCCGGCTGAGACCGAAAGCAAAAGCTCCATCACATGTTTGTTGTCACGTTGTTGGTTCAGTAGGATTTAGAAAGTCTATTCACCGGCCGTTTTCTAACGTATATTTAGTATCAAATCCATATCAACTTGACAACATATAAATCCATATCAACTTGACAACATATACATCCCATACTCTACGTCAACTGTAACAGAATGCGAACTAAAAGCTAAGTAAATAAACAAGCTAAATCTTGAAAAAAAAAAGGAAAAAGAAAAATCTGGCAAATATCAAATGACGGTTACAAAGTAAATATATAGATAAATGAACACAAAAAGATTTCCAACAAGGCGTTTTGGTGATACTGACTGAAGACAGTAGAAGCTCTGCCGAAAGTTATATATCAGCAGCTATCCTATGAAGCTGACAATCTGTTTATCTTCCATAGTGTTCAGACTGAAACAAAACGATGTCCATGCTGAAACTCGTCTTCGGTCTCACCGTCCACACTACCTCAACAAACAAACAACAGCCGATGCTTCACATCCCGTGCAAGACACTGCGAGGAAAATAGAACCGGGGGGAAAAAAATCTGGTCTGCATCGAGTTTCAACGATGGTTACACACCATGCAGATTGCCATCTAGGTCTCCTGTCATTCCAACTGCGGCAGTCACTCTGCTTCCATGACCTGGCCTTTTCTGGCACACACACACACACACACACACACACACACACACACACACACACACACACACACTCACACAGAGGACTCTCTCTCTCTCTCTCTCTCCTCTCTCTCTCTCTCTCTCTCTCTCTCTCTCTCTCTCTCTCTTCCTTTCCCTCCAACTCTCCACCCTCTCGCTCTCTACCTATCTCCCTCCTCGAAAACTTGCTTTCTCATACAGCTTGCACTGCTACATCACGGCAGAATACAAAACATGGCAAGGATTAAGAAAGGTACTCGCACGCGCGCGCGCGCACGCACACATGCACGCACACACGCAAACACACACACACACACACACACACACACACACACACACACACACACACACACGCACGCACGCACGCACGCACGCACGCACGCACTCGCACAGACACCTACAAGTGTGCGTACGCACGTACGCTAGCACGCACGCACGCACGTACACACAGACGCACAAACACAGACAAAAGGCAGACAAGACAGTCAGACAGACAAACAGACGGACAGATAGACAGCCAGACAGACAACCACCGGTGTATAAAACAGGGCGTTGTCTTGTCAGCAGTTGACACAGGAATGAAAGGAGGACGAGAGTCAGAAAGCGTTTCGCTCTTTCTGCCACTCTGGCTCTCTTTGTAGCCCATCACGCTGAGGGCTTTGGGTACGTTCTGTGTTCATAAGAGGCCTAACGAGTACCTGTTTCTTTATTTGTTAGTTTATTTATTTATTCGTATGTTTACGTGTTTACTTACGCACTTGTTCTATTATCAATTTATTTCTTTTTTACTTTTTTTTATCTATTAGCTTTTTGTTGCATTAATATTCATTTATGTAATCGTTTTATGGATTTTCCATAAAATTTTATGCGTTTATTTTCGTTAATGCATGGGGTTTTTTTTAAAGTATACATCGTCAGTTTTACTTCGGTCATTCGGATGGGTTCTTTCAGAGCTTTCTTGCTCCTTTGATCATTTCTTAATATTCACTGACCTTTTTTTTCTGTCCCATCTTCTGCGCCACCTCAATGGCAGTGCACCCACGCCGCCCATTCCGACACCCCGTCCACAGCCACAGCCCGGTCAGTCCCGCCGCAGCCCCGGCACCGGCAATCCACAGGGAGCAGTCAATGTCAAGTTGTCAAGAGGCAACCCACCGTGGAGACACTGCACTGCCGCCGAGTCACTCAGGTGGTGTTCAGTGACGCCTGTCCACATACGCAGGACACCACCTGCTAAGCCCCCTACTGACGACAATAATTGCTTGGTCTCGGAGCCGGCGTGAGTGAGCTCTCCCTCTGGAGGCGCCACCCTGTCCGTCCAACGACAGCCCCAATGGACTCGCCGATAGCGATGACCCCGACAGAATCAAACCAAGGCCACAGACGTGGAGAGGACATCGGAACTGAGGTCACCATGAGAGCACGCATGAAAGGCCACAGAATTTGACTTTTTTTATGCTGATCGATAAGAATGAGGATGATGAAGACGATGCTATGGATTTCCATTCAGATCTGAGACTGCATGACAGGGCTGTAATCTACGCTTTCTTTCATAATATATCCCGGCGTCAACTAGGTCCTAGAGATACAGACATCTGCAGTGTTGGCCAGGAAATTGGAGCAGCACTCTCAGAAACGCATCCATTTAGTGGATGAAACTCGACTGTGTGGTCCCAGTCTTCCCAACTGAGCCCGTAGCAAACTCAACTCTGGGTAGGAGCCGGTCGGGGCAGAAAATTCCCACATGACTGTGATGGGAATCGACCACACGACCTCCCAGCCGGGAGTTCGCGATCCTAACCACTTCGCCACGGCCGCTGGTGATGTTTTTGTTTTGCTTGCTGCAAGTACCCTCCTCCCTTTTTCTAATCATACTTATTTATTTTGTTTGTTTTTCATCGTTCATAAATTGTTTACGTCGACATAACTTTCCTCTAAAAGTGTAATTGTATCCGCAGTCCGATCTCTCTTTGGGGGCTTGTTTGTATGTTTGTTTGTTTGTTCGCTTTCTGGGCTTTCTTCTCTGACATTTACGTCACACAAGAACGTGAGAAAATGGCTCAGAAGCAGTTTATCACTCGTCACTGAAAGTCGCAACAATATTTCAAACACGCTTTTAATCAAAGTCTTTTTTTTATTGAAAACAATTCACATGTAATTTCGAAATAAAAGAACACTTCATTAGAATTATTTACTCGTGAAATTGATGTTTTATGGTTGTCTTACAATGCAACCATGACGCTCAAGATCTCAAAAAAAGGGGGTTAACATCTATGTCGGTGCAGCACGTTTCCCCTTACAACTTTTCGGCTCATCGTCTCACGCCTAACCACGGCTCACCTAAATTATCGATTCTCACTATGATGGACCGACTCAGGCAAAATGTTTCACACCGTTGGTGCCTTTTTTGCCCCGAGTAAGAAGCACCTGCACTGAGGAATAGAACAGGTTTGGCGGGCCATAATCAGGTGCGCACCTTTTTTTTGTTGTTTTTTTTTGTTTTAAACAACATCGAATCTACTTCAAACGCCAAATTTTTCTTTGACACCAGACAGGTAAATCAGCTCAATGTGGACCCTTGATAGTACCTGTCATGAAGTCGCTTTGGGGTGAAAATAAGAACAGATGTAAGATCCCCCGCCCCCCCCCCCCCCCCCCCCCCCCCCCCCCCCGCCTAAAAATGTCTGCGGCGCCATTTAATGTAGAAACCGTGAACCGTGTATACCAGGCAGTATGAATGAAGCTGAAGCTTGCAAATAACCCTAATACTTGACATGTTACGTCTGTTGTCTCAAACAAAACAATCGACTTCCACAAACTAACTAAAGAAGATGCTAACCATGGTATCAGTACTCCGTACACATATCCTAAAGAGTATTACAACGTATTTTTACATAACCCTTAAAGCAGTCTCAGAACCCAAGCAGATCAGAAAGAGTTTACAACTAACGTCATGTGCCTTCAATCATATCTCAGAAACGCCACTTCAGCGAGAGAGAGAGAGAGAGAGAGAGAGAGAGAGAGAGAGAGAGAGAGAGAGAGAGAGAGAGAGAGAGAGAGAGAGAGAGAGTGAGTGTGTGTGTGTGTGTGTGTGTGTGTGTGTGTGTGTGTGTGTGTGTGTGTGTGTGTGTGACTGGCAGCAAACGCATCCTCAGACTTTATTCTTCTTTCTGTTCACAAACCTTCCATCGATTCCGCTCATTTCTTTTCAACGCAGTGTACAGGCTCAACGACTCCATCACTCGTCTGCCAACATGTCTACTACTGTTGGTCGATCAACAACAGTTAATCATGGGAGCTTACTTCCCTGCAAAACATGTCTCGGTTTAGAAGAACAGAAAATCGATGCCTCCCCATTTGCCTGCAAAGACGAGTCACGTCGGCAGGTGATTTATCGCCAAGCTAACCGCAGAGACCCTTTTTCGTCTGGGCGGCTGCAGTAAGGCAGTACTCACAGCAATCGATGCACGTGGTACTCGAGTGTCGTGCGAAAGATTTATCGCTGGGAAAACGGTACCTACAAAAAGGTCGACACAATCATCGTAATCAGTGAGAAGAAACTCTAAGGAGAGCTTGACAGCAGAAGGTCTTCAGAGAAGAACACTCCCCTCAGACAAGTGTTTCGGCCCTGAACTCCTCACTCTCTAAGGGGGCCGGACGCGTCCAGGTCATAACTCCAATATGCTCTTCTACTACCATTTTTTCCCGGCACAGTTGGGATTCGAATCCGCAACTTTCGGATGGGTGGTGTCTCAAGGTAAGGTAATGTTGCTTATAGCCCAGCCGATTGCAAAGGGCCATATCAGGGCTGTTACCACGTTGAAATCAACCCACAAGTCATCAACAACAAAAAAACCAACCTTTCACACATCTCTTTGAAATGCATCTTCTAGAAGCGTACCAGAAATTTCGTTCTAAATCTTTCTTCCGTAAAATCCTAGATCAGATGAAAAATGTTAATCACTTCAGAAATTCAAAGATCACGTCAGGTGGGACATCTCTGAACAGGATTTTCATGGAGTCTGCTGTGAAGTGTTTATGTCTCACATCATGCAAGTCCCAACAATCTAAAAGAATATGTTTCACTGTGAGTGGAACATGACATGGAATGCACCAAGGAGCTTCTTCGCCTTTTAAAAGATAAGGAAGGGATTAAAACGAGTGGCCTGTGTGCAAGCGGCACAAGACCGTTTCGTCTTTACATCTTGTCTAAATAGATGGATGTCTTACCCCAAACCACTGCAAACGAACACCTGTTCCAAGTTGAGAAATTTAAGAATTATGAAGTTCACTTTTGTTCCTCCTCTACCAGATCCAGCTGGCACTCTTTTCGTCATCATAATCACCGTAATCAACTCGTAAACGATGGAATTCTTGGTTTATGATTGCGCATGTACATCAAGTCACATGGAATGAAGAACGCGATGGATAATCTGACAATAAATTAGCAGAGGTTCTCGGTAGAAGGTCGTGAAAAGGTGGGGAGAGTGAGGGAAGGAGGGGGGGGGGGGGGGGGGGGGGGGGGGGGGGGCGGAAGAGAGGACGAGGACGATGAGGACGGGGAAAGGGGGTAGGGGGGGGGGGGACACTTCGCGTCCTCTGGATCAAAACAGGCACAACGGATGCGAGTCAGCGGCAGTGCCGAGTCTCCTCTGGTTGGCTCTCCCCGTGACTATCTGATAGGTATCGCCCCCTGTGGACTGCCGGTGCTGGCTGTGCGACAGGACATTCCTCGATGTGGTTGTGTGTGAGACAGCCAGAAAATTATAAAGCAACAAACAACAACAAGGAGAGATATCATGAAAAAAAAGAAGTTTGAAAACAAGAACAAAAAAAAAAGAAGAAACAAAAACAGGAAAAGTTATCAATAAGCGAAGGAGAGAGAAAAAAAAAATGCTACACTTGACACACACTTTTTTCTCAGTAAAAACCAGGAAAAATAAAAATAAATCAAATGGTAACGTCGCATGCCATTCCACATGTCCTCATTTTTTTTGGCTGGCGCGAAACAGCTCAAAACCCCCTCGCCCACCCCCAACCCCCGCCCCCTCCCCACCATTTCCCATGGGCAGGGCCGCTCTGAGTCGGGGCAACATGTTCTGAGTCTTGGTGTCCTTTGCCACTGGGAAAACCAAAAACGGATAACTGGAAAACGGACGCAGTTTGAAACCACTTTGATTATGTTTGTCTGTCCATACAGATGTAAAAGCGACAGAGCAAAAATGGATATATCCCTAGCCTTGATGTCATTTGCTTACGTGAGTCTAAAAAATGATACCCGGGACACGGACGCAATTTGAAACAAACAAACGAATAAAAATGCCATTGTTATCATTTTACTTATCTGCTATACAGACATACAAGTAGCAGAGGAAAATGATCGTTTCTGCAGTATTCTTCAGACACAATTTTCGGGAACAGAAAATTTTAATCATGCCTTGTACACATTTCTAAACCCCGCTAGAACATAGGTTCCGGGACAGAAAGTGGCTATGATACCTCCCGTCGACTTGTGATGAACTGTATCCTTTTTCTCCGGAGAAAAGGCGCTGACTATGCTTCGAATATATTTTCAAAGACTACTGGCACCAGCTCCTTGAGACACACAGTGCTACATAAGCCTTTGAAGAAGTACAGTGTGTAACTGAAAAGGCACGGAAAATGAGAAAGGAGATTAAACAGAAACAGTTATAATGCCCTAAAATACTTTCAAATCCCAGAGACACAGAGTTTCGAGCACAGATGGCGTTGGCTATGCCTGAGACACACTTCCAAAGTGTGCTAACGCAACGTTCTCAGGATTAGAAGAGTTGACTATACTTCAAACACCATTCTACAGCCTGTTACTGCGAAGTTCTCATGGCAGAAAAAAATTAACTATGCCTTCACCCCCCCCCCCCCCCCCCCCCCAAATACCTGCTAGTGCGAAGTTCTCTGAACCAAAAAGAGTGCACACTCGCGTACACATACATGGTGGGCGTTTTTTTCTATGATAACCTACACTTAAAAACGAGCGGAGATCACTGAGCTTGCACTTCTGTGACAAGGTTTTAATCTAGGCCCCTATTTCTGGAGTCAGTAAGTGCAGATTGCTTCGCCTGTGATCAATCCCTACGCGGAAGAGAGAGAGAGAGAGAGAGAGAGAGAGAGAGAGAGAGAGAGAGAGAGAGAGAGAGAGAGAGAGAGAGAGAGAGAGAGAAAGAGAGAGAGAGAGAGAGAGAGAGAGAGAGAGAGAAAGAGAGAGAGAGAGAGAGAGAGAGCGAGAGAGAGGAGAGAGAGACAGAGAGAGAGAGAGAGAGAGAGAGAGACAGACAGACAGACAGACAGACTGACAGACAGTGAAAGAGAAGGGAAGGGGAAAGACAGACAGACAGACAGACACCTCAGCACCATCGGTGATTTAAAACGCTTCCCGGCGCTAAAATGGGGGGTAGGGGGTGGGTGGGAGTGGAATCACTCACTGTCAAAATGTTCTCCCTCTTTTTGCAACTAATGCTATTCCAAACTCGTACGCTGTCATTCTGACGGGGCGAAAGTCGTCGGATCCTTTCAAAGCCTACTAGCATGAAAGTTGTCATGGCCATAAAGAGTTAACTGGGCCTCAAAACACCTCCAAAGCCAAGAAACGCAAAGTTGTGGAGACAGAGAAGTGTTAACTAGATCTCAGAACACACCTCCGAAGCGCAGTGGCGTGATACTATCATGGCAGATAGGGTTAACCACGCCTCGAACAACACACTTTCAAAGCGTACAAGAACGAGGTTCCCAGAACAGAATCTGACAACCACACTTCTACCGCACTTCCAGCGCATACTCGCGTACACTTCCAAAGCGTACTAACACGTAGTTCTCAGAACAGATTCCAACAACCACACTTCAAACACACTTCCAACGTCCACTAGCGAACACATCCAAAGCGTACTAACACGTAGTTCTCAGAACAGATTCCAACAACCACACTTCAAACACACTTCCAACGTCCACTAGCGACAACATCCAAAGCGTACTAACACGTAGTTCTAGAGACAGATTCCAACAACCACACTTCAAACACACTTCCAACGTCCACTAGCGAACACATCCAAAGCGTACTAACACGTAGTTCTAGAGACAGATTCCAACAACCACACTTCAATCACGCTTCCAACGGCCACTAGCGAACACATCCAAAGCGTACTAACACGTAGTTCTAGAGACAGATTCCAACAACCACACTTCAATCACGCTTCCAACGTCCACTAGCGAACACATCCAAAGCGTACTAACACGTAGTTCTAGAGACAGATTCCAACAACCACACTTCAATCACGCTTCCAACGGCCACTAGCGAACACATCCAAAGCGTACTAACACGTAGTTCTAGAGACAGATTCCAACAACCACACTTCAATCACGCTTCCAACGGCCACTAGCGAACACATCCAAAGCGTACTAACACGTAGTTCTAGAGACAGATTCCAAAAACCACACTTCAATCACGCTTCCAACGGCAGTTTCAGGGTAAGGCTGACTGCAGGTGGAAAGCGAAACAAATTTCAAAAGGAATTGTAAATAGCTTCACCGGTTAACGTGGACAAACAAAAGGAATTGTAAATAGCTTCACCGGTTAACGTGGACAAACAAAAGGAATTGTAAATAGCTTCACCGGTTAACGTGGACAAAACAAAAGGAATTGTAAATAGCTTCACCGGTTAACGTGGACAAACAAAAGGAATTGTAAATAGCTTCACCGGTTAACGTGGACAAACAAAAGGAATTGTAAATAGCTTCACCGGTTAACGTGGACAAACAAAAGGAATTGTAAATAGCTTCACCGGTTAACCTGGACAAACAATTTAAAAGACGAAACACGACGCGTTTCGACCCCTTAGGTATTGTTCTTGGAAAGATAAACAACATTGGGGACAATGAAAACGGAGAAACGAGCAATTACTTCAACAAAATTTGCGAAGATAAGTGAGCGCTCGTTCTTCGCTTTGATTGTCCTCAGAGTTGTTAATCTTGCCTGAAGAAGACCTAAGAGGTCGAAACGCGTCACGTTTTATCTTGTAATTTGTTTGTCCACGTCAGCCGGCGGAGTTACTTAAAAATTTCTTTTAAAGTACACAGTTTCCGAGGCGTTCTATCACGAAGTTCCCAGGATACATTCTGACAACCACACTTCCAACACACTTGCAACGTCTTCTAGCGTGAAGGTCTGGAGGCACGTACGGTGAAAAAAAAAACCCATCTCAAGTCACATTTCCAAAACATGACGTTTCCACGGCGGGAAGTTGTGTTGTGTGTATCACTATCCTACACAGTAGGCCCTGAAAGCCTGTCGATAACGTCACGGATCAAGCACAGAGGCTGGATGGGACTGTCCACTTGGGCAGTGGGCGAGCTGTGTCCGGCTGATGCCCGCTTGACCTTCGCCTGGCCCCATCAGCGGCCGCCTCACGACCATCCTACTGCCACTGCCGGTGTCGTATATAATACTGTCGCCGTGGAATTGTATCGCAGCGACAGCATTTCACGTGAAATATTGTTGCAGCGACAATATTTGCTGGAAAAAATTGTCGTGCGACAACTTTTCACGAAAAATGTCCTATAGAATATTGTAGCTGTCCATAAAATGCTGTCGCTCGAAATTTTGCGACAGCTCTTTGCGACAGGACACTGTGAAATATTGTAATCAGTGAATACTGTCGCTTGCGACACATTTTCATGTGAAATCTTACTGCTAGAGTTAACATTTCCTGTGACATATGGTCGCAGCGTTAATATTTCACAGCGACGATTTTTTCTGCAAAGTGAAAAAACGTCGCCGCGGTTGAGCGTCAAAATATCACAGAAAATAATGCAGCCTGCCATAATAAAATAAAAAATTGTCGCAAGTGATTTTTTTATCATAAATGTTTTCCACGAAAGTCAAATTTCCATTCGTGTGTGTGTGTGTGTGTGTGTGTGTGTGTGTGTGTGTGTGTGTGTGTGTGTTTGTGAACGCGCGCGCGCGCGCGTGCGTGCGCGCGCGCGCGCGCGCGGTGTGTGTGTGTGTGTGTGTGTGTGTGTGTGTGTGTGTGTGTGTGTGTGTGTGTGTGTGTGTGTGTGTGTGTGTGTGTGTGGTGTGTGTGTGTGTGTGTGTGTGTGTGTGTGCTGTGAAATGTGATGTTCTTATCAATATTGTAGGCCTAGGACATTCAGCACAACGAAAGTAGGGGAAGATTGGGTAAGTTAGAACCCTAAGAAATGCAGCCCTACCTCCTTCACTAATTTCACTTCACTCAAGGTTAATTATTTGTAAAGCTTACCATAAGAGCTTCATATAGTACAGCCATGAAATGGCTATCTTTATTTCAAAAATTTCTATATAAGAAATAATAAAATTCTTAAGAAAAGGAAGCCCACTTTAGACATCATTTCGGGTTAAATGGACCAGGGTGTGGTAAATATTGGGCCACGGGCCTATATCAACCGACACGCATTAGTCATAAACCCAAACCATATTGTTTGTCTGTTGGCCATAATAAGATGTGTGAGCTTGTTCGATAATCCATTTAAAGACACCTACGGTCTCAACACATTCATAAACTAAACTTAAAAAGTAAATGATTATCCTTAAATTGTCAGAACAGAAACACAAACATAATAGAGTCTAAAAGCTAATACAATACCAAATCGCAGAACAGATACTTTCAGTTGTCTTGCTTTAATTGCAGTGCTTCTAGGGCACTTAAAATCATGAATTTACAAACGAGTCAAAGTAACCAATTTTAGTCACAAGTAACCAAAAGTTATCAGACGCCATAATGCAGAGCTTCAGGCATCATTTGGCTTTGTTTTTACTGCAGTCCTTTCAAGGCATTCAAAGCTCCAAGGAAGCCGTGATTTGAAATCAATTAACATAGTATTTAATAATAATAATAATAATAATAATAATAAGGAACATTAGTGCGCTTAATCTTAAACAAAACCCCTAAGCGCTTACAGCCAATAAGCCCTAACACACACACACAACACAAAACACACACACACAACACAACACACACACACACACACACACACACACACACAAAACACACACACCACACACACACACACACACACCACACACACACACACACGCACACACCCACACACCAGTGAAGGAGCAGAAAGATTATGTTTTGAAGATAGTTGTTTTGGAGAGAGGACTGGAAAGAAGAAAGACTGTTTGAGTTTCGGAGTGCAGAAGGGAGATTGTTCCAGCAGGAAGGGCCTAAAAAGAAAAAGAACGTTCACCAAGTGTTCTGGCCCGGAAACGAGGGATCTGCAGAATGCGAGTGTCAGAGGAAGAGGCGAAGCTGTCTAGAAGGAGTGTAGGTCGACAGAAGTTTAGAGAGGTAAGATGGAGCGAAAGGATAATTGGTTGAAAGGATAATCCATTTCTTTTCTAAAGCTTTTATCTAGTTTAATGAAACAAACAACGCAGAAGAAAATGCAGAACGTGACGTTCAAAATGGGTTTTTCTTTCATTACGCTCGTTTTTAAGGCACCTAAGGCCTAAATATAATCATGTTCAAAATGTGAAACATAACACATTTATTTAAAGTATCTTTTGTTTTGGATGGCTTCTTTGAAAGAAGACAAACGAATTAATGTTCGAAAACAAAAAGAAACATTCAAAGCACCGTCATTATTTTATGTTTCTTCCAAATATGTGGATGCCTCATACGTGCATGCATGCATGCATGCGCACGCAACACACACACACACACACACACAACACACACACACACACACGCACACGCACACGCACACACACACACACATCAGGCTCTATCAATAATTACTGATCACTGAGAAAAAACAACCGCTATCAACTTCTAATGAAGTGGGTATAAACTGATCACAGTAGGCTAAATTGAGCTACTGGCCCAACTTAGCCCATCAGGGGGAGTTCATCTTATCCATTTTAACCA
>CM031607.1:28046910-28049410 GCA_018398815.1 Conus ventricosus | reverse complement strand
GCGGTGCCAGAAGATGGTTTGGAGCACTTGTGTATTGGTTTTATGATCAGTATCTTCGATAGCATCGGGTTTTTTTTTTTTCATGGCTTGAATTCTGCTTTCCAGATCCGCTGTGAGGGGTCCATGGTCCATTCACATGCTGACAGATGGAAGATACCAATGCACGCAGGACCTGATCTTGTGTTTCATGGACACATTATTTTCCTTCCATACAATCCTGATGTCGTCTTTTGCTGCTCTCGAGAGGATTTCCCGTCTGGATCGCTATTTCATTTCATGATGGAATCCGAGTGAGTGAATCGTCGAGCAAGGCCTAGCTTCTGTCCACGAACAGCTGGGTGTCTGTACTGACGGTGGTGTTGTTAGTGCTACCAGCTTGTTCTTCTCGGCACTGATTTCCAAACCGTGTCTTCATGGAGTCTCGTCCAGTCTTTGAACGAGATCACCGACATCTTGTTCACGGTCTGCCAGACAATCAAAGTCTTGTTCGAAGCGAACCTTCGTGATTGCTTCTTTCTCAACTGCTGCCTGTGCCGACATGGTCTTCAAATGCATTAGCAATGAAACGTCCCAGGAATGTGCTGAAGAGTATAAAAGACAGAGGGCCGCCCTGACGAACTCCAGTTTATCGGTTTTTGTGATATGATGTGTGTGTGTGTGTGTGTTGTGCGATACTGCTCACACACACACACACACACACACACACACACATACACACACACACACACACACACACACACACACACACACGATGTGTATGTATGTGTGTGTGTGTGTGTGTGTGTGTGTGTGTGTGTGTGTGTGTGTGTGTGTGTGTGTGTGTGTGCATACGCGTGCGCGCGCGTGTGTGCGTGTATGCGTCTGTGTGTGTGTGAGTGAGTGAGTGATAAGTGTACATAAGTGTGTATGTATGTATATATGCGTACGTGCATAGATAGACAGATAGCTAGCTAGATAGATAGATGGGTGGGTATGTAACCTTCCCCTCATCCGTTAATTTTGATGTCAAAATCGCTTTGTGTTCTCCATTTACTAATTCAGCATGTTTCATGTTGTTTGTAGTCTTCTTTTGTTAGCTGGCGAAAACTACGAACAAGCTATGCATATGTCATAGTCTATAGCTTTCATTTACTTTCATTTAGTTTACATGTTTTTCAAGTGTACCTAGTTCTAGCTATGTGCTTACTTTCAGTCTCTTTCTTCTGAGAACACCCAAATGAAAAAAGTGCTTGCTGATTATCTACGTTTGGAAATAGGATTATAAGCAGCGGTATTTCTCTCTCTCTCTCTCATCTCTCTCTCTCTCTCTCTCTCTCTCTCTCTCTCTCTCTCTCTCTCTGGTTTTGACAGTACTTTCCTATTTCGCTCCCTTAACGTCAGTCTCTCTGTCCGTGTCTCTCTCTCTCTCTCTCTCCTCTCTCTCTCTTCTCTCTCTCTCTCTCTCTCTCCTCTCTCTCCTTTCCTCTCTCTAGCTTTGACAGTACTTTCCTATTTCGCTCCCTTAACGTCAATCTCTCTGTCCGTCTCTCTGAGTCTCACTGTCACGCACGTATGCATTAACGCAGTTTCAATACTAAAATAACATGTATAAGCATGTCAAGTCAAGTCAAGTCAAGTCAAGTATACTTCATTATCTCAAAAAGAGAAATTATTATCAGGTGCAACACCATCTATTACAAACATATTACATAAAAACATATCACAGAACACGAAAAGACAGGATTTCATTAAGAGGCCTACGAACAATAAAAACACATTTAAATCACCATGAATAAGATATTTACATACTTTTAAAAAAGGGTCTTTAAGAGCCTTTTAAAAGCAGGATCCCAGCATTACAAATGTTACAAATCAAATGCATTTTAAGACCCCCCCCCCCCCCCAACAACAACTACATATGCAAAAATACATGCATGATACATGCCCGAATCTGCAACAGAACATACACACACATGTGCGCGCATGCACATACAACCACACACACACATCTGCACACAAGAAAGCACACACACACACACATAGATGTACATATGCACACATACACACACACATACATACATAATTATACTGTTCAACTGCTCACAGTAAGAGAAATGTACAGAATCTACACAATTAAGAATTCAACAGATGGACTGACTGCGGAAGGAAAGATTTTGAGCTCGTGTTTTAAACTTGAAGGTTCTAAATCTGCGTCCTGAAGGCAAAAGATCATAGTGTTGAGCTAAAACATGGCTGTCATCATTCGCAATCTGCCGTCCCTTTCTCTTCACTCGCTCCTCATACAGATCTTGCAAACTTCTTGTCTTTCACCCACAACTTTACTGCAAACATTCAACAACATCACTCAGCTTATGCTTATTCCTTACATTCAAACTTCCATACCAACACATGAAAGATCCAGTGAGAACCGATTCAATGCAGCACGATAGTAAGTTTTAAGAACATTTGTGGAAACACCAATATTTCTCAATTTTTGCAAAAGAAGCTTGACTGACATTTT
>CM031607.1:28036497-28045910 GCA_018398815.1 Conus ventricosus | reverse complement strand
ACAACTTATCTGGCCAAGCAATTATAGACAGAAAACAATGGTGCAGATAAAAAACATGAAAGGAGTGGGGCAATTGCGGACAAACATTTTGACTCGTATTTTTACAAAACTGTTCAAGGACCTTTTAAAACGCACTTTTTACAATTGTTGCTGCGACATGATTTTTTTGGGCGTTGATTTATGCTTCTCGGTCGTCGCGTACCAATTTTATGAAATTATGTCGCTCAGCGAAATTTTTCATGAACCGCTGCAGTATTTCCGGGAAATACGTCGCGCGACACTTTTATGACGACAGTATTATATACAACCCCGGGCCTGTGATCCCCTGAAACCCCTCTTCACACATGCTTGTTGCGTGATAATTTTTTTGTCTGTCTGTCTGTCTGTTGTCTGTGTGCCTGTCGTCTATCTGTTTTGTCTGCTGTGGGCGTTGGGTAGTCTCTCTTTTGTTCTTAGACCGACTCGTCTGTCGAATGTCGGGTCTGTCGTGTGTCGGTCTGCTGGTGGCGTCGAGATCTTTCTCTATGTTCGACCCAGCCCCTTTCTGTCTGATGTCTATCTGTGTGTGTGTGTGTGTGTTGTGGTGTGTGTGTTGTGTGTGTTGTGTGTGTGTGTGTGTTGTGGTGTACTGTGGCGCGCTGGCGTGCGTGCGTGCGTGCGGATGCTTTGTGGGTGTTTTGTGTGTGTGTGTGTGGTGTGGTGTGTGTGTGTGTGTGTGTGTGTGTGCGCGCCGCGCGCGTGTGTGTCTGTGTGCTGTGTGTGTGTGTGTTTAGTGTGGTGTGTGTTAGTGTTGTTGTGTGTTTGTGTTTTTGTGTGTTGGGTTAGTGTTTGTTGTGTTGTGTGTTAGTGTGTGTGTGTGTGTGTGTGTGTGTGTGTGTGGTTGTGTGTGTGTGTGTGTGCGCCGCGCGTGTGTGTTGTGTGTGTGTTGATTATGTTCCTTTTCTTTGAATCAAAAAGCTTTGACATCTGTTCAAAGCTTTCTAAATGTGAGTACAACCATGATTAATCTAATTAAGTTGGTTTCACAGTGTGTTGTGTTTGTGTGTGTGTTGTGTGTGTGTGTGTTTGTGTGTGTGCGTGCGTGCGTGCTGCGTGCTGCGTGTTGCGTGCGCGCGCGCGCGCGTTTTTTTTTTGGTGCTTAATCATGTTCTTTTTTTTTGAATCAAAAAAGCGTTGAAAATTCTGTTCATAATGCTTTCGTAAAATGTCATACAACCATGAGTTAATCTGACAATAAATATGGTTCAGTCCAGAGAGAGAGAGAGAGAGAGAGAGAGAGAGAGAAGAGAGAGAGAGAGAGAGAGAGAGTGGTGTGTGTGTGTTTTGTGTGTGTGTGGTGTGTGTTGTGTGTGTGTGGTGCGCGCGCCCCGCGTCTGTCTGTCTGTCTGTCTGTGTGTCTGTCAGTCTGTCTGTCTGTCCGTCCGTCCACCCCCCCTCTCTTCTCTCTCTATCTTTTTCCCTCCTTCGATCCCCTCCTCTTTCCCTCCACCTGTTGTCTTTCCCCTTACTCCCCCCCCTTTCCCTCCCTCCCTTCTCCCCTGCCCGCTCTTTTTTTTTTTTCCCATTCTCTCCGAAAGACCTTTCCAGGTAATGAGAATAAAATGTCAAAGTGTCAAGGAGTCAAATTCCGTTCCGTCTGCTTGTCCTCATTCCCCTGCCTGCCTGCCTGCCTGCCTGTCTGCCTGCCTGTCCGCCTGCCTGACTTTCTGTCTGTCTGCCTGTATCCCCTTCTCTTCACCTTCCCATTCCTGTTTTTGTTTCCTTTCCGATTTTGACCTGCTTCTTCTTCGTCTTCTCTTTTCTTCTTCTTCTTCTTCTTCATCAAACAAAATGAAGATCACTGGGGGCCCCCCAATGAAGAACAGGTCATTAGGCTTCCCCCAGCTCTCGTCATTGTCTGCCAAGGACCGGGTCTCTACCAAATGGCTTCCCTGTCCACTGCGTAATGTGTCAGAACCATTTTTTTTTTGTTTTGTCTGTCGCCTTCCCGTTCGTCTCCCTCCCCTTTGACAGATCCTTACAGGAATGTTTTAGCAAGGCCACTGGATCTTGTCACGTGGCCCCAAGGGAGTCTTTCCCTTTTCTTAACTGATGTCTGCAGATCTTTGTATTGTCTGATGCGGGGCCAGAAGATGGTTTTGGAGCACTTGTGTATTGGTTTTATGATCAGTATCTTCGATACATCGGGGTTTTTTTTTTTCATGGCTTGAATTCGCTTTCCAGATCCGCTGTGAGGGGTCCATGGTCCATTCACATGCTGACAGATGGAAGATACCAATGCACGCAGGACCTGATCTGTGTTTTATGGGCACATTATTTTCCTTCCATACAATCCTGATGTCGTCTTTGTTGGGTCTCGAGAGGATTTCCCGTCTGGATCGCTATTTCATTTCATGATGGAATCCGAGTGATGAATCGTCGAGCAAGGCCTAGCTTCTGTCCACGAACAGCTGGTGTCTGTACTGACGGTGGGGTTTTTAGTGCTACCAGCTTGTTCTTCTCGGGACTGATTTCCAAACCGGTCTTCAATGGAGTCTCGTCCAGTCTTTGAACGAGATCACCGACATCTTGTTCACGGTCTGCCAGACAATCAAAGTCTTGTTCGAAGCGAACCTTCGTGATTGCTTCTTTCTCAACTGCTGCCTGTGCCGACATGGTCTTCAAATGCATTAGCAATGAAACGTCCCAGGAATGTGCTGAAGAGTATAAAAGACAGAGGGCCGCCCTGACGAACTCCAGTTTATCGGTTTTTGTGATATGATGTGTGTGTGTGTGTGTTGTGCGATACTGCTCACACACACACACACACACACACACACACACATACACACACACACACACACCCCACACACACACACACGATGTGTATGTAGTGTGTGTGTGTGTGTGTGTGTGTGTGTGGGGTGTGTGTGTGTGTGTGTGTGTGTGTGTGCATACGCGTGCGCGCGCGTGTGTGCGTGTATGCGTCTGTGTGTGTGTGAGTGAGTGAGTGATAAGTGTACATAAGTGTGTATGTATGTATATATGCGTACGTGCATAGATAGACAGATAGCTAGCTAGATAGATAGATGGGTGGGTATGTAACCTTCCCCTCATCCGTTAATTTTGATGTCAAAATCGCTTTGTGTTCTCCATTTACTAATTCAGCATGTTTCATGTTGTTTGTAGTCTTCTTTTGTTAGCTGGCGAAAACTACGAACAAGCTATGCATATGTCATAGTCTATAGCTTTCATTTACTTTCATTTAGTTTACATGTTTTTCAAGTGTACCTAGTTCTAGCTATGTGCTTACTTTCAGTCCCCTTTCTTCTGAGAACACCCAAATGAAAAAAGTGCTTGCTGATTATCTACGTTTGGAAATAGGATTATAAGCACGGTATTTCTCTCTCTCTCTCTCTCCCTCTCTCCTCCTCCTCTCTCTCCCCTCCTCCTCTCTCTCACCTCCTCTCCTCTCTCGTTTTGACATACTTTCCTATTTCCCCTCCCTTAACGTCAGCTCTCTGTCCGTGTCCTCTCTTCTCTCTCCTCTCTCTCTCCTCTCCTCCTCTCTCTCTCTCTCTCTCTCTCACTCTCTCCCCCTTTCCTTCTCTCTAGCTTTGACAGTACTTTTCCTATTTCCGCTCCCCTTTAACGTCAATCTCTCTGTCCGTCTCTCTGATCTCACTGTCACGCCACGTATGCATTAACGCAGTTTCAATACTAAAATAACATGTATAAGCATGTCAAGTCAAGTCAAGTCAAGTCAATATACTTCATTATCTCAAAAGAGAAATATTATCAGTGCAACACCATCTATTACAAACATTTACATAAAAACATATCACAGAACACGAAAAGACAGGATTTCATTAAGAGGCCTACGAACAATAAAACACATTTAAATCACCATGAATAAGATATTACATACTTTTAAACAGGTCTTTAAGAGCCTTTTTAAAAGCAGGATCCCAGCATTACAAATGTTACAAATCAAATGCATTTTAAGACCCCCCCCCCCCCCCCCAACCACACAACTACATATGCAAAAATACATGCATGATACATGCCCGAATCTGCAACAGAACATACACACACATGTGCGCGCATGCACATACAACCACACACACACAACTGCACACAAGAAAGCACACACACACACACATAGATGTACATATGCACACATACACACACACATACATACATAATTATACTGTTCAACTGCTCACAGTAAGAGAAAATGTACAGAATCTACACAATTAAGAATTCAACAGATGGACTGACTGCGGAAGGAAAGATTTTTGAGCTCGTGTTTTAAACTTGAAGGTTCTAAATCTGCGTCCTGAAGGCAAAAGATCATAGTGTTGAGCTAAAACATGGCTGTCATCATTCGCAATCTGCCGTCCCTTTCTCTTCACTCGCCTCCTCATACAGATCTTGCAAACTTCTTTGTCTTTCACCCACAACTTTACTGCAAACATTCACAACATCACTCAGCTTATGCTTATTCCTTACATTCAAACTTCCATACCAACACATGAAAGATCCAGTGAGAACCGATCAATGCAGCACCGATAGTAATTTTAAGAACATTTGTGAAACACCAATATTTCTCAATTTTTGCAAACAGAAGACTCTGGACTGACATTTTAAAGGCTGATTGAACGTTACCCATCAAAAGAAAGCTTGTTATCCAAAACTGTACCCAGGTAGCGGTATTCATTCACCCGTTCGACAGTTTTGGTCACCAATAACAAGCTGGGGTATTGCAGTGGGAGTTTTACGAAAATCAATAAGCATTTCTTTGTTTTGACAACATTAAGGTCTAAATAATTTCTATTACACCAAGATGCAAACCTTTCAACTTCACTAAAATAAATAGAATCTGAGTTGATAGATCTTTGATAGCAGAATCATCAGAATACTTTATGACAGGTGTTGTTTCAGTGCCAGTGCAGTCGTTTGTGTACAGAGTAAAGAGGACCGGAGATAGCACTGTGCCTTGTGGGCACCAATACAAGTAGAACGTTCTGAGGAAGTTGCAGAAAGGAAGCGGACAGACTGGGTTCTATTGAGGAGAAAATTGACAATCCCAAAGAGTAAGTTTGGGGTCTACGTTCAGGTCTAGCAGTTTCAGGGCCAGCAGATGGGGCTGATGGTATTGAAGGCAGAAGAAAAGTCAATGAACAGGATGCGAACAAAAGAGTCAGGGTGTTCAAATGAGCAAAGGCGTTATGAAGTTAGCGTTAGTATGGCATCGTCTGTGCCCCTCTGGGGTTTGTAAGCGAACTGAAAGGGATCAAGTTGCTGCTTAGTGAAGAACAAAAGGCGGTGAAGGACTAGTTTCTCAAAGCATTTCATTACAATGGGTGTTAAAGCAACAGACGGTAATCGTGCAGTGCAACAGGATTTTTCTTCTTGGGGACAGGATTATAGTAGAATTCTATCAAATAGCAGGTACAGTACAGTCACGCAAAGACTAGTTGAAAATAGAACAGAACACGTCACACAATCAGAAGCACACACCTTCAACACTCGTCCACATACATTGTCAGGCCCAACAGCTTTCCTCACATTCAATCTCACAAATAAACGTTTTACAGCTGTTCACTAATTTGAAATTCTTGATCTGGAGCATTACTAATTCTGTCTTGCAACTGTGAAATCACTTCATTTATCTCATCCCCTACATCATTTCTCTCAAAACGACAGTAAAAGTCATTTAACTTAGAAGAAAAATCGTTTTGCTCTTGTAAGGACATCTGGGAAACTGTCGTCCTTTCTTTGCCTGCCCTGTCAAAGTTCTAAGCCCATCCCATGCATCTGCTATCCTACCCGTCTGAAACTGTTGCTCTACTTTATCTTTATACTCCCTTTGCCCCCTCCTAAGTTCCTCCCTAAGTCTAGATTGTAACTCTTTCCTTGTTTCTTATCCCCTGACTGAAAGCCATTTCTTTTCATTCAAAATAGTTTTGATTGACTTAGAGATCCATGGCTTATTGTTTGGAAAGACCTTGATGGTTTTTGTAGGGATTATCATGTCTTCACAGAAACACACATATGAAGAAACAACATCGGCAGCTTCATGGACACTTTCACATGAATCAGTTAACACACTCCAATCCGTACACTCAAAACAGCCTTTCAACTCGTCCACACTATCATTAGTCCACACTTCACACTCTTTTTCACAATGGGATCAGTTTGAATTCTGGGTTTGTAAGCAGGGATCAGATGTACAGTGTTGTGGTCAGAATTACCAAGAGGGGAAGACAGACAGAACGAAAAGCATTTGAAACGTTTCCATAGCATCGGTCAATTGTTTTGTTTTGCCTTGTGCTGCATGAAACATACTGTTAAAAGAAGGGAGGGATTTACGAAGATCACACTGATTAAAGTCACCAAGAATAAAACATGGAGCGTCAGCAGATAAAAGTTGAAGTTCTCGCACGACAGCAGCGATCTCTTTTCCCGTACGTGCAGCAGAGGCCTGGTCAAAACGGGAGCATACACGACTGTCACAAATATGCGTCCAAATTCACGTGGCAGGTATCTAGGTCGCAGGATACGGACAGAGTTCAACGTCTTGGTACACAAGCACTTTTCACTGATACATTTGCACTGTCACACCATCGTTCATTCACATACAGGCACACGCCACCACCCATTTTCTTTCCCACTTTCTCACAGTCTCTGTCCATTCTATACGGCATTCCAAATCCTTCTATGGCAGCACTTTCATCCGTCACTTTCTCACTCAACCAGGTCTCAGTCAAGCAAAGCAAACATGCATTCCTAAAATCCCCTAAAAATTGACAGTTGGCACGAAGTATCCTCGAGACTGCAGTTGTTACCGTTGGGGTTGATGGATCGTACGTTGGATAAAATGATTGAAGGAAGCGGGGGTGGGGGTGGGGGGGTGGGGGGGTTGTTTTGTTTCTTCTCAGTCTTCTTCTCACGCCTCCTCTTCTTCCCCTCTCTCTGTCTCTGTCTATCAGTTGTGTGGACACACACAACTGATAGACAGAGACAGAGAAGAGAGAGAGAGAGAGAGAGAGAGAGAGAGAGAGAGAGAGAGAGAGAGAGAGAGTTCCTTGCATAAACATGCACGATGGAACGTACAAATGCTAGACGATCGTAGGCAGATGGTTGCCTTGTCGAAACAACAATGCTCTTCAGAAGAGAGAGAGAGAGAGAGAGAGAGAGAGAGACAGAGATAGAGACAGACAGACAGACAACAGAAACAGACACGGAAAGACAGAGTTCCTCGTAAAAGCGAACACTGGGGGGGGGGGGGGTACAAATACTAGACCTCCGTGGCAGACGTCTGCTTTGTCAGAAGAAGAATGCTCTTCTGAGGGAAAGTGGCCCCCACCCACGCGGGAGCACGATCATCAGGAACGATAACTGACAGGCTCTGACTGTAAGGAGATGTATCTGACTGATGGGACCGTGAGCCGGAGTTGATGGTAACTGAAGCAAGGGAGGTAATTTCAACAGGGCGCGGCTGAGCGAGTGACTTTCATAACGTTGCGTCTGTTTCAGTGTTAGCGTCTTGTTTCAGTGCCACAGAAACAAAATAAACAGTTTTGATGTTCAGACAAACCGTAAAACTATGTGGGGCAAAATCGTCGGGTAGGGATAGTTGGTAGGGGAGGGGACTGAGATAGAGAGAGGGGGTGGGGTGGGATGGTGGGAAGTGGGGTAGTGTACGCCACGGAACCTGACAGCTTCCTGTTATGTTTATGCTGCTTTTTTTCTTCTTTTATCAAGAACAAACTCAATACGAGTTGTTTCTAGCCCGGCTGACCACGAGGGCCATATACGGGGTTATCACCTCGTTAAAGTCAATTCGATTCGTAGCTGTATAAAAATATTGTCAAACACGCACACACACAAAAAGAGAAGAACTTAAAAAAAACAAAAAAACCTTCTTCTATAAAATCTAAATATATATATTCACTTCTCTCCAGAACTCAAAAGCTCGCATCCGATGGAACATCTTTGAACAGAGTTTTCGTGGGGTCTGCTTGTAGTAAAGTTTTGATGTCAGACATCACGCTAAGACTCAACACTCTAACAACACTGTGTAAGAACATGTTTTACAATGAATGATGTATCACATGGAATGCACTTCTTCATCTTTTTAAAAAGATGCTAATGGGGTGTGAAATAGAGTGGCCTGTGTGCGATCAGCACAAAACTGTTTCTACTTAACTTCGCGGCCACCCAATGGCGGGTTTGGACAGATTTCAAAGCGTTGGTTGTCCGTCTGCATGTTCCACGGTCCACTGGCCCGACATTTATGAGGTAAGTCTGCACTTTTAGATGAATACCAACATTTAAAGTAAAGTCAAATGTATTGCACATATACAATTAGCAGTCGATGGTAGACAACAGCAACAACAGCAGCAGCAAAAACAACAAGAGAGAGAGAGAGAGAGAGAGAAGAGAGAGAGAGAGAGAGGGAGAGAGAGACGGAGAGAGGGGGAGGGAGGGAGGGGAGGTGGAAAAGGGAGAGGAGGACAGGATAATGAACTCTAGCAGATCAATAAAGGGAAGGTTGTTTTTTTTTAACAGTTTGTTCGCTTATAGTTTTAGATGGAAATGAGCCTGTTTGGATAAAAGCAGATAAAATGTAATGCATATCAAAATAGCACGCAGTAAGAGAGAAGAACAAAAGACCCAGAGAGAGAGAGAAGAGAGCGGGAAAGACAGAGAGAGAGAGAGAAAGAGAAAAGAGAGAGAGAGAGAGAGAAGAGAGAGACAGACAGACAGACAGACAAACAGAGAAAGAGGTAGATGTGGTTAGATACGGATGATTCTCTACCCCTCGGTTTATGCTTTAATGTAGCATAAAAGCTGATATAATCCGTGAAACTGGTGTGAATTGGGGAAGTTGTTATGAAGATGGAGCGGGGAAGTCGAAAATAATTGTGGCGCACCCCCCCCCCCCCCCCCCCCCCACCTCCCCTTCCCACCTCCTATTCCTAACGTCTTGCTAAGTTCGCCGCACATTAGGCCAGGTTGGACGGTGACGCGATAGTTTGTGTAGATGATGTGCGTAACGCCCACGCAGCTACCGGAAAGGGAGACAATTGCTCAGCTGAGCCGAAGCGCGGGGACCCAAAGTGGCTGATTCTATTCCTGTCGAAACAGTTCCTGTGTTGTCTTCTCGTTTGCCTCCCACGCACAATGTGAGAATAACGTATCTCTGTCCGACCTGCCTAAGAGCTTTGGTGCTGATTTGATTATTCGGGTGGAGAGGGTTTTTCTACTGTTATCTTCTTTTTCCCCTGAGGTTTGTGTGGAGACTCTCTCTCTCTCTCTCTCTCTCTCTCTCTCTCTCTCACTCCGAATTTCTGCCTCTTACGTTCAACCCCCACACCCTCTCTTGCTCACTCTCTCTTTAAACTCTTACCAAACACACACACACA
>CM031607.1:28021497-28031497 GCA_018398815.1 Conus ventricosus | reverse complement strand
ACATCCTCGCCCCCACTCCTTGAAGCTTCACATATATCAAAAGAAAAAGAAAGAAAGAAAGGAAATATGAGGGAACAGTCTTTTATAACATGATGGAAAGAAACTAATCTTCCTCATTTTTCAGATTGAAAGATGCTGAAACCCGATCGATGTCTCCCCGCTCCGAGCTTTTGATCAGACGACATTTACACTTCCGGGACATACCGTTTACGATATTGGATGGTGCAAGTAATCCCTCTCTCATCATTTGGGCTATTCTTTTTCTTCGTCACCGGACGGGGTCGACAGACATCATCATCTTCTTCTTCTTCTTCTTCTTCTTCTTCTTCTTCTTCGTCAATCGCGAACCCGTTTGAAGTCTTCTTGACTGGACGCACGCATAAAGTGCACTTATATCATTTTGTTTTCTTAGGGCCTTTCTACACTAGCCGTGCAGCCGTCGCTCGTAGGCTGTGCTCAGAGAGCCGTTTAAGACTCACGCAGCCAGACTGACCGTTTCAAATGCACCGTCTGACAGGCTGCTTGATGTGCGGTTGAAACTGACGGACTGAAAGAAATCTCCGCTTGACGTGTTCTTTTTCTGCTTGAATTGGCATCATGATTCTGGTGATGTAACTCTGCATAATACGCTGTTGCGAGCTATCCGATCATCTAATCGATTTCACTCTTGGTGGGCGAGCATGAAAAATGGCATATGATTTTTTTTTTTCTTTCCAAACATCTGCCTAAAGCTAACTCTTGCCCTACCCCTAACCTGATCATAACCCTAACCCCACCCTTGACCACTGGCTCTTCAGAAAACCTGAAGAAAAAGGATCTGAAACCTTCATGCTTTTTATGATAGTCCTAAGAGTGACCTCCCCTGATCATGAGATTTGCATTCCCCATAAACGTGTATGCTTTCCTTGCAGTGTAGGTGTGGGTGATGAATTGAGATCTTGATAACAAGGCCCTACCAGTCGTGAGGAAGGCTACAGATGAGACAGCATCCGGTGGTCTGCCAGGGAGATAATCCGTGTCAGAACTCGAGTTCAGCGAGAGTGACCCCGCCGTTTTCATGGACAGATGCCGCTGGTGGGTACGCACAAAATAATTTTGCCTCGTCAGCTTAGCAGTTCAAAAGAGAGAAATGCCAGAATATTGGTGTAAAACGGTGTGTCTGGAATGCAGACAATCAATATCCCAATTGTTATCCTGACGCGCTCTTCGAATCATTTATTTGACTCCTCATCGCTTGACACATAAACTCAGAAAAGGTAAATGCACTTGCTGTGGTGAAAACAGGCGTTATCTTCCCCTAATGTTATTTTCGAAACTGGTCTGTTTGGACAAATCAGCAGCCCCAATGATATGGAGCAGACTCCCTGAAAATCTCTGGCACTCTGATTTCCTTGCCTCTTTGAAGTCATTTTTTTCTCTCAGCAAAAAGTCTGGTTTGGGTATGTCCATGCGGAGAGTGTGGACTTCTGTAGACGTATATCTTTGATTAGTGTGCATGTATCCATGTGAGCACTTTTGTAGAGAGATGTGTAAACAGATGTCTTCCTTTGCTTCTCTTTATACGCGTATTCTGCTGTAGGCATTTTCGCGCGCACATGTGTATCATTGACATATATGTGTTAAGAAGAATGGTCTGTGTTTTACATACGTGAATTGTCAACATCATTATCATCATCATTGTAAAACGCCTTCAGCAATTCTCTGGGTAGTGCGCGATATGAACATCCATTATCACTATTATGAATCTTGATGACGAACACTGGATCTGCCATTTGATACACATGCGCACCGCAGATCCGCACCAAAATTTCGTTGTTTAGTATTTGGGACACTTTGGGCCATTTCCACCAAGTTTCCTAAAAAAAAATCTATTCGCTTGCTTTTATTATTATTTTTATTTCTGTTTTGGTCATCTTGAAGACAAACGGAGAAACCAGCCGACGAACAGACCCAGCTGAAAAATATCCTCCTGAGGGGAGGTAAACAGGGGCTGGCTGACACCCCCCAAAAACGTGCAAAATGACAGCGGAAAGAGCTCACTCGAATGAAATGGCCTGAAAGATGAACACGACCACTGCAACGTCTTGTTCAGTATGGTCACAACCAAACATTACATAGTCGCTATCTTAAAATAGCAACCACGCGTCTACCGCCACCTTTCCCATTGACTCGTTCGTGCCGGCTCGGTCTGTTTTTAGTTCGTCAGCATCACGTTCTGATAATACACCGAGACGACTCGAACGAGTCAATGGAAAGATGACGGCAGACGCGTGGTTACTATTTTTAAGACAGCATCGAGTGGTAACATAGTACGTTTCACACAGACCAGTCGTATCGGTTTAGGTTTCAACTGTTCTCTCTAACCGTAGGCCTACGTGTCCACACTCTGACGTCTGATCCCTAGGATCGGGTATCGGTTTCCGTCTTGCAGCGTCTTTCAAATTAGGAACCACCCAAACACTTGTGCAGCAGAACGGAAAAGCGTTGAAATGATTACGGAACCAAAATCATGAACACATTGAAACAGACAAATACACGCCAGTAAATTCGCATACTGTTTCCTTTGTGTTACTCAACATATCTGGGGGGGGGGGGGGGAAATGAGCGAGTTGTACCCACACGGTCTGTGGTTATTATTTCAACGTGCGGTGCCCTGTCCAGTATGCTTTAGCTAACTATCTAATTATGTTTGATATTGAAAGTGGAAACCGTTAGAACTACTACACACCAACTTCCGAAAGTGTTTTCCAGTCCTGATGTCAGAAAACATTTATTGATACGATCAGTTAAATTTTGTCAGGTTGATTGAATCGACAACTTGTATTTATCTTGACATGTTGGCTCCACTCACATCTGCCCCCCCCCCCCCCCCCCCCCCCCCCCCCACCCTGCCTCCTCCTCTTTCCCGCCCCGCCCTCCTGCCCCCAAAAACATGCACACTCTACTCCGTCCGTTACTCGCCCTCTCCTAATACCCAGTGTTTTATTCTTTTGTTTACATCTTGTTATTCATAGTCATTTATCGCCAAGTGTGAAAAGATTATAACTGGACATAAGCTGAATTCAAACATTCTTAGATGGATAGATAGACAGATAGACAGATGGATGGATAGTTGGATGGATGGACGGACGGACGGACAGACAGAGAGACAGACAGATAGATAAATAGATAGATAGATTGACAGATTGGTGTGCGTGTGTATGAGAGACAGAGAGAGACGGAGATAAGAGAAGAGAGAGAGAGAGAGAGAGAGAGAGAGAGAGAGAGAGAGAGAGAGAGAGAGAGAGAGGTCCGTGTCCGTCTGTCGAGATTACGTTCACGATGCCATAAACCAATCTCCTTCTTCGACTGAATTTTCATAGGTAAGGCTGATAAGAAAATTAAAGGCCTGTCATTTTTTTTTTTACTGGTAGGATAATATCAAAACCAATTTGAAACTTTCGCCTGTCTGTGATTGGATGCCACGAACATCTTGATGACCTGTCGTGTTTATTACTGCATGGTGCACGATATATTTCATGCCGTGTCCTTACTTTCCATTGGATAAAGCTTGGATGGAATCCTTCAGCTTTGCTTCCGATTGGATGGTTTTAGAAATCCGATTTCAACTGTATCCTGCTTCGCTGGATGCACGCACGAAAAAAAAAAAAAGCAACGAACAAAGATACATCAGATCCTCCGGATTCTTGTCATTCGGGGGACGCTTCCATTCTCTTATTTCTCTAAAATGAAGTATAACAAAAAAAGCCATGGCAACCAGTCTAAAGACCATTTCAATTATCATAAACTTGTGGGCTTGCAGCACACAAATCTGACAATGGAGACACATCCATCCTTGTCCGAGAATTGGAATCTTGACGATATCGCAAAAGATTTTGTTTGAAAACCTTGGGGTTTTTTTTTCCCTTCATTCCTTTATAACGATATCAGTCATGTTCTATTCGAGCTGAAACGAAACGTTACTTTGTGTTGGCATAAAATCTATTAAACGCAACGCTAGCGATAAGATACATTATATTTCGATTGCATAATCGCTTGTCAGTAAGATCAGTCTGCTGAATTACGCAATCGTAGCTCCGTCATTTAATCGATCATTTCTCAGAAGTGACAAATCTATAAAGTAGTATCCCTTTCTATCAAATTCATATCATTACAAGCACTAGCAACGGACAATATCCCTGTTAAAGTTTCCAACTTGTTATCTGCTTAAACCATCTTACATTTTCAGTACGTCTTGCGAAATGCCAGTGACTAACACATTTCCACAGCGATTCCATCGCAGCAGTATGTTCAAGAAAGGGGAATATAAGTCATGTTAACGTTAGTTATCATTGTTTTTCTGTTCTATTATAGCAGAGGGTAAAACTCCGACAGTAGCAGGTCTTGTGCTGGGTGATTTTACACGGCGTTTGAGCTACGCATCCCTGGTACAGTGTTCCGGCTTTGACATCAGTAAGTGAAAACATAACAGCGATGAAGCTAGGTCTGATTTGACGATGACAGACAACTATTTACACGACGTTTTTTGTATGCAAACACTTTGAAAACCGTTCACACTTTCAAGCATGTCTAATAAACAAAACAAACAAAAATCATGACAAACTGTCAAAAATTCCAGACAAAAAAAATCGTACAGAGGATAACTATCGTATAAAAGATCTGATCTGTACAGCAAGTTTTTTTTTAAATGAATTTACGAAACAGAACTTGTTTTATATTCCAAACTTCTTACTTTCTCTTACAACTTGTCATAAGTCCTGACTTTCTCTTAACTTGCATCCATAATCACGACTTTGTCCTAACTTCCTACAAATCCTGACTTTCTGTCACTTTGTTATTGTCCTAAGTACCGATTTTCTCTGATCTTGTTATCAATATAATCGTGACTTTCTCTGAACATGTTATGATAATAATGACTGACTTTCACTGAACTTGATCTCGATATAAATGCCAAATGTCTCTTTGCTTGTAACTCCCAACTTTCTCTTCACTTGTTCTGAGCATAACTCCTTACCTTTTGTAACTTGTAATACTTGTGACTCTCGATTTTCTCTTGTTATAACTCAAGAGTTTCTTATTATTACTTCCAACTTTCTCCGGCAAACTATTTACTAACAGAGAACAAAAGCCAGTTCTCGTGTGCAAAAGTACTCATAAACATTTGCATCAAAACATAAAATTTGGCAATACGACGGCAAACGTTCTCTCTGTTTTGGAATAAGGTAAATGGTGAAGGCGAAATGATACCGAAAAATACACCGTCCTTACATTTCTCAAGCCACTCGACACAGTTTGATCCGATCATGTTTGATCTCTTGCGAATGCTCTGAATTAGCTTTTCTATGCATTAATACGAAGAATTCATGGAAATCTAAAAAGCAGTTTCGCCGACTTTTTTTCTTTCTTTTTTGTTCTGTCCCTTCTTCTGTGCCACCTCAGTGGCAATGCACCCGCGCCGCTCATTCCGACACCCCGTCTACAACCACAGCCCGGTCAGTCCCACCGCAGCCCGGCACCGGCAATCCACTGGGAGCAGTCAATGTCAAGTCAAGGGCAACCCACCGGAGGAGACACTGCAGTGCTGCCGAGTCACTTCCGTGGTGTTCAGTGGCGCCTGTTCTGATCCAACGTAAGCAGGACACCACCTTCTAAGCTCCCTACTGACGACAATAATTGCTTAGTCGCGAAGTGAGCTCTCCCTCCGGAGGGCGCCACAACGTCCGTCCAACGGCAGCCCCCATGGACTCGCCGATACCGGTGAATCCGACGGAACCAAACCAAGGCCACAGACGTGGAGAGGACATCGTAACTGAGATCACCATGAGAGCAGGGCATGAAGGGCCACAGAACTCGAGACTTTTTCGCCGACTTTTTAGCACCGTAATCTTTGTGTTGTCTGCAATGCAATTTGTTTCCCTGCTTTGGCCGGTGATCTTAATTTAAAAAAAAAAAAAAAAAAAAACGCGGGGTAGGGGGACAGGGTCTGGGGCCGGACGGGGGAGGGGAAGCGGTTGGGTGGAGGGAGAGGTTAAAGGGAGGACCGAGGTTTTTATTTATTTATTTTTTAAAAAAAATTTTCTGGTCAAAACGGAGCCAGATTTTGTTTTTCTAACCTGCTTGCCGCATTGCCTCAGTCCCTTGCTACTGCAATTCTTTTTTTATATTTGAAGTTGGATAGGCTGCTCTCGCCAGCAAGACAGCGTCGCCAAATACCACTCTTTCCCGTATTGTCATTTATTTGTGTATGGTTTTTTTTTCTTTTCTTACTGTCGTGGATACATCTTTTTCATCTTTTTAAATGAGAGATGTTTACCCAAGGGGTGGGGTAGAACTATAATTTTTTTTTTTAATCAACCGGAGAGAAGACAAGTTATGAAGACATGGAAACTTTCTGACTTGACGATACTCAGCTGTTGCTCCATATACCTAAGTATTTATAGTGCAATGAAAAATTAACTTGAAAGGTTTAGAGGAATATGGCCTGGAAGGAGAGGGGTGACACGAGAGAGAGAGAGAGAGAGAGAGAGAGAGAGAGAGAGAGAGAGAGAGAGAAGAGAAGAGAAGAGGAGAGAGAGAGAGAGAGAGAGAGAGAGAGAGAGAGAGAGAGAGAGAGAGATTGCCTTACATAAAAATACCCTGACCAAAAAACAAGAACCCTTTAAGACAAACTTTTAAAAGCCTTTTTGTCGTTGTAATCTAGCTTTTACTCAGGTTCCTCACACTGGCTTTCAACCCAACGTTCCTCTGAAGTCTTCATTTCCTCACTGACCCTCTTGTCTTGTTAAGATTGTAAAAGACGTGACTAAACAAAAGCAGGACAAAGAAGGGCACTGTCTTACACAGGAAGAAGACGTCATAACAAGGCTGACTGAATGTTGCTTTGAAGTGTACAGGAAACAAGAGTACAGGAAATCCAAATGTGCTCACAGTGCAGGATGACTCTCCATTTCTCCTCGAAGAATTCAATCATAGCTGCAGTAAAATCGCTGAAATGTGGAAAGGCTGCAGGCATCGACAACCCCACAACCTCTTGAAACATGGCGGAGAGACAGCGCTAATTCTACCTGCCATCTGGAACGCAATCTAGCACAATGGGAATCGCCCATGCCATCGACTCAACCATTAATCGAAACCCTTTCCAAGAAAAGTCTCCAAGACTGCCGGAGTTACCGGTCTGTCAGTTAGATCAGCCATGCCAGCAGGTAACGCCCAAAACCATTCGGAATGGATTACAGCAACAATCCTATTCCATTGTCGCTGACGAAAAGGCAGAAGAACAACGAGAAAAGCATTCCAACACCAGAGGGAGTTCTCCCACAAATTCATAGACTTTAAGAAGGCGTTTGACAGTCTTGCAGGTGAAGCCAGGGCTAGAATAAAGAAATGCCACATAGACAGAAAAAAAATCAACATTATCCAGCTACTGTGCTCCAAGGAGACTAGCGCGGTGCTTATACACAGTATTGTTGGAGGGTTGTTCCACCTTTAGCTGGGGTTTCTCAGGGCTACTTTTTGTCTCCCACATGTTCCAGCTTATTCCTGGAACCCACTATGACTTACGTACTTGAAGATTCTGTCGGAGGACGAACCATCACGACCTTTCGATTTACACATGGCATCCATGTCTTGGCAGGCAGTGAGCGAGAACTAGGTCGACAAGCCAAGCATGTTCAAAGGCTGGATGAAACATCATCAAGACGTGTCATGAAAATAAGCGCCGATAAGACGGAGTTGATGGCCAGCCACGGCACTATCATCGGTTCTGATAGCATCCATGGACAGAATCCAGAAACTTTTTAATGTTCGCTTGTTTGGGATCCATCATTTGCAATTACATGGTCCACACCAGAAATCCTCTTAACAGCAGTCAAGACAACACCAACACTGTGCAGAGTAAACCCCGAATGGAAGGATAATTACATCTCTATAAAACACAATATCGCGCAGCTGCGTGAATTCATATATTCCATATTCCTGTATGCATGTAATACATGGACATTCAGAGCAGATCTGAAAAGAAAATGCAAGTCATAGAAAAATAGTCTCATCGTAAGATGCTATACATCAAATGCACTGATCATATCACCAATGAATAAGTATACCAAACCATTTAGCACAGCATCGGACAACATTAAGAACTACTGACATAAATTAAGAAAGCAAAATTGCTTTAGAATAGGACTGTGACAAGATCCAATGGCCTTGCTAAACAAGCTTCCAGGAACTTAAAGACGACGGGAGACGGAGAGGAAACTGAAAAAAAAAACATACATTGGGCTGACAATATTAAAGAATGGACAGGGGAAAAATTTGCAGAGACCCAACTTTTAACACTCAACCGCCAGAACTCGGGGAATCTGGTGAACTGTTCTTCAGCGTGGTGCTCCAGTTACTCTCCACAGAAAAAAGAAGAAGAAGGAGGAGAAGGAGGAGGAGCAGGAGGAGGAGAGGAGAAGGAGAAGGAGAAGGAGAGGAAGAAGAAGAAGAAAAAGAAAGAAAGAAAGAAAGAAAGAAAGAAAGAAAGCCTATCCTGCAAACTCACAACATAGTATCAATGCATCCTCAATGCCCGATCTTCTTCACTGTCATGAAGACAAACAACTGTAGGAGGGGAAGGAGGAGCAGCAGCAAGAAGAGAAAGAGGAGGAACAGGACGAGGAGAAGGAGGAAGGAGGAGGAGAAGAAGAAGAAAGGAAGAAAGAAAGAAAGAAAGAGAGAGAGAGAGAGAGAGAGAGAGAGAGAGAGAGAGAGAGAGACAGAGAGAGACAGAGAGAGAGAGAGAGAGAGAGAGAGAGAGAGAGAGAGAGAGAGAGAGAGAGAGAGAATGAAATAAAGAAAGAAAGAAGAAGAAAGAAAGAAAGAAAGAAAAGGACAAAACCTACCCTGCACATTGGCAACATAGTATCATCTTCGGTTCACAGTCTTCTTTACACGAAGACAAAACAAAAAAATCTTTGCTTATAAGGGGACCCCTCAGGGGCATATCATGTCATGTAACAGAACATGAAATTGACGGGAGGATGGAGGGGCAGGGATGAAGGATATGGGGTAGAGGGGAGGGTTCTACAACACTCATGAAGAAGTCTAAAGTCACCATCATCGTCAACAGAGAAAAAAGCTACTGATTACTGGAGCGAGGGGGTTGAGGTGGGGATGGACTGGTGTTGATGTCTTTATGAACCCTACAACAGCAGGGAAACATAACGGTCAAGGGCGCGAATGGAAGGGAGGAAGAGGGAGTGTGTGATCGGAAGATGAAGAAGGAAGTGGAGGGAGGAGCAGGAAGGGCGACTACCACGCGTTCAATGGAGGCAAATCACTCCCACGAAACAGCACTCATCATAACCCCTGGTTCTAGCAAGCCATGAGTTCCGACATGTACGAAGACCATTATGTCACCGGATCAGTAAGTTGTAAGATTACCACGTGTACTGCAAAATCATATATTTTCGTTCACTATGGGGCACAGGTGCACAACAGCGCATTCACAAAATATAACGAGCGGCTTTGGTGCAATGGACATTACTGGTGACTGACCGACAGGATGGGTGTGTGTTAAAACCCCTTAAGCAGCATATTACGGGGTTTATCTGCCCCTGCCGGGTCGGTTCCGGAGTGGCCTATTCTGTTGCTTCTTTTCGGATCTGACTACAATCGCGAGCCGCATCTGCTGTGCAGATGCGACAATTGAAATGTCACTTAAATTTCCTGACCAACACTGTAGGTGCCTGCATCTCTCGGGCCTGGTAAACAATCCATCTACGTTATAAACGGAAATGCGCAGGACAGCGACGTCATGTGGTTTCACACCAAAATCAGAACTCCAAGGTGCAGTGGTTACCGCCCTTGTCGTTCACACACAAAAAAAGAGCCTGGCGTAGATTCGGTGCCCCTTCTTTCCAGCTCTCGTGGGTCATTTCCGTTTCCAAGTTTCCCACCATGCCGGCCTTCTCTGCGGAGTTCTAGACGAAATCCTTGTGTCGGTGAGTTCACCGGAATC
>CM031607.1:28013997-28018997 GCA_018398815.1 Conus ventricosus | reverse complement strand
GCCTCATATTTCAAAACTGTTATGGCGGTGAGGTTGCAATCTGTACAACTGGAGCAAATAGGATCCTCCCTATCGCATGTGGGCTCACATACACACACACACACACACACACACACACACACACACACACACACACACACACACACACACACACACCAAGCATAGTTTCACGTGCAAACATTTAATACAGTATCCACTATACAACAACGACGAAACCTGGACATCTGAATATAAAGAATTTGTCGAACAAAAACTAGCCAACCATAGCGCGCATCCATCCATTTCAAGAAACATACAATTCATCCTACGCGAATTTGATACTGCGTCCTCTCACTCTCATCGGTTCCGAAACTTACTAGCGCCATGTGGAGATCAACAAACACAACACACCGCGCCAGTCTCCTGCACCTCTTAACTTGCAAGAAAATGCCCGAATTATGGGACCCAGCTTCCCGGTCCACTCAGGAATGCTGTCCGTCCTGCCTCTTTTCCTGTGTCTGTGCCGTCTTGTCTTTCCCTTCTGCGTCTTGTCTTTCCCTTCTGCGTCTTGTCTTTCCCTTTCTGCTGTTCCTTAGGGGCTGATCTTGCACAGTCCTCTTGATCACGTCACCTAGCCTAACACTTCGGCTTTCTTTTATTCACTGTGTCCTCTTGGAGGTTTTTTTGTTTTTGTTTCATTGTTTGCTTTTGTTTTGTTTGTTCGGTCATTTGTTTGTTTAAACCAGCTTGAGAATGTTTCCTTCTCCATCCTTTCGGCAACGCTGGGCCTGTACGGGTAAACAAATCGCTTCACTAGATAATTATTTACAAGCTTCCTATTCTTTTTTTCTTAACGTCAGTTTCACTTTCTTTTCCCCGTTTCCATCTTTCAACATGAAGACACAGACGCTTTGTATATTAAATCACATTTTCAAGAACGTGATTTCCTGTTTACGACATTCTACCACCCCTCTCACCCCCCCCCCCCCCCCACCCCCCACTTCCCCCCTCCTTCCAGAACAGTGCCACATTTCTGCCCGGAGCCACTGCTATGGCTGAGCCGTTATCTGGCTCTGATGACGCGGGAGCTGTTCCATAGATGGAAACATGGAACGGCCAAGCAACACGTATGATCACGGATGACGCCTTCCAGTGATGCAACTGGTGACAGAATGTGTATGCGTGCTGCTCTAAAATGGCTTTGCAGAGGGCCAGGTTCAGACTGATTCAATAGAGAAAGTCAGCGTCAATGATAGGGGAACCTGAAGGCCAGTATTGCTTTAAAGTGAAAAGAGGGGCGGAGGGGAGGAGGTAAGGGCAAGAGGATCAAAAAGAGACCGAAAACAATACCTTTTACATCAATGCTCCTGTTGTGAGCAGAAAGAACACGAAAACAAAATCATCCAAAACTCCAAACTGACTCCCCATCCCCCTCACCAAAACAAACACACACAAAAAAAGAAAAGAAAAGAAAAAGAAAAAAAAAGAAAGAATGAATGAAAAGAACAGCATGGTCACCTGCCAAACACCCCAAACTCCCAATTCATACCCCCTGAACACACACACACACCACACACACACACACACACACACACACACACACACACAGGCGCTCATGCGAACACACACACACACACACACACACACACACACACACACACACACACACACACACACACACACACTAACACCAAACTTCAATCCCCCCCCCACCCCCACCACACACATTTGTTTTTAAATCGAAGAAATTCATCCCAAACTCTGCCAACTACCCTCACCACTCTCTTTAAATAAAACGCAAGTCCAGTCCCTTCCTGAACGCCTTCCTCCTTCACCTCTCCTCCTGACAAAGCACCACAACCCTACCTACAAACTCACACATCGACCCCTTCAACTCCCCCCCCCCCCCACCCCCCCACGCAGCCTCGCCAAAAACAATCGCCACAATTCCAAACTTCCACTTATCCCCCCCATAAAGTCCCTCACCCCAAACTCACCCAGCCTCCAACCCTATCCAAAAGCACTCCAATTCATCCACCCAAAACCTCACCCCAAACTCACCCATCCCAAAACCCACTTAAAAACTCACCCCCTCCGACATTCATCGGGTGCACCCCGATAGATCCCCGCACCGATAGATCCCTAACCCGAACCCTAACCCTATCCCTTTGCGGGGATCTACCGATGCGGGGATCTATCGGTGCGGGGATCTATCGGTTCGGTGCAGGGATCTATCGGTGCGGGGATCTATCGGGATGACCCCCATTCATCCCGCATTGCAAACACACACACACGCACAGAAACACACACACACACACACACACACACACACACACACACACACACTACCCCGAAGTGTACCTCAAACCAAACAGTAAAGCCAACTAAAAAAAAAAAATCACAACAGACTTGCAAACTCGCCCAGACACCCAAGTGCATCTAAAAAAACAAACAAACAAAATGCCGTAAACCCACCAAACTCACAACAAACAGATCCCACACTCAGCCCCCAGATCACCCCCCCCCCACACACACACACACACACACACACACTCACCAGACAGCCATTGTTAGTCTGCTCACTCTTGGTCAGCACGGCCCTCTCCTCGTCACTGGCGAAGCAGGCGGCCAGGCGGTAGACGCCAAATAGCCGGACCAGCACGGCGAAAGCGACGACCAGGACGGCGAGGAAGAGGACGATGACCAGGGCGACCCCCCACTCACTCATGGCTCATGGTATGCACCTGCAACGTGAAGGGAGAGCAGGGTCAACTGTTGTCGACATCATCGTCGTCGTTCGTGAGTGTCGGTTGAACTTCACCGAGGAGTTGTTGTTGTTATTATACCTGCGTTGACGGTGTGTGTGTGTGTGTGTGTGTGTGTGTGTGTGTATGTGTGTGCGTTTGCGTTAGTGTGGGGTGTGTGTGTGTGGTGTGTGGCGCGCGCGTGAGTGTGTTGTTGTGTAAGTGTGTGTGTGTGTGTGTGTATGTGTGTGCGTGTGCGCGCGCGCGCGCACGCATGTACGTGCGCGTTTGTGTTGAACTGCTCGAGGAGTCCTAACGTGGTTTGTTTTTTTAAGGAGGATCACTAAAAAACAAAAAATACTGAAGACACTGAGACAAATCCTGGTGGAGAGACGGAATGCGTCATAAGGACGAAGACATTACAGTGAGGTGCAGCGTGTGTGTGTGTGTGCAGCGTGTGTGTGTGTGTGCGTGCGTGCGTGCGTGCGTGCGTGCGTGCGTGCGTGTGTGTGTTCGTGTGTGTGTGTGTGTGTGTGGGTGGGTGGGTGGTGTGTGCGTGTGCGTGCGATTACGCAAAAAAACCCACTACTGAACGGATTGAAGCCAAACATGGTGGACAGACAGAATGTGTCGTGAGGAGGAAGACATCACAGTTTGGTGCGGACCTGGATCCAATGGCCAGGCAGGATCAGAGCGGTAAAATTAGTACACAAAGTTTCCTCTAGACATCTGTAAAGTCACTGTTTACGAATTAATATCTATGAAATGCTATCTTTTTCGTGGTGTGTGAAACCTTTGCTGTCACAGAAACCCTACCGAGTCGCTTTTTTTTTTTTTTTTTTTTGGGGGGGGGGGGGGGGTAATCCTGTTACAAAAAAGGAAAACGAAACAAAACAAAACAAAACAAAACAAACATGGGAAGTAACTGTTTCAGTCCGTACTTCCCATTACTTCCCTTGGCAAAAATGGTTGTTCACTCGTGAACTGACGCAACTAAAGGTGGGTGTAGGATCCCTTTGAAAATTGACGGAGGACTGCGCACCACCGAGCGTTCTTCCCGTTATGGTTGCTATCGTTCGCCGTCGCTGTTGGTGGCATGGCGGTGTCGTTGCGCTCGTAGTGGTCGTTTTCGTTTTCGTTTGATTTCGGTGCTCAGTCATCATCGTCGTCAGTTGTTATTGTTGCTCGCTGTCATTTTCGTTGATGTTTTTGTGATGGTGGTAGTGGTGGTGGTCAGATTTTCGCTCTATTGGTCATCATCATTTTCAGTTTCATCATGGAGATACCACTGCGTGCGAACTAGTCCATAATATAAACGCTACACCACATCCGGCAAGTTTCGAGACCACACTGCCAATGATTGAAAGCCGATGGATAAATTAATCGATGACTAAGAAGAGAGAATTTAAGAAGCGGGTCTCACGGCTACGACTTAGCAGATGTCAGACCTACGCTTTAGGCCAACGCGCTGGTCAGACCTTGGGTACCTACCTAACAGTGGCTGTGCCATTATCATTACCATTGTATGTGTGTGTGTGGTGAGTGTACATTTTTGTGTTATATGTGCGTGCTTGGATGAGTGTGAGCACGATTCCATGTGTGTACCAGCGTATTTTATTTCGCAGGCTGTCATTGTTGTCCGCGTTGTTGTTGTGGCGGTGGTGGTGGTGGTGGTGGTGATCAGTTTCTCGTGGTGCTCGTCGTCATCGTCTGTTGTTATCACTCGCTGTTGTCGCAGTGGGCGTTGTTGTTGTGGTGTCAATGGTCAGTTTCCGGCGGTGTTCGTCATTGTTGATATTATCGTTTGCTGTCGCTGTAGTGGGCGTTGTTGTGGCGGTGGTGGGAATGGCTGCCAACTTTTTCGCGATGGCTGTCATTATCATCTGTTGTTATTGTCGTTCTCATCCATTGTAGTAGAGGTTGTTGCTGCTGTTGTGATCACGATTGTTAGTTTTCTCGTTGTGCTTGGTGGCATCGTCTGTTGTCATTGTAGCTGATGTTGTTGTGGTGGCTGTGCTCAGTTTGGGGCGATGGTCGTCGTTGTCGCCTTTAACGTCTTCAATTCAACGTCGAAAGTATCAACATTATCGGCATCGTGGTCACTATTCTGTTGTGGACACGTTGCGACCTCCGTTGCATCCATTATATACCACTGCGATCATATTCACCAGAACTACAACTATCACAGTAATAAAGATAACCATCATCAACACAAACACCACATGTTCTCAAAATTCCACATTGGAAAGTTTCAGGGTATACATGCGGTACAGCCCC
>CM031607.1:28006497-28008997 GCA_018398815.1 Conus ventricosus | reverse complement strand
ATTTTCCTCTCTCTCTCTCTCTCTCTCTCTCTCTCTCTCTCTCTCTCTCTCTCTTCTCTCTCCTTTTCTCTGTCTGTCTGTCTGTCTCTCCCTCTTTCTCTTTGTCTGCCCGATCCTGTCAACCTAACACTACTAAGGCTTGTTGAAACAAGGAATGAAGCCCAACTGGGGCCTGTGTGTGTGTGTGTGAGTGTGTGTGTGTGTGTGTGTGTGTGTGTGTGTGTGTGTGTGTGTGTGTGTGTGTGTGTGTTGAGTGTGAGTGTGTGTGTGTGTGTGTGTGTGTGTGTGTGTGCGTGTGAGTGTGAGTGTGTGTGTGTTTCGGTAATCTGTTTGGTCTTTTCATGTTTGTAATCATTCCTTTCTCGCCAAATCAAAACAATGATTTATGAATGTAGAATCTATAAATATCAACATACATAAATAGGCCATAAAAGCTTCAACCAGTCAGCAAAACCTGATAATTTGGTACCATCGTGAGATCTAGAATCTAAAACTGTGAAGCATATCTCGCAGGGTTTGAAGGAGAAACAGTGGTAAATGATTATGATGTCAACAAATGCAAAACAACCCATTCAATGTTATGTCACTGGACCGAAGAGAACTTAATGCTTTAGGTGTTTACAAAGGAACTGTGAGCGAATAAGCGTATTCATTAGTAGCCTAGTTACCATATACGACAACGAATTCTTTTGTCAGAGTTCCACGGTGAACTTATTTTGTATGATTGAGGGAAACTGAGTTCACTCTGTAAGGAATCACTTTTCTGATTTCTTGGTAAAGTTTTAAGGAGAAACTGGAAATAAAAAAAGGATTACATGCGAGAGTGTGCTTGACTAAGTTTCAACGTCAGTTTTATGGAGGCGTCACTGCATGCGGAATGGCTCACACACACACGCGCACGCGCGCGCGCGCACGCACGCGCACACACTCACACACACACACACACACACACACACACACACACACACACACACACACACACACACACATACCTGCCACTGGTTACTTTTTCAACAGGTAAGAACTAACATGAAGTGCCACTGGTTCTATACACAAAGACCGACACATAACCAGCCACTCACTACACAGTGACCGACACATAACCAGCCACTGATTCAATACACAGTGACTGACACATAACCAACCACTGGTTCAATGGATAGTGACCGACGCATAACCAACCACTGGTTCAATGGATAGTGACCGACGCATAACCAACCACTGGTTCAATAGAGAGTGACCGAGACATAACCAGCCACTGGTTCAATAGAGAGTGACCGACACATAGCCAGCCACTGGTTCAATACATAGTGACCAGCACAGAAACAGCCACTGGTTCAGTAGAGAGTGACTGACACATAACCAACCACTGGTTCAATAGAGAGTGACCGACGCATAACCAACCACTGGTTCAATAGAGAGTGACCGACACATAAACAGCCACTGTTTCAACGAGTAGTACCTGGCACATAAACGGCCACTGATTCAGTAGTGACTGACTCATAAACAGCCACTGGTTCAGTGAGTAGTGACTGACACATTAACAGCCACTGGTTCAATGAATACTGACTGACTCATAAACAGCCACTGATTCAGTAGTGACTGACACATAAACAGCCACTGGTTCAATGAATAGTGACTGACACATAAACAGCCACTGGTTCAATGAATAGTGACTGACACATTAACAGCCACTGGTTCAATGAATAGTGACCGACACATAAATAGCCACTGGTTCAATGAATAGTGACTGACACAAAAACAGCCACTGGTTCGATGAATAGTGACCGACACATAAATAGCCACTGGTTCAATGAGTAATGACAGACACATAAACAGCCACTGGTTCGATAAATAGTGACTGACACATAAACAGCCACTGGTTCAATGAAAAATGACTAACACATAATAAGTCACTGGTTCAATGAATAGTGACTGACACATTAACAGGCAACGTTCCATAGATAGTGACTGACATAAACAGTCACTGGTTTTGTAGAGAGAGACTGACGCAATAAAAGCCACTGGTTCAATAGACAGTGACTGACACATAAACATCACTGATTCAACAGGTGGTGACTGTCACACACAGTCATTGGTTCAACAGACAGTAACTGTCACAACAACAACCACTAATTCATCTGATAAACAGTCCCTGGTTCAACTGTTACTGACTGACACACAAACAGTCACTGATACAGCGGATAGTGACGCTGACACATAACCAGTCACTGGTTCAACGCGCGAACAGTCACTGACATATAAGCAGTCACCGGTTCAAAGATAACGACCCTAATACACAAACAGTGTCTGGTTCAGTAGAAAGTGACAAACGGACAGACACTGGCTCAAATTTTGACGCTGATTCTGAAAAAAAGTCACTAGATGAATAGACAAGTGAATGTGACACATAAAACTACAACGGTTCAACAAACAGTTACTCTGTCACGTGAAAACATACTTGTTCAATGGAGAGCTTCCTCGCTGGGACTGATTCGAC
>CM031607.1:27991497-27998997 GCA_018398815.1 Conus ventricosus | reverse complement strand
GGGGGGGGGGGGGGGGGGGGGGGGGGGGGGGCGAGAAAGAATGGCATCCCCCTCGAAAGGGCATCACTATGTCCGTCCAGCAACAGTCCCATGCATGACCGTACCGGCGACCTGGACAAGAAACTCACCAAGGGCATAGCCGGGAGAAGAAATCAAACTACAGTCAGCATGACAAACGGCCCTGAAGGGCTACAGAACTCGAGACTTTTTTCTGCGGTTCGGGGAGGACGAGAATGTGACGGGCATTGCTTTTCAGTTATGTTCTGGTTCGAGGCTGTATGACAGAGCTGTACTCTACTTTTATCTTTATAATGCATTTGTCGTCAGCCAGGCCCGCGGATGCAGACTGCTACGTGTTGCCCAAGAATTTGAGCAGCTTCAGAGACACACCCACTGACAGGATGAAACTGGACTGTGTGGATTCAGTCTTCCCGGTGAAACCCACAGCTAACTCAGCTCTGGTTTGGAGCTGGGTCGGGCAGAATATCCATCAAAATGAATAGCTCTCTTGGGAATCGAACCCCAAAATCTCCTAGCCTGGAATCCTCGACGATAAACACTGCACCCCGGCGATGGCAGTTTTGGGGCAATTTGCTTATTCTGTCATTGCTTGTGACTTTTTTTTACTTGTGACGAAAGCTGAAATGTACTTTTTCATATGAAGAAAACAGCGTATTGTTTCTAAACGCAATTTTTTTCATCATTTTTCACCTTTTTGTTTTCAAGCCTATCTTATATCATATGGAAGACTCTCATCTTTATGTTTTATTTTCCCCTTCCACATCTCGAGGTTGGCTTATATGCTAATTATGGCGCAATTTCATCATCTGCAAAATCGTAACTCAGATATAAACACAGGGGGTGGGGGTGGGGGGTGGGGGTGGGGATGGGGGAAATCGGCAAACGGGACCATTTGTATGTTGTTACTATTTTCAATATAAATGATATGTTTAATTCAGACGTGAATTCAAAAGTTTCACATTATTTTCATTCATGAAGGGGCTAACTCTTAAAAAAAAAAGTCCTGCTTCGGCAGGAAAGATTACATTGTGTTCTTCAAATCTTTTTCCACAGCCACTAGAGGAGACCCGAAAAGGTCGTGAGACACTCGGGAACTTCATTGCAAACAGGAACTATTTGGATTGCATTTGAAATAACGAATGGCTTGACGAAGCAAATCCAAAATATGAGTTTTAATTTCCAAATCATTATTGATAATTGGAATTTGCATGCTTTTGTTTTGCAGCTTCAGACATTTCAAAGACTAAGACTGGTTACTTTTGTTTTAGGATTTTCATTTCCCTTATATTTGTCTTTCTGGGGACAGCAGTGTAGAACTGCTTATTAATGAAAAGACAACAGACTCTGGGAACTAGTGGCTCTGGAATTTATTGTATCTGTTGATGATCACATAAACAACGTTCGAGTCCCCATCCAGGCGGGTTGCTTTTAATAATAACGCATTGTGTCTTTTTGGTGCAAATGAAGCCATAACAAGGATAATCGTATGGGCATCACATCCCCCGTCTTGTTGATAAAAAATGTGATTTTATTAAAACTATCTTGCTCTCGACAGCTCTTGAAACTGAAAAATGTGTTTGAAATATTTCAAAACATATGCATCGGGTAACTAACATGGGAATTCCACAATTAAACTTTTAAAAGCATTATTTTGGATGGGCATACCTTGAGTACTAAAGAAACTGGTGAAATGCCTTGCAGAGAATCATTGTTTTATCAAAAACGATAAATCATTGTCGGATATAAATGTAATAGAAATGAATGCACTGTTTTCAGCGGAAGGTTTCTCTTTGGCTGTTTTCGTTTCTTTTTGTTCTCCTGAATCTTCCTCTGTCGTGAAACAGTCTTCATTTTGACGCAATACATGGTCATTGAAATGAACAGTTCATGGTGAACGTTGTGCTGATCTTGCATTTGACTATGAGCTGAGGGTCATCTCCTGGGTCAACTAAATCAGAGTCAAACATGGCTGCATTCCTTCTTTAGCTGCTGGTTAGAGATAAGGGCCGGGTGACTTTCTTGAAGAAAGAAGACTTACGGGCGATTTCTATCATCTTTCCCTGTAGTCCGCATGGAACCATTTCTTGCTGTGGCCTGAAGAGGTATTAGAGAGCACTATGGGTTCAGTTTAATCTCTTTTCCGGGTAAGAACAGTATTACCAATTTGGAGCTGAGATTCATTTGCATAACGTCAGTTGTCAGTTCTTTAACTTCTTTTTCATGACGATGCAATTCCTCATCCAGTTGCAAGGCATGATGACATTGTGTAGGCTTCTTGGGTTGGCTGTGGATTTCTGAAAATTTGATTACCATCTGTCTGCCACAGAGTGCTTCTGCTGAGCTTATGCCTGCGCTAATGTTTTGAGTGCCATAATGGTATCATTTTTAGTGGTTCAGTGGGGTGAGCAGGGGTTGTGAACGGGCCTGCAAAACAAGATTTGACATTTGGTTCTACATCTACGTTCGTGTGCTGAAAATACTCTTTTTCATGCAGAAGATTCTTTGCCTTCACTAATTCCTGGATGAATCTCATGTGCAAGGTGTGTGCTGCTGAAGAGCTTTTGGATGCTGACGATGCTAAACTGCCTCGTAGAAGATATCTTTACTGTAGGATAGTTCATCCTGAACTGTTTTCAGAATGTGAAATGAAGAGAATTCAACAGTATCGTCACCGAGGAATGCCAAGTGCTGGTCTTGATAGTTATGGTCACATCTAATGCTGGATCAATCTGTGGTTTAGGGAACTGTTTGATCAACAATGAAATGACGTATTCTTAAGTGGCTTTCAGTAACGTGTAGAGGCTTTTGAAGCTAAATTTGCACATCTTTTTAGCCCAAGCCTCTATGTGATACGCAGCGTTCGCTGGCTTTGACTCCTCATTGACTAGAGTGCTTTCAAAGTCCATTTTGTGCCCGATTTGAGGAGATAAGTGATTGTTCGTTCTTAGATGTCATCATCTTGAACGTTGTCTTGCCTGAAGACGAGCAAAGAGGTCAAAACGCGTCGTGCTTTGTCTTGTAATTGTTTTTTTCTCTTTCGTTCGGTGGACAGTAGATCCACTTTAAGTTTTTTTTAACCTCTTTTAACAGCCTTTGATTTGAATATCAGACGGCCCTAAACCACTAAACGTTTCACAGCATTTTCTGAGATCCATGTAAGCTTCACAAAGTACACGCCTCCCCAGACATCATAAGCTGCATCCTTGCATGAGTTAAGTTTTGAGCTCCTGATCAACATATGTTAATCGATAGCAGCTAGCCGACGTGAACGGGTCTTGTAGCTGTCTGTGGTCTCACCATCTAACCGTATGCACTGCCTGAACTTGGAAAGTTGCAGAGTCAGAAGTTTTCTTTTGGTTGCAGCTGTCATTCAAACAGTGCAGCGTGTTATAGCCACTGGCATCTCCTTGCTGGTTTCCTGTCAATGATTCGTGAACATCAGAGGTTTCTTTCGTCGGCAAAATGCAGCGAGGAGCCTTCTCAAGAGCGCTGTTGGTCACGTTCATCGCCGCCAGCAGGTTCGCGAAACGTTTGATTTATACGGGTCCCCGAGTCTCGACGTGCAACTTGTCCACGTGAAAAGCAAACTTATGGAAGTAAGGTGACAATGCACTGGTCGTACCTCCCGAATGGAATACTAGTCCTGTTGCCTTCCTTGTTGCCAATATGTAGAGAAGATCGTTTCTGAAAGGACAACGGACTATGCGTACTAACGGTTCTGGTGCATTTTTAACGATCACATAATCAAACTTCGGGTCCCTTTATTTACAGTCTGCTAAAAATGATGACACACGTCTTTTTATGCAAACAAACCAGTAACAAGGAAAATCAGATGGACATTACTTCCAGTCTTCTCTGCTGTTGATTAAATATACACGTTATCTGTAAGATTGACTGACTTGACGTATTCAGTCATGACTTCGTCAGGAGGAAAGAAATCAGTTAAATCAGTTCATCTCATAAGCAGTAAGTTTACTCTGGAAAAAAGCGGCATATAAGCTTTACCTGTTCGACGTTAAAATCCACAAGCAGGTGATGTCTTATATTCATGTGCTAATGTAGAAACTACGTTCCGTTGATCCACATTCTCTACAAAGCCGGGTGGACATTTACCATTCTATTTGTAGAATAACTCCACGATTCATCATCCTCTCCATCAGTGACTGCGTTTTGTTGTTACTGTTTAATTTCATATCTAAAGATGAAAAACCTTGACTGTGCCAGTTGTAGTGTTCTTTTGTTTGCAAACCCTTCCAGGGATTTTCTTTCTTTCTTTTATTTTATTTTTCTTTTTTTCTCTTTTTTCCCGTTGGTAAATATAAGAAGTGAAGTAAACGTCCTCATTTCCTGAAACTGTGCTTAAGTATTTACCAGTTTGGAGTCGAGAAGCAATTATCAACTCTATTCTCGAGTGATATCCACATCTATTTCAAGTGACTACAATTGTTCTATTAATCAATTTCTGTTTTCATACCGCTCACTTGTGACTTCCTCAACTAATTCAACGAACTGAAGTTGATTTCAGGAAACCCGTCAGCATTAATCTAGAAGACATAGCAGCTGAACAGCTTCTCTATTCTTCCTTTTTTTCATCATTTCCAGCAAAGTGTTAAATCATTTGTTGTAATCCATTCGCTTCGTGTTCATTGAATTTACATTTTTTTTCCCATCTTCTCCACCTCAGTGGCATTGCATCCACGCTGCTCATTCCGAGACATCCACTACCACCCGGCCACCCCCACCTCCCGTCCACAGCCCGGCCCGTCTCGCCGCTGTCCTGGCACCGGCAATCTACAGGGAGCAATCATTGTCAAGCCGCCTAGAGGCAATCCACCGGAGGAGACACTGCACTGCTGCCGAGTCACTACGGTGGTGTTCAGTGGTGTCTATTCTGATCCAACATACGTAGGAACCACGGACTAAGTCCCCTACTGACGACAGTAACTGCTTAGTCGAGGAGCCAGCTTGAGTGAGCTCTCCCTCTGGAGGGTACCGGTACCACTAAGTACGTCCAGCGACAACCCCCAAGAATTTCCCAACACCGGTGACCCCAAAGAAATCATACCAACTTCACAGACGTGGAGAGGACATCGGAACTGAGGTTACCATGAGAGCAGGACGTAAAGGGCCACAAAATTTGAGACTTTAAAAAAAAAATCTGATCAATGAGAATGAGGATAATGAAGATGATGCTACGGATTTCTATTTCAGTCTGAGACTGCATGATAGGGCTGTACTCTGCGTTAACTTTCAGAATATATCCCGGCGTCAACCAGGCCCGAGAGATACAGACGCCTACAGTGACAGTCAGAACCACACTCTCAGAGACACATCCTTTTAAGGAATGAAACTCGATTGTGTATTCCCTGCCTTCTCAACTGAACCCGTAGCAAACTCAACTCTCGATAGGAGCCGGTCGGGTCTGAAAAATCCCACATGGCTTTGATGGGAATCGAACCCACGACCTCCCAGCCGAAAGTCCGCGATGCAACTGGTGAAATCACGAATTTTGCTTTTCTTCTGTTTTCATTCCCAATTAGCAGCGTACGTCACACTCTCTCATACACACACAGCTTTCCGCAGATGTTCAGACCCACCACGATAAAAGGAATGATTATAACTCCATCAGATTGGATAATCCATCGTTGTGGCCGTCGTTATTTGCTCTCCATTGAATTGGAACCATTCCACCGTACAGCTAGAGGTGGATCGCTGCCAGAGCGAAAGTTCTATAGACAACCAGCTAACAAATGTCCACCGTCTCCTTCGTTCCGCCATGGGTGGTTAAGGTTGGACGAATAAATGACCACTATCATCTGTCTGTCTGTCTGTCTGTCTGTCTGTCTGTCTGTCTGTCTGTCTGTCTTCTCTCTCTCTCTCTCCTCTCTCTCTCTCTCTCTCTCTCTCTCTCTCTCTCTCTCTCGCAGTGCAAGAAACTGCTCAAGGACGTAAAACCATATCTGTTCTATTACTTCCAAATAAACAAATCGTTTCAACGAATTCCTTATAGCTCAGAGTTTGTTTGTTTTCCGCTGTGGTCTCTCTCTCTCTCTCTCTCTCTCTCTCTCTCTCTCTCTCTCTCTCTCTCTCTCTCTCTCCTCTCTCTCTCTCTCTCTCTCTCTCTCTCCTCTCTCTCTCTCTCTCTCTCTCTCTCTCTCTCTCTTTCCTCTCTCTCTCTCTCATCACGAGTGTGTTTGTGTGCGTGCGCGCGCGCGTGTGTGTGTGTGTGTGTGTGTGTGTGTGTGTGTGTGCGCGTGCGCGCGCTCGCGCGCACGTGCGTGCGTGCGTGCGCGCGTGTGAGTGCGTTTGTGTGACTTAGAGAGAGAGAGAGAGAGAGAGAGAGAGAGAGAGAGAGAGAGAGAGAGAGAGAGAGAGAGAGAGAAGACGACGACGACGACGAAATGGTTTAATGCGTCAGGTTTTCGGCCCATTGACACATGAGGAGGGGAGGTGGGGTAAGGGGGCGGAGAGAGAGATCGAGATAGAAATAAACATGAACAACATTTGATACATGTAATCCTGGACAGAGAGAGAGAGAGAGAGAGAGAGAGAGAGAGAGAGAGAGAGAGAGAGAGAGAGAGTGAGAGAGAGAAGATAAGGACAATACTATCTATAAACAAAAAGTGAAAGAAATAGAAACCAGCACGTTCACGCGTTTCGAGATGAAAGAAAAGCTTTAGAATGACAAGGCATAGTAAATTTGATACTTTCAGTTCATCAAACAGTTTTTGTCGTTTATCTTCAATGCATGACAGTAGCGTGTGAGTGACGAACTACCGACTGTGACATATGATTTTAATTGATACTATTGATTTCATTACACTTCTATTCTCATTGGATTTTAGTATCGTTCGTCATTCTTTCTCTCACACACACATGGCTTTCTGCAGACGGTCTGACCCTGCACAATAAAAGGAATATATATATAATTTTGTTACACTGGATAATCCATCGTTGTGGACGTCGTTCTTTGCTCTCTATTGAATTGGAACCATTCCACAGTGCTGCTAGAGGTGGATAGTTGCCAGCGCCAAAGTTTCATAGACAGCCAGATGTCCACTGTCTCCTTCGTTCCGCCATCGGTGGGTAAGGTTAGATGAATAGATTATCAGCATCCATTCTCTCTCTCTCTCTCTCTCTCTCTCTCTCTCCTCTCTCTCTCTCTCTCTCTCTCTCTCTCTTCTGTGTGCCAGAAATAGCTCATGGACGTAATCTTATATCGATTTCATTACCTTGAACTGCACGAATTCTTTGAACGAATTCCCAAAGGCTTAGGGGGCGAGGCGATGGGTGAGGGGGGAAGGAGTTATTATTGTTGTTGCGTTCTCTCTCTCTCTCTCTCTCTCTCTCTCTCTCTCTCTCTCTCCTCTCTCTCTCTCTCTCTCTCTGTGGGTGTGTGTGGTGTGTGTGTGTGTGTGTGTGTGTGTGTGTGTGTGTGTGTGTGTGTGTGTGTGTGTGCAAGAAACTGCTCAATGATGT
>CM031607.1:27978997-27983997 GCA_018398815.1 Conus ventricosus | reverse complement strand
AGAATGAAAAAAGAAGCAGAACTGAACTAATGCTTCCTGTTCATCAAACTGCGGTTTTTGTGTCTGTTTTGTGTTATGTCCTCTTCCATGCACAACATCAAGGTGTGCATAAAGAACCACAGATCTGATTTCTGCCGTATTCGATAATAGGTGAGAATGAGTATGATGGCAATGAATTCTTGCCATCACTCTCTCTCTCTCTCTCTCTCTCTCTCTCTCTCTCTCTCTCTCTCTCCCTCTCTCGCTCTCTCGCTCTCTCTCTCTCTCTCTCTCTCTCTCTCTCTCTCTCTCTGTGCAAGAAATTCATTAAATTTACAAATCTTAGTCTATTTATTTTCATTTGAAATTACTATTATCTGTCATACTCTCTCTCTCTCTCTCTCTCTCTCTCTCTCTCTCTCTCTCACACACACAAACACACACACACACACACACACACCACACACACACACACACACACACACACACACACACATACATGCAAACGGTCCGACCCAGCACAATAAAGGGAATGAAATATAATTTTGCTAGATTGGATAATCCATTGTCGTGGATGCAGTTATTCGCACACAGTTGAATTGGAACCATTCCACAGTGCTCCTGGAAGTGGATAGGTGCCAGCGCCAAAGTTCCATAAATAGCCAACTGACAGATGTTCACCGTCTCCTGGTTCCGCCATGGATGGCTAAGGTTGGACGAATTAATGGTTAGTATCCTCTCCCTCTATCTCTTTCTCTGTCACTGTCTCTGGCTTTCTCTCTCTCTCTCACTCACTCACTCTCTCTCTCTCTCTCTCTCTCTCTCTCTCTCTCTCTCTCTCTCTCTCTCTCTCTCTCTCTCTCTCTCTCTGCAAGAAACTGTGTGTGTCAGTGACGTAATCCCATATATATTTCATTACTTTAAAATACACGAATCCTTTGAACACATTTGCAATAGTTCAGGGATTTCCCTAATTGCTCTGTCTGTCTGTCTGTCTGCCTGTCTGTCTGTCGGTGAGTCTGTCTCTCCCACGTCCTCCTCCTTCCCTCCCTCTCTCTGCAAGAAACTACTCTTTCTCCCTCGGTCTCTCTCGGTCTCTCTCTCTCTCTCTCTCTCTCTCTCTCTCTCTCTCTCTCTCTCTCTCTCTCTCCTCTCTCCGCGAGTTTGTAGTGCGCACGTGTGTGTGTGTGTGTGTGTGTGTGTGTGTGTGTGTGTGTGTGTGTGTGTGTGGTGTGCGTGTGCGTGCGTGCGTGCGTGCGTGCGTGCGTGCGTGCGTGCGTGTGTGTGTGTTGTGTGTGTGTGTGTGTGTGTGCGTGTCCGTGTGTGTGTGTGTGTGTGTGTGTGTGTGTGTGTGTGTGTGTGTGTGTTTGTATGTATGTGTCTGAGTCTGTGTGCTGTGTATAAGAGAGAGACACTTTTGACACTTTGATATTTTATTGTCATTACCAAACAGGTCTTTTGACAAGGGGGAGAGGTAACAGAACAATAACATTTCCCTCTTCCTTTCCTGCAAACAAATAGTACACATTCATTCCTAAGGTGCACCAAATCAAAGGTTAAAAACAAATAAATTCATAACATTTACTTATGTCCTCACGCACAGGAGTAATGCAATTAGAAAAAAAAAAAAAAAAGACTAACTCGACCATCCACTCGTTCAAATGATGACAATGTATCTTACTGATCTCTTCCACTTGCGATGAATGATAATATTCATTCAGATATCTCTTATAATGCATTATTTTAAATTTCACTATCCTCCATCTGTCTAATTTTCAATGCTTCTGCGATGAATTTCGCAACTGATTTAATTACAAGTTCATCATCTGATGATAACACGACTGCAACATTTTGTCTTTTCGCTATATCTAACTGGAAAAGTGAACATTTGTCCGCACTTCATTATAAGCAGTACAGTGGAACAGAAAGTGTTCTTCGTCATCAATAATGTGTCTACATGCAGGACAAGGAGATTCTGTGGATGTTTCACATTCAAACCATCTTTCGTTCGCATTAAAACCTAAAGTTCTCACCTAAATCTTGCGTAATTTATTCTGTGCCATCTATCTGTTATGACATTGAGAAACTTTTCAGAATGAAACACATTCTTAAATGAGAAAAACCAGCGATATTTTTCTTTACTTTCCATATCTGAGTGCCAATTCTGTTTAAAAAGAACAAATAAGCCTGTCTTTAAATTCCGCAATAAACTGATGCTCATTCCCTACTTCCTGGGCCATCCACACTATTCCAAAACCCTGTTCTGAAAGGACTTTCTTTACTTTATGAGCCCAGTTTTCTTTACCTTTTTCCATTTCTAAAAGCATCATATCATAGGCTTGCCTGCTAAAACGGGACTGGGGTAGCTTCAAGATCTTCAACCAGTACTTAATACATTTCACAAATGTACTTATGTACAAAGGGTATCTGCCCATCTCTTCATATAAAACGGTGTTGGATGAATGAATAGGTACTTGAAGGAAACGCTTCATAGCATACGTATGTACTTTTTCCATCATCGAATTTTCATGTAAGCCCCAAATTTCAGCTGCATATGTAAGAAGAGGTTTTATCTGTGTATCAAACATTTTCCAAAATATACTACAGTCTGTACAATTTAGTTTTCTCAGGGATTTCAGAATTTCAATAGTACCTTTTTTCCCTTTTCTTAGAGATTCTTCCCATGCGTAGCGGAAAGTATAAGAGAGAGAGAGAGAGAGAGAGAGAGAGAGAGAGAGAGAGAGAGAGAGAGAGAGAGAGAGAGAGGAGAGAGACAGACAGACAGACAGACAGAGAGAGAGACAGAGAGACAAACAGATAGAGTGAGAGAGAGAGGGGGGATATCAGGAAGATAAGGATAACAGTATGTGAAAATAGAAAGAGAAATAAATCAAAACACCCCCCTCACACACACACACACACACACACACACACACACACACACACACACACACACACACACACACACACACAGCGCGCGCGCGCGCGCGCGCGCGCGCGCACTTACTTTTCAAACTCGCACAGAGAGAGACAGAGAGAGAGAGAGACAGAGAGGAGAGAGAGAGAGAGAGAGAGAGAGAGAGGAGAGAGAGAGAGAGAGAGAGAGAGAGGAGAGAGAGAGAGAGAGAGAGATGTTCGTGCATTTCAGCTGAAGGAGGTGATTAAGAATGAAAAAAGCAGAACTGACTTTAAGCTTCCTGTTCATCAAACCTTTTTGTCTGTTTTGTGTTCTGTCCTCTTCCATAAAGGACAGCAGGGTGTGCATCAAGAACCACAGAATGTGACTTCTGCTGTAATTGATGATTAGTGAGGATGAGGTTGATGACAAGGATTCATATAGGAGTTCTCTCTCTCTCTCTCTCTCTCTCTCTCTCTCTCTGTGTCTGTGTGTGTGTGTGTGTGTGGTGTGTGTGTGTGTGTGTGTGTGTGTGTGTGCTCAATGTTGTAATTCTAAACCTGATCGCATTACTTTGAATTACACGAGTCCTTTAAACGAATTCCCAACAACTCAGGACTCTCTTCTCTCTCTCTCTCTCTCTCTCTCTCTCTCTCTCTCTCTCTCTCTCTCTCTCTCTCTCTCTCTCTCTCTCTCTCTCTCTCTCTCCTTCCTCTCTCTCTCCTCTCTCTCTCTCTCTCTCTCTCTCTGGTGACCTGAGACTGGAAAACAAAATGGGATGCTTCGATCACCACTCTATCCAGTCTACAGTACAGACAAACAGTGCAGTGGACAGTGTGTCAACGCCAGTGCATCACGCTGGTAAAGAAACCGGCGACGGTGTCAGCCCCCCAGTTGATATTGCTTAACAGCAGGCTTCCGGACATGACACTCGTAAAGACATATTCGATTATCTACCAGAAACATCCAAAGGAACTGACAAAGTGCATACAGTGCAGCTTCCGACAGGAGGACGATTCCACAGCTAGTCGGAAACGGAACTCCAGACTCATTACGCGAAGACACATTAACGTTCCCACCCTTACAAAAAATCATGATGGACAGCATAAAATATTCTCGTGTGTCCCTCCAATGACCACGGCTATCTGGCTTTCATGTTGCATGTCCATTTCCATTTGTATCGAATGGTGTTCATGTTTATTTCCATTTCGATGTCTGCCTTCGCCCCTTACCCCCAAACTCACCCTCCTGACGTGTCAATGGGCAGAAAAACCTCAACCATTCGTATTCTCTCTCTCTCTCTCTCTCTCTCTCTCTCTCTCTCTCTCTCTCTCTCTCTTTTCTCTCTCTCTGTGTGTGTGTGTGTGTGTGTGTGTGTGTGTGTGTGTGTGTGTGTGTGTGGGTGGGTGGGTGGGTGGGTGTCTGTGTGTCTGTGTGTGTGTAAGAGAGAGAAAGAGAGAGAGAGACAGAGAGACAGAGAGACAGAGAGAGAGAGAGAGAGAGAGAGAGAGAGAGAGGGGGAGAGAGAGAGAGAGAGAGAGGAGGGAGAGACAGAGAAGATATTAGGAAGATAAGGGCAACACTATAGACAGACAAAAAGAGAAAGAAATCGAAACTAGCATGCCCATGCATTTCAGATGAAAGAGCCGATTGAGAATGGAAAAAAGCAGAATTGAATTAGTGGTTTCTGGTCGTCAAACTGCGTGTTTTTCCTATTATCTGTTCTGTCCACTTTCATAAAAGAGAGCAGAGTGTGCATAAAGAACCACAGAATGTGACTTTGTGACTTCTGCTGTATTTGAAGATTAACGAGGATGTGATTGATGGCAAGGAATTTGTGTTCATTAAGGCATAAATACCGCCTCTCTCTCTCTCTCTCTCTCTCTCTCATCCTCTCTCTCTCTCTCTCTCTCTCTCTCTCTCTCTCTCTCTCATACATGCATGCAGGCAGACAGACCCAGCACAATAAAGGGAATAAACATGATTTCGCTAGACTGGATGATCCATCGTCGTGGATGCGGTTATTCGCCCATTATTGAACTGGAACCGTTCTACAGGCTGCAGAAAGCGGATCGCTACCAGCACCCAAAGTTCCATAAAAAGCCAACTGACAGACGTCCACTGT
>CM031607.1:27966497-27971497 GCA_018398815.1 Conus ventricosus | reverse complement strand
AGAGAGAGATGAGAGAGAGAGAATGAGAGAGAGAGTGAGAGAGAGAGAGAGAGAGAGAGAGAGAGAGAGAGAAGAGAGAGAGAGAAACGGAAACGGAAACGGAAAGTTTATTCATGTATAGGCCATTGCCCCTCATGAAGGGGTACATAACTTCTATACACAAATGCATAATTAACAACATATTTAGTATCTAATCAAGAAACCAGAACAGAACGAACTTGAATGCTTTGTAAAGATAAATGGACAGTTGTTTCACAGTTTGTTTATGCTCTGTTGCCATAAGCAATGCAAGTCTAAATTTATTTGGATCTGCATAAAATTTACTAGGTATATACTGTCTTCTTAAGTCACTCAAAACAGGACAACATAAGACAAAATGAACATCATCTTCTTTTTCATTTTTGCAAAGCGGGCATTTTAAGTCAGCATTACTATGTGTTTTGTAACGTAAACGATGTTGCGCTATTTCAGAAATGCCAAATCGAAACCTCGTTAATGCATACCTTAAATGCCTATCTAAATTCATCAGTAAATAAATTTTTACCTCAGGCACCTTGCAAAACGTACTGTAAACTAAAACCTTTCACTATCACTAATGTGAGAGTCCCACTCTTGCCATCTACATAAAATAACCGTTCTCTGAAAACTTGAAGAAATCTGTCTATTCCCTCAACACCTTGGTTTAAGCCATACATATCCAAAACCAAACAAATATAGTTTACAACGAACATTTGTAACCCAATTTTTCTTTCCACGTATATCTAAATCATACAACAATTTTGTAAGCTTTATGGGGAAGCCTAGATTCCTCCATTCTTGTCAATTTTAACCAAAACTTTACACATTTTACAGCTGAATTAATATATATGGGGTATCTGTTTGTCTCTCCGTAAACAAAGTCATTAGGAGTTCGCATCTCTACGCCTAAAAATCTTTTGAGAGCAAATAAGTGAACCTTTTCTCATTCAGATGCCGCATTATCAAGTCCCCATAGCTCTGCGCCGTACTGAACAATCGGCTGAATTTGTGAATCGAAATCTTCAAAAGGACAGTCAACGAGTTATTTTTAAACTTATATAACTTTTGTGAAATGCACAGTAAAGCATTTTTAGCTCTACTACTTAAATTACGACATGCCATAACAAAACTCAGTCTGTTGAAAAACAAATTCCTAGGTATTTGTATACATTAACAACAGGCATCACAGCTCCTGCATACATCCATCTTTCTCTAGCTCCTAAATACCCCCCTTTTTCTGAACACAATGATATTGCTTTTGTCCATATTTACCTTTAGCTGGAGAGCTGAAGCTGCTTTATACAGATTATTCAACTGTGTTTGAAGACCAATAACAGTTTCAGACAGCAACACAACATCATCAGCCAAAAGCAATATAAACAGTTCAAAATAGTCTGACGAAAAAATAGCCCCGTGTTTCCCTTCCCTAATAACTTCTAATGCTAATTCGTTTATAAACAAGGAAAACAAAACGGGACTGCACGCATCCCTTGTTTCACTCCACGTGTGCAGTTAATGTAATCTGTAAGCATGGAACCACATTTAATTCTGGTTTTACATTAGTATACATCTATGAATACAACGAAACATTTTGCCTTTATGCCATTTCTCAAGAGTATAGGCCATAATAGGTGTCTGTTAATGGAATCAAAAGCTTCTCAAAATCGATGAAGGCTACATACAATTTGCGGTTTAAACAAAATTGCTTCTGGACCAATGACAACAACGTAAACATATGATCAACAGTAGAATAGCCCCTTTTTGAAACCTGCCTGATATTCACCTGTCAAATTATATTCTGTAACCCATTCTTGAAGTCTGCTATTTATGATTGTACTATAGATTTTACTGCTCGTATCACATAATATATATCCCCTATAATTACCTGGATTATCTACGTCTCCCTTTTTAAAACAAAGGAATTACAATAGAGTTTGTCCAATTATCTGGAAAAACGCCTTTATCAAACAACACATTAAACAATTTAAAATTACGAAAAAATCAATAACCTCGATCCCCACCATGTTTCAACATTTCTCCTATAATTTCATCTGGGCCTGCAGATTTACCGTTCTTTACCTTTCTAACAGCAAGTAACACTTCTTCTTTTGATATCGGACGGTTCATCGTGCTAAAGTCTTCTTCAACATTATAATTTGTTTCAAAGTCATCATTAGCTTCGTTATTACACTCTCTAGTTACTTCCACTTCAAGTAAACCTTTAAAATGGTAAAACCAATCATCAACTGTTAAATTATTATGTACTTGTTTTCTTTTACTTGACACTTTATGTACATTCTCCCAAAATTCTTTTTGATTATTTACTGAAGAAACAAGCCTTTCCAATATTAAATCATTATACTGTTTTTCTTTTCTATCTATTAGATGTTTATGCTCTCGTCTTGCTATGCAGTATGCATCACTGTCAGTTTTCTCTTTTGATTTTCTAAAAATGTTAAGCAGTTGTTTTGCTTTCTTCTTGCTTGACTTACATTCTCCATCAAACCAATCATCACTTTTATGATATTTTGTCAAGTTGATTTTCTTTTTCATACATTGGCCTTGTTTTTTGATGCACTCATTAAAGACACTCAGAGCACCATTGTAATCAGAATCAATCAGGCTAATGGCCCCATCGAGTTCAGATAATATTTCGTCAGATAACATTTTCTGACAATATATAGTTTCTAAATCATTATCCCACACAAACTTTTCAATAAACTGATCATCGATAATGGTATGCCCCCTTGTAACATTTCTTTTTCAATTTAAATTTTAAATGCAGTTCAACTGGCAAATGATCAGACTCTATTCTCTCCGACACTAACAATTTACACGACGAGACAACAATAACAAACAGTCTCTTAGACAGCAGAAAGTAGTCATTGACAACTGTTTCCTGACTCAGATATGTAAGTATAATTTCCATCTATATCCCCATTACACACTCCGTTTAGAATACACAGACTGAAAGCTGTGCACATATTCAATAATTTTTTCCCATATTTATTAAGTACATTGTCAGCCGAATTCCTTGTGATGCTAGCCAGATCAGAATGATCATGAAGAAAATTACAACTTACATCATTGAAGTCTATAATATCAGGAAAAATGTTAGAAGTTCTACTGTTAAGATCGCCCGATAGAATCCAAAACACATCATACTAACTCCAACATGCAATCAAAAAGACATTGTTCAAGTTCATCAACACCATTGTCAACATCAAAATGATTATAATAAGGTGATCCTTCAGGTGGGATATACGTACATACATATATAATGTTCTCTTCAAGGTCAAACACACTCTTGTCAATCAGAAACAGAAGAACGTTGGGATGGTCTGTCTTAATTTCCTGAATATAAGATATAAACTCATTTTTAATTAGGCAGACAATTCCACCTGATCTTCGTCCTTGCTTTGTAAACTTAATAGCTGGTTTATAAAAAACACTGTAACCCAGGAAAGTGAGGTTTTTAGGACATTCAACAAACGTCTCAACAAGACATATAAAGTCAAATTTTAACAAAAAAGACATGAATTCCTTATTACTTAGCTTTGGTAAAAGTCCATTAACATTCCAATGCAGAAATGAACATGTCTCGAATTCATTAGATTCACCATAATCACACATGCTTTCATACATACTACTGCTTATGTTTGTATACTCATTCATGTCTTTTCTGTTTGAATACAAGAAGTTACATCACAATAACGAACCCCGACTTTGTCATCATTCCATTCCTTTTGAAATGACCCCCCACCATAACTGTCACTGACAGTGTCACAGCCATTCGGTTCATGACATACTCCTTTTGAGATGACCCCCACCACCGAAACTGTCATTGACAATGTCACAGCCATTCACTTCACGATGTGATGAAGTGTGGCAGATACCTTCACTCTGTATGTTATGTACAAAAATCACTTTCGTTCACTTCCGGGCACATCAAAATATTACTACAGCCAGAATTTTCATTAATGAAACATGCAACTTGTCATAACCACGATCATTCAAAATAATCCCTTCCTGATTATTTACATGTGTCCCCCGTCCCTGACCCCCTACACACTCTGTCTTTTCAATGCCAACAAGTTCACTTCTCACTGCACACACATACCCTCTTCTGCTCCCAACCACCCGTCGCCCCGCACAACTATCACGTGCGTGCCTCAAAAATGTGACCGGTGTAACCGGTGTTGAACTGGGCTGGCCACCCCCCTATTCACTGGTCCCAAGAGTTACTCCCTCACCAAGGTAATATTTCCTACCATCGATCAGGAGATGGTTCGTACACCAAGATGGCACGTTTCCCTTCTTCCCTGGCCTTCTTCAAATGAGGAGACAGTCTTTTTCTTATCTCCCTTACACGCAGGGAGAAGTCCTCCCCCACAAACACATTAGTCCCCTTTAGCTTACTCCTGGCCTTAAGAATTTTCTCCTTATCCTTGAAGAATGTGCAGCATGCGATGACAGGTGCGTTCGGCTTGCTGCTCAGGCGGTGCACCCTGTCAAAGTGGACATCAGAAGCCAGTTCCAGCTGGTCCGTCATCAGCTCTCGGACCGAAGCCTCACACTCCTCCTGCGTCTCGTTCTGCCTGCGGTGAAGACCGTGAAAGATCAAATTGTTCCGCTTGGAACGCCCTTCTAGATCGTCTGTCTTCCTTTCTGCATCCTGGATCCTCTTCTTTAGATCATCATTTTCACAGCGCAGGTCATTCACTTCTTGCCTCAACGTGTGAACCTCCTCTTGTAATCCATCCAAACCATCACGGATACCTCTGATGTCATCTTTCATATTATCAAATTTAGTGTTCATACGACTGAAGCATTGCCATCAAATCGAGGTTGGAGGGGATATCGGACGTTGGAGAGGACGATGTCTCACGTGATGACGAACTTGCTGTCTTTCCAGTGCTGACTCTGCGGCTGTCATGAGTTCAACGAGGTTTGGCGACTGCTGTCTTTACGTGGTGGACCGG
>CM031607.1:27956497-27963997 GCA_018398815.1 Conus ventricosus | reverse complement strand
GGGGAGAAAAGGGATGGTAGACAGAGTGGGAGTGGGGATGAGCGATTTTAACGGAGTAAGTTTTATGTTTTGACGATTTATTCAAAGTATGGTTCACAGAAGACTTTGCGAATGGGCGCTAATCATTGTAATCGAATAATTTAATTACTGGGATATAAAATGTTTATGCAAATGTTCCTTGAAAAGTTTTAAAGTATTCATGTTTTGCAGATTCGATGGAAGTGAGTTCCAGACATATGGTCCAGAGTAAGCTAGGCTTGTTTTTTTTAAATAGATCAATGCGTGGGTAGGGAAGAAGGAATTTCGTCGAGCCAGAAAAGCTGTTCGATCTTGTAAAAAGGGCATTGATATAACATGGCATAGTATCTGTCAAGATTGTAAACATAAATGATGCCTTGTTGAATTCCAAATGCCTATTCAGAGGAAGTATGTTCAGCGCTTTTAGTTTTTCGTCTGTTGTTAGAGATACAGCTGGATGGAGTAGCTTTGCTGCACGTCAATGGAGATAATTCAGCCTTCGTTTGTGAACGTCACTACTTCCGTCCCACACTGCTGAGGCGTAATTGATACGTGACATTATGTGTGCATTGAAGAAAAGTTTAAGCACATTACTGTTGACGTAGCGCTTTAATTACGATAACAGGAAAAGGTGTTTTGAAACTACCTTACATACGTTATTGAGATGAGATTGCCATTTCAATTCTTTTTCTATCGTTAACCCTAAAACACGATGCTCATCTACCTGCTCGATAGAAGTGCCATTCAACTGAAGTTTTAGGCAAAGAGGAGTCAACTGGTGTTTTTGGCGGGTAGCTATAATCATAGATTTGGTTTTGGCTGGGTGTATGACCATTGAGTTTGAATGACACCAGTCTGACACGTCGTTCAGACTTTCCTGGAGAGACGTTTCTATTATCTGTAGATCACTACCATTCGTTTGGAGTGACGGGTCATCAGCAAATAAATCTGTCGTGACCTTTTCATCTGATACGGACAATGGTAAATGATTGATGAAGATGCAGAATAGAAGGGGGCATAGTACTGAGCCCAGTGGGACTCCATATTTGACAAAGTCTGAAGCGGAGGTTTTGCCATTAAGCACCACATACTGAGTCCTATCGTTCAAGTATGATTGGAATAATGAGATTGTTGGGGTATGGTTCAAGTAGACAGATAGTTTCTTTAGAAGAATGGAATGATCAACAAGATCAAACGCCTTTTTGAAGTCAAGAAAGACAACCCCTGTCATTTGTGATTGGTTCATATTTGAAAGCCACGAGTCAAACATTCGTGATATTGCTGTGTGGCAGGAATGATTAGATCGGAATCCAGATTGGAGTGGGTGAAATAGTTTGTTTTTCTCCATGAACTGAGATATATGATTGGAATAATGAGATTGTTGGGGTATGGTTCAAGTAGACAGATAGTTTCTTTAGAAGAATGGAATGATCAACAAGATCAAACGCCTTTTTGAAGTCAAGAAAGACAACCCCTGTCATTTGTGATTGGTTCATATTTGAAAGCCACGAGTCACACATTCGTGATAATGCTGTGTGGCAGGAATGATTAGATCGGAATCCAGATTGGAGTGGGTGAAATAGTTTGTTTTTCTCCATGAACTGAGATACGTGTGTGTGTATATGTCTTTCAAGGGGTTTGGATAGAATCGATAGTAAGGATATAGGTCTGAAATTATTTGGATCCGACAAATCATCTGATTTTGGAAGGGGGATCACTTTGGCGTTTTTGAACACCTGAGGGAAAACATTAGTTTCAATGGATAAATTATATATGTATGTAAGAGACTCAACAATGTAAGGTAGAGCGAGTTTGAGAAGAAATGCGGGTATGTTATCAGGACCCATGGGGTTTTTATTCTTTAATTGCGCTATGTGCATTCCTACTTCATGTACTGCAAGAAGGGGAATTTTGATCGAGTTACTGGATCCAAGCTTTTGTTTGCAAAATGATATTAGGGAAGTCGGGAATGTATATTCATTTGGTGCTCTTATAGTCTGTGAAGCTTGAGTAAGGGTATCTGATAATGACAGAAAGTGGGTATTAAATTTGTCCGGGGTGATGTTTGTGCTTGAATTTTGTGAATCTGTATGCTTGTTGCGTACAAAGAGAGAGAGAGAGAGAGAGAGAGAGAGAGAGAGAGAGAGAGAGAGAGAGAGAGAGAGAGATCTGATTTATTAGCACTGAAGCGCATTTTGAAATGGCCGTTATCGACAAGTCTGTCACTCCAATGTCCATAAGCTACAGCAGCTGCTGCTGTCACTTCTGCTTAGTGTCGGTGCTGCTGCCAGATACTGTGTCATGCAAGTCATCAGAGAATTACTTTATGGCTATTGCTGCTGCTGCTGCTGCTGCTGCTGCTGATGTTGTTGCTGCGACTGCTATTGCTTCAACTGCTGCGGATACTATTACATCTATTGCTGCTGCTGCTTCGCACCGTGGTGAAGAATTCATCACAGAATTTCCTTATCATCCTCTTTTTTTCTGCTCTTTTTCCTGTTTCTGTTTGGTTCTCTGATACTGTAGGCACAGATATTTTGAACAGTCAAAAGTGACTGTGACAGAGAGAGAGAGAGAGAGAGAGAGAGAGAGAGAGAGAGAGAGAGAGAGAGAGAGAGAGAGAGAGACAGAGAGAGACAGAGAGAGAGACACAGAGAGAGAGACAGAGAGAGAGAGAGAGATTGATTCTGTCTAATCTGGCCTCAACAGTGTCCCTCCCAATGTCAGAGCTGGCAGATCCATCACCAGGTTGACACCAGATGTCTCCTCACTGCAATGGCAGTCCCTCTGCTGGGGACTACGGGGTGGAGGGTGGACAGGGAGTGGAAGGGGGAACAGAGTACAGAGGAGGGTACTGGGTAGGGTGCAGGACATCAGCAGACTGGAATCACCTTTCTGTACTGGGGTGATGTAGAGGAAGGCTGGTATACCGTTCAGAGAGAGAGAGAGGAGAGAGGAGAGAGAGAGAGAGAGAGAGAGAGAGGAGAGAGAGATTTAACCTGATTTATTAGCACTGCAGCATATTTTAAAAGGCTGGTTGGTGACAAGTCTGTCACTCCTATGTCCTTACACTACAGCAGCTGCTGCTGTTATTGCTGCTGTTACTAAAGCTGCTACTGCTGTTATTGATGTTGTTGCAGCTCCAACTGCTGCTGCTGCTACTTCTACTACTGCTGCTACTGCTATTTCGGCTACTGCTGCAGCTGCTGCTGCTACTGCTGGCTGCTGTGGCGTGCAAGTCATCAGAGAATTACTTTATTACCGTCTTGTTACTGTTCTTTTTCTCTTTTTTTTTCTGTCCTTGTTACTGTTTTCATGTGGTTCCCTGATACAATCATTACAGGCAGATGGGCCAGCCAAAGTGACTGAGAGAGAGAGAGAGAGAGAGAGAGAGAGAGAGAGAGAGAGAGAGAGAGAGAGAGAGAGAAGAGAGAGAGCAAGACAGAAAGACAGACAGACAAAAAGACAGACAGATGGCGACTGAAGGAGGATGGGGGAGGGGAGAAGCGAAAGGAGGAAGGTCGGAAGGAGGGGAGGGGGGGGAGAAGGGTAGGGCATCAGCAGATTAAAATCGCCTTTTCTATTTTACATTGGTGGTGTGATGAAGAGGAGCGCTGGTACCTTTCACACACACACACACACACACACACACACACACACACACACACACACACACACATACACGCACACACACACACAGAGAGAGAGAGAGAGAGAGAGAGAGAGGAGAGAGAGAGAGAGAGAGAGAGAGAGAGAGAGATTAAATCTGATTTATTAGCGCCGCAGCACATTTTGAAATGGCCGTTGGTGACAAGCCTGTCACTCCAATGTCCGTACGCTACAGCAGCTGCTGCTGTTACAGCTGCTGCTGCTGCTGCTGTTATTGATGCTGCTGTTACTACTGCTGCTGCTGTTATTGATACTGTTGCTGCTGCTGTTGCTACTGCTGCTGTTACTACTGCTATTGCTACTACTGGGGGCTGCAGCGTGCAGGTCATGAGGGAATTATTTTATTACCATCTGACTTTCTATTCTTTTTGCTTTTCGTTTTCTCTTTCTCTGCCTGTTTCCGTTTGGTTCTCTGGCATTTTTGCTTCGACTAGTCGAACGTGGCTATGAGACAGAGAGAGTGAGAGACAGGAGAGACAGAGAGTGAGAGAGAGAGGAGAGACAGAGGAGAGAGAAAGAAAGAAAGGGGAGAGAGAGAGAGAGAGAGAGAGAGAGAGAGAGAGAGAGAGAGAGAGAGAGTGGGTGAGAGAGACACAGAGAAGAGGAGAGAGAGAGAGAGAGAGAGAGAGAGAGAGAGAGAGAGAGAGAGAGAGAGAGAGAGAGAGAGAGAGAGAGAGAGAGAGGAGAGAGAGAGAGAAGAAGACAAGGCAAGGCAAAATGAGACAGGACAAGAAAAGAGAAGACAAGACAAAATGAAAAGCTCTCATAATTATTTTGTTTGTTTTCTTTTATACCCAATTCTCATCGGGAATAGAGTCTAGGAAGAAATACAAGACACAAGAAATATGTTTGTTCAAGGATGAGGTAGTACAAAATGAGACAGACAAATTGAGAAAGGGATGGGGGGGGGGGAGGGAGGGGGGTAGAAAAGAGAGACATAGACAGATAGACAGACAGACTGGCGGGGTGCATCCTACGTTTCGCTTGGACGCTTCCTTCCGCATCCAAGAATCCTTCCCACCCCATGTTAGCCGTTTCACGACACCCCCATTTTCTCTCGTTCAAGCCACTCAACCGTCTCAGACCTCTCAAACACCTCAACTGTGATTATAGGCTTTAGCTCACTGGTTTTCCGGCAGCTCAGTCTGAACGTTCTAAACACGTATCCACCCCCCCCCCCCTCTCCTCGCCCCTTCTCCCTTTCCCTCCTCCATCGCCAACCCCCACCCCCCCCCCACCCCCCCCCGACTCTTCCCCCCTCAATAAATCGAGAAAACAAGAGAAAAAAAATGGATACATAAAACCCATGACATCTCTTCCATAATGCAATTCTGTGGGTTCGGTCCGTTTGCGCGTGCGCGCGCACACACACACACACACAACACACACACACACACACACACACACACACACACACACACAAGCATCCAGAGAGAGAGAGAGAGAGAGAGAGGAGGAGAGTGAGAGAGAGAGAGAGACAGAGGCAGAGAGGCAGACAAAAAGATGGAGAGACAGACAGAGAGACAAAGACAAGGACGGAGGCCATGACCGACAGACAAAGACAGAGAGATGGACAGACAAACAGACAGACAGACGGTGACCAAGACAGAAAGAAAAACCGATTCTGTCTGTTAGATCCAGACTCAACAGTGTCCCTCCCTCCCAATGCCAGAGCTGGCAGATCCATGACCAGGTTGACACCGGCTGTCTCCATTCACTGCAGTGCCAGTCTCTCTGCTGGGGAGAACGGGGATGGAGGAGGGCGTGAGGGAAGTGGGGTGCAGGGCATCAGCAGATTAGCATCGCCTTTCTGTTCTTCATTGGTGGAGTGATGTAGAGGAACGCTAGTACCTTTCAGAGAGAGAGAGAGAGAGAGAGAGGAGAGAGAGAGAGAGAGAGAGAGAGGAGAGAGAGAGAGAGAGAGAGAGAGAGAAACCGTTATGGGTCGTTATAGCCGTTACTAACGGTTTTTCTTTTTTTATAGAATATCTCAGAAAGTACGTGGCCGATCTTTCTGAAAATTTGTAGGTATGTTCATTATGGGTCACAGATGACGCCCAAGGTTTTAGTTTACCGTTATAGCCGTTACTAACGGCCCATAATGGTTTTCTTCTTTATGGAAAATCTCAGAAAGTTCTTGGCCAATCTTTCTGAAAATTTGTAAGTATGTTCAATATAGGTCACAGATGATGACCAATGTTTACCAGAATAGCCATTGCTTACGGTTACACCAGCTCAAGACGGTTTTTCCTCTTTATGTAATATCTCACGCATATTCAGGATAAAGTGGGAGTACGTTTATATGCTTTGCATCTTGTTTAATATCCAATATCCTTGCCTGGAATAGGGTCTACGAAATATAAGACATAAAAATATGGGTGTTCAAGTATAATGTAGTGTAAAGGGAGACAGAGACGCAGAGAGAGAGCGAGACTCAAGACTCAAGACTCAAAAACTTTATTACTCAAGGATAGAGATTTTAGGCAGTGCCTATTCTTCCAATCTGTCCTTGCTATTCTACAACATTCAACTAAACAGACTGCACATATTAATAATAACAGGAACAATGAAGAAGATAGCAACATTATAATATTAACAATAACAATAGTAATAAGAATAATAATTATTTTTAAAAAAAAATCCATGACAAAATTACACAAACACAGTCAGACACGTACGCGCGCGCGCTCACATGCATGCACACGCCCACACATACACGCACGCATGCGCATACCCACATCCACAACACACACACACACACACACACACACACACACACACACACACACACACATTTTCATTAGCTAATATAGAGGCAAGCATAAAAGTAGGGCGTTGAGACTATGATCAAAAGGTTAGATTTATTGTTCAAGTAAATGTTTAAGTACTGCTGATTTGAAGGACGGCAGTGATTGACATGTTTTGGCAGACGGAGGAAGAGAGTTCCACACAGATGGACCAAAAAATGCAAAACTAGATTTGAACAAATCAATGCGGACACGTGGTAAAATGTAATTATTTGAATCATATCGCGTTGTTGCCATTTGGATAAACTCAGCAAGATATGTTGGCGCCATGTTTGCATGGACTTTAAACATTAGTACTGCCTTATTATAGGTCAGTTGGCTCTGCAGTGGTAACATCATTAGTTTTGCGAATTTGCCCGTGGTTGATAGAGACTTGTCGGGAAGAATCAGCTTAATTCCCCGAGAGAGAGAGAGAGAGAGGAGAGAGAGAGAGAGAGAGGAGAGAGAGAGAGAGAGAGAAGAGACAGACAGACAGACAGAGATAGAGATAGAGATAGAGAGAGAGAGAGAGAGAGAGAGAGAGAAAGACAGACAAACAGAACGTACGAACGAATGAAATTTCATTTTACCAAGGTAATGAGATAAGCATATTGTACATGCTTTTTTCCACCCAGCGCTGGGGAAAACAAAAAAAAAGAGAAGAAGACGATAAAAAAAAAAACAACAACAATCGAACACATGCAAGTCACTATAGCAACAACAGGGAAAAAGGTGAATACACAAATCGATAATCAGACTATGAAAAGTAGACTGATACTACTGACAGCCAGGTAGGCAGGCAAGCAGGCAGGCAGGAACGAAGGCAGGCAGTCAGACAAACAAACAGACAGACAGACCGACCGACAGACAGACAGACAGACAGAAAGGCGGGTGTTTCCTACGTTCATCTCAATACATTGGACGTTTTCTTCCGCATTCAAGAACTCTTCCCACCCGATGCTAACCGTTTCACGACACCCTCATTTTCTCTCGTTCAAGCCACTCAACCGTCTCAGACCTTCACACA
>CM031607.1:27946497-27948997 GCA_018398815.1 Conus ventricosus | reverse complement strand
GACAGACAGACAGAGATAGCGTTTGCATGTCCAGAGCCATCTTCTCTCAAGCGACTCACGCTGACCCATCGACGCACGCACATCCACACACGGAACTGTCCTGTCGTGCCCCCATCTGCGTCAGTCCACAGAAACCTGTCGTTATCAGGAATGCCAAGGGGACACCCGAGTGAGGAGACGCGTCTCTGATCTAAGATCGGTTACATAATTATCTTAGTTGAAATTTGACCGATTTCGTGCGCAACTTGAAAGAACATGCACGCATGCACACGCATATACACACACGCGCGCGCGCGCGCACTCACGCACGCACGAACCACGCACGCATGGACGCGCGCACACAGACACACACGCGCGCGCGCTCGCACACTACACACACACACAGACACTCACTCGCACGCGCGCGCGCGCACGCACGCACGTGCACGCATGCACACACACACATACATGCACGTAAGCACACACACACACAGACACACACACACAGACACACACACACACATACACACACACACACACACACACACACACAGATACACACACACACACACACACACACAGATACACACACACACACACACACACATGCCTCTTGTACAAAAAACATACAGTGCTGCTGGGATATTACCACTGGAAGAATAGGAATCTTGCATGCACCAAATTTGTTATAAGAAGTTCGTCTATAGACAATAATTTAGGCCCTGAAATAAATATTAAATCGGACACTGTTTTTCCCAAAAGGGCTAAAAACATATCATCTCAAACGACTCTTAGAATATATACTTCCTCGATTTTAGAATCCTCAGATATTAAACTACCATCTATTGCAAAAAGATCTATTGTGTCTCCTGTCCCTACCTGGAAACTAATACGAGCACATTTTGATATTGAGCATACAGATTTAACAAAGGCTGAAAATACTAATATTATTTATTGTTATCCAATATCAAAATGCATTTGCATGATAACTATTCCAACCATTTTAAGATATACACTGATGGATCATTAATCAATGAACATGCAGGCGCAGCATACATTATCCCAGGCCTTAACAAAGAAAAGTTTTATTATCTCGGAAAAAACAAATCTACATTCACGGCTGAGTTATTTGATATATTATGGCTTTAAAGTTTGTTGTTGATTACCCTCAAAATCTATCTAAAGTTGTTTTATGTGTAGATTCCAAGTCAGTTCTTACTGCAATGAAGAATTCTAAATTAAACGTTCGACCTGAGATGATCACTGAAATAAATAATTTAGTACATTTCCTCTCAGTCAGAGACACAGAAATAACATTTCTTTGGGTGCCTTCCCACTGTGGGTTATATTACAATGAAAAGGTTGATGTTCTAGCAAAGAGAGGTGCTATACTTTGGCAGAAAAAGTACAATTTTCTCATTTTCATTTGATAGAAAGAGAAACTGGTTGTTTTGGTTTACACGATGAAATGAAAAATATGCATGAAAAGTTAAGTAAGTACGATCAAAACATTTATCGTAGACGACAGATAAGTTCCTTGATCTGTAGATGGAAATTGGATTGTTTAAACACAAAGTATGTCAAAAATATACATTGTATATGTGGTCATAGCATTTCAACTGATCACATTCTTGTGTGTAACTTAATGAAAAAATTCATTCCAAATTCGTCTGTACAGCCTATTCAAAATGTTTTCCTGTTAGCAAGTGAAACATATCTTTTCTTTTTGCACTTAGCTAAAAGTCCAATTGGTAAATACTTATAATCGATAACAACCAGTGGTGAGACGAGACAAGAGTTATATGTTTGATTTTCTTTTTCTATTTTTTTCTTTTTGTTTGTTTGTTTGTTTGTTTTAATCTTTGATTGAGTGGATATTCTATTTTTGTGCTATAGTTGTAGATAAGTTAATTCTTTTGACTCGTTGTGTTAACCTTTTTTTCCCAGCCCGGATTTTTTTCTTTTCTTTCTTTTTTTCTTTTCTTTTTTTCCCCCTTTTTTTCCGTCTAATATATGTATCACGTAATGTGGAAAGACGTAAAACAAAACAACAACAACACACACACGCACACATACGCAAGTACCAAACCCTTTCTTTTCATGAGTCTCTCAATTTTTGTCACAAAATTGCATTTCTCCGTTTTGTGTTGTTGTTACACAGTCCAGTCAATGGTAGTTTTAGCAGCCTTAATCATTATCTTATACAGTTTATTGTGTTCGGATATAGGACGGGTATCTATCTGATTCTCCGAAAACGATTTTATTTGTGCAACGGGATATACATGAAGCGTTTAACAGCAAATGCATGAACTTTTTCCATGAGAGAAGTGTCTTAAAAGAAAAAAGATAATAATGATCTCCTCACGCTTACGTTAGTATAGGTTCAATTTGTGAATTTAAAAGTTTCCGGAATATGAATGATTCACTTGATTTCAGTTTGCTTGACGATCTTAGATTCTGTCTCACATCTTGCTTTTTCCTCATAATGTTTCTAAACATCCCACGTCAAAACTTGATTTGT
>CM031607.1:27911497-27936497 GCA_018398815.1 Conus ventricosus | reverse complement strand
ATAGAGAGAGAGGGAGGGAGACAGACAGACAGACAGAGACAGAGAGAGACAGACAGACAGGCAGACAGAGAAAGACAGTGAGACACAGAGAGACAGAGACAGACAGGAAGGGGGGAGGGGAGGGGGGGGGGTTACAGTCTTTTTTTCAACGTTTATGCGTCTCTTCCCTCTATAATTCTATTTACTTGCTTAATCCCTCATTTGTTGATTTATTCCCTTATTCCTTGTCACAGTACAACAGACTTCATTTTGGGCGAGTAATTTAGAAGCAACGCTCTTGCGTAACAACGCCTGCCCCTCCACACACACACAGGAATTGGGAGTAGTCTACTCTTTCATTGGATTGTTCCCCTTTCCCATCACAAGAACTGGCTGCACACCAACACATGAACGTGCCAAGGCCTTGCTTAAGGAGCCGAGTATCTATGGAAGAGCACAATTAGACCGTTTTCAGAATGTTTCTTGTGTCTGAAATTTGATTTCTTGTCTTACACAGTTGGAAGACCAAGACAGACATGGCGAAGGAGTACCGACGCGGAAGTGAAGGCCGCCGGAATGACGTGGGCCAAGCTGAAGAAGATCTCCCAAAACCGTGTCCGCTGGAAGAGTGTGGTTGCGGCCCTATGTTCCCCAGGGAATTCAGAGGACTAAGTCTAAAGTAAGTCTTACACGGTTATGGCCATCAAGGTGCACGCCAGACGGTTCCAAGCAGACAGATTAAAATGAAAGGAAGGGGACTATTTGGGGGGACCCATCCTGGCGCAAAGATAGGATCGCGGGTGAGTTAGAAGGCCTGATATGTGACGTCAGGTAAAGGGCAGTTCATGTTTTTCTAGATTGTGAATGATTTCATGGGCAGACGTCCCTAAAAGCAAGTGAAATGATTGGTGGTGGTGGTGGTGGTGGTGGTGTCACCCATTTTTGGCTACCTAACCGGGTTTTAGGTAGTCATTCCACGATGGCTGGTGACATAATGATTGACTGACTACCAACAAGGTGACCGGCTACTACATCCTTTTAGTGAATGGCTGCACTTTTATGTGACATGCTACACGATGTTGACAGTCTACTTTAAATTTTGCCAACGGCACGTCTACTTAAAGGTGACATGTTATCCGATGTGCACTAGCCACTTCAGTATCCAGCACCATGGCTACTTAAATCCAAAACACACACATACTCATATACATGTGCACATGCTTGCGAGCAGAAGCATGTTCACACAAGCCCACTCATCTCTCTCACACACACACACACACACACACACCACACACACACACACACACACGCACGCACGCACGCACGCACGCTCACACACGCACGCGCGCGCGCGCGCGCACACACACACACACACACACACACACACACATTTGCACATGCACACGCACATATTGACACACATACACTCACCGCATACACTGGCACAAGGGCCCGTGCCTACACTCCCATGCACACATGTATACACACACACGTGTGCACTTGCCACACACATACACAATGATAATAATCGCACAGCCAATGTTAGGTAGGTTACTCAAGGTTAAGGTCCATGCAGCCCACACTTGCCCCCCCCCCCCCCTCCCCCTCCCCCGGCATGATTCGCTTATTCATTACGCCACCCATGTGCATCAACGCCCTCCCCCCTTTCCCATCCCTTTCTCATGCTGCATCTGCTCCATCCCACACCCTCCAGATCGCCCAGTCACGTCATACCTTACATCCTCTCCCCTCAGCCCAATACACCCACCATGTGTCACGTCTTTCATCTGCACCCCCTCTGCCCAATACACCAATCCACGTCACGCCCTTTGTCCGCACCCCTGTGCCAAATGCGCCCACCATGTCACACCCTTCATCCGCACCCCTCTGACCAATATGCCCACCATGTCACACCCTTCATCTGCACCCCTCTGACCAATATGCCCATCATGTCATGCCCTCCATCTGCATCCCTGACCAATATGCCGTCATGTCACACCCTTCATCTGCACCCCTCTGACCAATATGCCCACCATGTAACACCCTTCATCTGCATCCCTCTGACCAATATGCCCATCATGTCATGCCCTCCATCTGCATCCCTCTGACCAATATGCCCGTCATGTACACCCTTCATCTGCACCCCTCTGACCAATATGCCCGTCATGTCACATCCTTCATCTGCACCCCTCTGACCAATATGCCCGTCATGTCATGCCCTTCATCTGCACCCCTCTGACCAATATGCCCGTCATGTCCCACCCTTCATCTGCACCCTGTGACCAATATGCCCATCATGTCACGCCCTTCATCTGCATCCCTCTGACCAATATGCCCGTCATGTCACACCCTTCATCTGCACCCCTCTGACCAATATGCGGTCATGTCACATCCTTCATCTGCATCCCTCTGACCAATATGCCCGTCATGTCACACCCTTCATCTGCACCCCTCTGACCAATATGCCCGTCATGTCACATCCTTCATCTGCACCCCTCTGACCAATATGCCACCATGTCACACCCTTCATCTGCACCCCTCTGACCAATATGCCCATCATGTCATGCCCTCCATCTGCACCCCTCTGACCATATGGCCGTCATGCCACACCCTTCATCTGCATCCCTCTGACCAATATGCCCGTCATGTCACATCCTCCATCTGCATCCCTCTGACCAATATGCCCGTCATGTCACACCTTTCATCTGCACCCCTCTGACCAATATGCCCGTCATGTCACATCCTTCATCTGCATCCCTCTGACCAATATGCCCGTCATATCATGCCCTTCATCTGCATTCCTCTGACCAATATGCCCATCATGTCATGCCCTCCATCTGCATCCTCTGACCAATATGCCCGTCATGTCACACCCTTCATCTGCATCCCTCTGACCAATATGCCCGTCATGTCACATCCTTCATCTGCACCCCTCTGACCAATATGCCCGTCATGTCACATCCTTCATCTGCATCCCTCTGACCAATATGCCCGTCATGTCACATCCTTCATCTGCATCCCTCTGACCAATATGCCCGTCATGTCACATCCTTCATCTGCACCCCTCTGACCAATATGCCCGTCATGTCACATCCTTCATCTGCACCCCTCTGACCAATTGCCCGTCATGTCACACCCTTCATCTGCATCCCTCTGACCAATATGCCCGTCATGTCACACCCTCCATCTGCATCCCTCTGACCAATATGCCCGTCATGTCACACCCTTCATCTGCATCCCTCTGTCCAATATGCCGTCATGTCACGCCCTCCATCTGCATCCCTCTGACCAATATGCCCGTCATGTCACACCCTTCATCTGCATCCCTCTGACCAATATGCCCGTCATGTCACACCCTTCATCTGCACCCCTCTGACCAATATGCCCGTCATGTCACGCCCTCCATCTGCATCCCTCTGACCAATATGCCCGTCATGTCACACCCTTCATCTGCATCCCTCTGACCAATATGCCCGTCATGTCACGCCCTCCATCTGCATCCCTCTGACCAATATGCCCGTCATGTCATGCCCTCCATCTGCATCCCTCTGACCAATATGCCCGTCATGTCACACCCTTCATCTGCATCCCTCTGACCAATATGCCCGTCGTGTCACATCCTTCATCTGCATCCCTCTGACCAATATGCCCATCATGTCATGCCCTCCATCCGCTCCCTCTGCCTCAAAATACCAACCACGCAAAATCACGACGCTACCCAATGCGCCCACCACGTCACACCCTTTATTGTGCCCTCTCTTTCATGCCCTGCGGCCATGCCCCTCTCCTCAATACGCCCACTCACGTCATGCCCCTCATACACCCACTCTGCCCCAACACGCCCTACTACGTCACGCCCTTCATCCGCCCACTCTGCCCCAACACGCCCTACTACGTCACGCCCTTCATCCGCCCACTCTGCCACAACACGCCCTACTACGCCCACGCCCTTCATCCGCCCCAACACGCCCTACTACGTCACGCCCTTCATCCGCCCACTCTGCCCCAACACGCCCTACTACGTCACGCCCTTCATCCGCCCACTCTGCCCCAACACGCTCTACCACGTCACGCCCGTCATTCACGCTCCCTCTGCCCCAACACGCCCACCAACGTCACGCCCTTTGTCCACCCCCTCTGTCCCAATACGCCCAGCCACGTTACGCCCTTTGTCCACCCCCTCTGTCCCAATACGCCCAGCCACGTTACTCCAATCATTCGTTCCCTCTGCACCAAATACGCCCATCCATGTCACATGCTTCATCCGCGATCTCCCCCCCCCCCCCCCACCTCCCCCATAGTCCCACCCGTGTCACGCCCTGAAATTGATGCATCCCCCTCTTCCCTGTACCCCAATCTATATCATTAGCTCAAATTCGCGCCCCCTACCCCCATCCATATGAAGCCCATAAATCTGCATTCCCTGTTCTTCCGCTAATGTCACATCCTGCGTTCGCGCCCCCTGCATCCCCTCCGATGTTACACTCTACGTCCTCGCCCTCGCCCTCCATCCCTTAACCCATGTCACGCGCTGTATTTGCACCTCCCCTACCCCTGTTCCCCAAACCATGCCACGCCCTGCATCCGTGACCCCCTTAGCCCCATCCATGTCACACCCTGCATTCACGACTCCCTTACCCCATCAATGTCACACCCTGCATTCACGACTCCCTTACCCCATCAATGTCACACCCTGCATTCACGACTCCCTTACCCCATCAATGTCACACCCTGCATTCACGACTCCCTTACCCCATCAATGTCACACCCTGCATTCACGACTCCCTTACCCCATCAATGTCACACCCTGCATTCACGACTCCCTTACCCCATCAATGTCACACCCTGCATTCACGACTCCCCTACCCCATCAATGTCACACCCTGCATTCACGACTCCCTTACCCCATCCATGTCACACCCTGCATTCACGACTCCCTTACCCCCATCCATGTCACACACTGCATTCACGACTCCCTTACCCCATCAATGTCACACACTGCATTCACGACTCCCTTACCCCCATCCATGTCACGCCCTGCATTCACGACCCCTTACCCCCATCCATGTCACACCCTGCGTTCACGACTCCCTTACCCCCATCCATGTCACGCCCTGCATTCACGACCCCCTTACCCCCATCCATGTCACGCCCTGCATTCACGACCCCCTTACCCCCATCCATGTCGCGCCCTGCATTCACGACCCCCTTACCCCCATCCATGTCACACCCTGCGTTCACGACTCCCTTACCCCCATCCATGTCACGCCCTGCATTCACGACCCCCTTACCCCCATCCATGTCACGCCCTGCATTCACGACCCCCTTACCCCCATCCATGTCACGCCCTGCATTCACGACCCCCTTACCCCCATCCATGTCACACCCTGCATTCACGACTCCCTTACCCCCATCCATGTCACGCCCTGCATTCACGACCCCTTTACCCCCATCCATGTCACGCCCTGCATTCACGACCCCCTTGCCCCATCCATGTCACGCCCTGCATTCACGACCCCCTTACCCCCATCCATGTCACACCCTGCGTTCACGACTCCCGTTCCCCAATCCATGTCACACCCTGCGTTCACGACTCCCGTTCCCCAATCCATGTCACACCCTGCGTTCACGACTCCCGTTCCCCAATCCATGTCACGCCCTGCGTTCACGACTCCCTTACCCCCATCCATGTCACATCCTGCATTCACGACTCCCGTTCCCCAATCCATGTCACGCCCTGCGTTCACGACTCCCTTACCCCCATCCATGTCACATCCTGCATTCACGACTCCCGTTCCCCCATCCATGTCACATCCTGCATTCACGACTCCCGTTCCCCAATCCATGTCACATCCTGCATTCATGACGCCGTACCCCCGGGGGTGTACCCCCACCCATGTGACGCTTCACATCTTCATAACCCCCCCCCCCTCCCCCCTTCTTCCTCCACCCATGTCAAGCCCTGAAATGCGCGCTCCCTGTACCCCCACAGCCATGTTACACCCGGCTTCTGCACCCCCTCCCCGTCCCCTCACCCAGGTCACCACAGCAACTGCCACCGCCGTGCCCCCACCTATGTTATAAACTGTAACCCTGTCTTTTTTGTGTTTTTTTTTTTATATACCCATAATCATGTTGTATGCTGCATCCTCGACCCCGTCCCTGTGGCATACCCCGTCCATTCGCTTCTCCCCATCCCCCTTCCATGTAACGCCCCTCCTCGTCACGACCAGCATCCGCTAACCGTGTACCCCCTACTCATGTCACGCCCTGCATCTGTGCCTAAACCGTACGCCCGCCGACTGAACGGATGAAGGACTGAACGACCGATTAACCGACTGAACGGATGAATGACTGTCTGATTGAAAGAATGAATGACTAAACGACCGACTGACCAAAGAAACGGATGACCAACTGAACGAATGAACGACTGAACGACCGACTGACCGACTTGCACGAACGAATTGTCTGGCTGAACGAATGATTGAATGAATGATCGACTGACCGACTGAACGAATAAACGACTGAACGACCAACTGAACGAATGAAGGAATGAACGACCGACTTATTGACTGCCCGAACGAATTACTGAAATGTCTGAACGAACGGTTGACCGACTGACTGACTGCACGAACGAATAACCGACTGAACGAATGAACGAACGAACTACCGACAGACCTTCTGAACAAATGAATGACTGAACGGCCAACTGACCGACTGTATCTGAAAGGCTCAAGTATCATCGAACTGGTTTTTAACCGAACTGATGTTTTTTTTTTTCTTACCAAAAACACACCCGCAATACCGGAATAGTTTTATCATGTCTTCACAGACTTCAAAGAGGCATTTGACAGAGTCTGTCGAGAGGCGCTATGGTCGTTATTGAAAAAATTTGATTTCGGGACAAAGTTAACAACATGCAACAAGTATACGCCAAAGTAAACCAATGAATTACTCACTAAGGTGCGACTGGAAAGTGGTCCCATATGTCAGCTAGGATTCGTCAGGTCTCCTTTTCTCTCCAATAACTTTCTACGATCCTGGAATGCATCATGAACGATCCCCTTGACGAAGATCATGGCAACAATATCAGCACTGCAAGAAGAACTATCACGAACCTTCACTTTGCAGGTAACTTTGACGGCCTGGCGGGCACTGACCAAGAACTCGTTAAGCTTGTTAACACTCTCGATGAAACATCCACGAGACATAGTATCCTTCAACACCAAGAAGACCAAGCTAATGGCCAGCCACAACACCACCTCCAGTACTGACATAACCATGCACAGAAGCTAGGAACTGTCAAACAGTTAATATAACTGGAATTTATTTCAGCTAGGAACTGTTAAACAGTTCATGTATCTGGGATCGATTTTCAGCGATGGGGCGATTTAAATCAGATATCCTCCTAAGAACAACAGCGACATCAGTTCTGTGCAAACTGAACTCTACGGAAAGACAATAACATCTCAGTGAAGTACACATCTGGCTCCTGCATGCACGGGTGTATTTCATGTTCCTATATACAGACGCCACATGGACCTAGAAGAAAGAGCACAATCATAGAAATGAGATATCATTGCAAGAAAAATACATCAGATAGACTGATCATATCACCATTGAACAAGTGCGCCCGACGATCAAACACTACATCGGACCATTCAAAGTTTTGCTGGCACCAGAAAGGCAAAGAAACTAAGTTGGCATTGTCATGAAGATCCAACGGCCCCGCTAAAATAATCTTCCAGGAAAATGTTGAAGGAGCGTAATCAAGGAGAAGACAGAAGGAAATGGACTGACACCATTGCAGAATGGACAGGGAAACCGTCTGTAGAGCCCAAGACCTCAGAACACAACCAACAGAACTGAAGGAATCTGGTGATCAGTTCTTCAGTGCGATGCCCAGTGACTTCACATGGACCTATGAAAAAGAAGTTGGACATTAGTGACATTAAGACAAAATTCTTCTTGTATTTTGTTTTTTAAATCCCGAACATGTGCGTGATCGACCCATCTGTTAACATTAAAAAAAATTATTCAGATTCACGGCTTTAGTATGTTCTTAAGTCTCAGAAAATAAAATGTTTACTGTATCACCTTCCTCGAATAATAAAATGTCAATGTTTCTGCGTATCGTCAGAACAGTATTATTAACAAACTTTAACTGTCGGTTCTCTCAGTGAGGCATAACAGAACAGTTACACCTGATGAAACAAATGAACGAACAACATTGCATTTTTCTCTGTAAAGTTCATTTGTATCATTTTCTATCTCGCTGGGGAAAGACAGCGCGTGTCTAACTCTTTTCAGATACCCGTTGCCAGAGTCTAAGACTACTCACTTTATCTCTCAATTCAAGACAAACAGACTTCGAATGAAAACGAATAGCTTTTGAAAACTTACCTTAGCCTGAAAGAGACAATACGCCAGCCTTGTGGTATGAATTCAACATATCTGTATGTACCGCATTGCCACGAGCTAATTCAATAGCTCCACTGTCTGTGGTTTGTACTTTATTCAACAAGCTGTGCAGGGTAGATAAATGCATTTCTTCTTCATAAATCAGTGTTGATCGGACAAGGCGGGTGACTGTGGTAACGGAGGTTTGTTGTTGTTGTATTTGATCCCATGGTTAAGCATCAATAGCTCTCAAAACTGTGGATTTTTCCTTGCTCTCATTATCAAATTCTCAATATAAAACTGCCAATGTATGTGAGTATCCAAAAACTTCGTCTTGTGAATGTTGAAAAGTTTTGTCATCTAATACTTGATGTAGAAATGATGTCAGATTCTCCCCGTTAAAAACTCGTTCTCAATGTTTCCTTTCCCGAACGTGCAAGCCCATTTCCTTCCGTGTATGTGTTTGATGTGTCTATCTCCAAAGGATGAATATATTTTGCGCATTATTTATCACACTTATCTTCTTAAATTTGCATTTATCGAGCACAAAATATCGTCTGAATAGTAAACCATATGCATATGTCTTTTCACGGTACGGTCATAGGTAGGAGTGGCACACACAACAGAAATAATAATGACACACTGAAGGTACAGATTTTCTTTAAAGATGACTAGACTTTGCCGAACCTTACACATTCAGATTCTCCAGATTATAAAAACAAATGCTGATAAAACAAACAACTTATTCTACTAATTTTTACATTTTAGGACGTTTTTTGCAATTTATTTGTTTTGGTTTTTTTTATTTAAAAAAAAAAAACTTTTCCAAAAACAAAAGACAATAAACAAGACGCATGTACAGGAAAACAAAAACATAGTTTCAGAAACAGTTACATGTAGTGATTATACACTTAGGTGATGGACAGATGAGGGCACATCTCTATTATGAAACAGGTAATAATAGAAACTGTTGCCAAATGGCATAACATAACATTTTTTTTAATACGTGAGCCTATGGATGGACAATTTCACTTTGCAATGGAGAGATTATCCCACCCACCGTCCGCTCTGGCAACATGATGTCTACACACATAAGGCTTAAATTACATAAATAAAGGCATATATTTTTTCCATGTTAGCTCGAATTCATGGGTTTTCCCTACAGTTGCTGATAAATTTTTCTGTTCTTACCCTTATATTAAACTATTGATGAAACTAGGCATTGTAGGGTTCAAATTGTGTAGCTTGCTTTTATAGATGACAAATTTGGCAAATAGTAGAAATGAAATTAAAAAGACTTGTCTGTTATTACATTTTCTGCACAACCAAACAAAATTAGTTTTCGTTTTAATATTAGTCTTAGAGAATGGGGACATTTATTCCATAAAACAGATTCGAAGTCATTCCAGAAATTTTGAATTACAATGCAATTCCAAAACAAGTGCTGAATTGTCTGCGTTTCTGAGTTACAGAAATTACATTGTGGGGAGTCTGTGAGTTTACACATGTGAAGTAACTTTTGTGTGGGGAGAATACGGTGTACAAGTCTGAACTGGAACCATCTCAGTTGAGTATCTGTAGTAATTTTAAGAGGTTTTTAAAAAGATATCTTTCCACTTGAGTCCAGTATACAGACGTTCCCACTTAATCACTGCTGCTGGTGTAATTTTAGAACCAAGTAGGATCGATTTAACTACTTTGTTATCTTTCTGGATCAAGGTCCATACTTTATTTTCTTCATCAATAACATGTGCTACGTCTTCTCTGTAATTGAGAATTTCTTGATATTTTCTAATAGCTCTGATGATTCCTCATATGCTAAAAAATTAGTGTTTGTAACATTTGAGTATTTTACCTTAAAATCATTAAAGGACAGAAAATTTCCATTTGCATCCATTACATGGTTAATTTTTGTTACGCCTGCTTCTATCCATTCTTTCATGTAGATCACCTTATTGTCCTTATTATGTTTACATTGTAATGAATACATTCCGACAGAAATTCTTTTATATTTAAAGGTTTACACTTTGAGCAGAACTTTTTATAGTGTCTAACAACATCAAGCCAGAATGGATTATCAAGTCGTTGGAGTAACACGTTAGAGTAATCACCTCCGAGCGTTTTCATTTGTTCCATGGCTGGATACAAGGTATATATGAAACTACTAAATTCCGATTCTGGAATATTTAACCGTCTTAACCAGCTAATCTTCATGTCTCAAGTAGTATAAATATGTTACTCATTTTCAATCCTCCTTTTATCATATTCTTGATAAATTACTGATTTCTTTATCTTATTGTGTTTCCCATTCCATAAGAACTGGAACATTTCAGTTTCTGTTTCCTTCAGAAATGGGCTTGGGGGGTCCGGAAGATGAAGAAACAGATAGGTAAACTGAGAAAGAATGAACATTTTTAATATTGCGATTTTCCCAAAAGGAGTCAGATTTCTTCTTTTCCATTGTTTTAAGATTTCTGCACGGCTGAAAGCTTCTGACTGTAATTTAAATCAACAATTTGGTCTGTATTAGTAGAAAATTTTATGCCAAAAACCCTTTAAAGATACCAGGATTCCATTCGAAGTTCCTGTCCCTGAAGTATCGAATTTGACTATTTTTCTACTTCCAATCCACACTAGTTGGGTTTTATCACTTTTCATTTTCAAGCCTGACATCTGTGCATATTCATCAAGGATATCCACAGTTGCCTTCAGAGACTGCTCAGAACCATCAGTAGCAGAGAAGTATCGTCTGCAAACTGTGACAGGAGAAATTTCTGTGTTTTTTTATGCTAATGCCTTTAACATCTTTACTTTTTCGAATCATCAGTGATAAAATCTCTGCGCATATTAAATATAATAGGGAGAAAGCGGGTCCCCCTGTCTACATCCTCTTTCAGTTTAAAACGGCAGAATACTGACCATTTACCAGAAAGCACGATGTGGTATTCATATACAATGTTCGAAACCACTGAACAATACTAGGTCCAAAATTAAAGAAATTCAAACATTTTTCAATAAGACCCAAGAGACACTGTCAAATGCTTTCTCAAAATCAATCAGCATTAAGAGACCAGGAATGCGTGATTTTTCAGTGTAGAGCATAATATCGTATAGCAATCTTATATTTTCTCCAATGGTAACGACCTTTGATAAAGCCCTTCTGACAGACATTTATAATGCTTGGCAAGACTGTTTGTAATCTTGCAGATATGCAAGCGGAAGCTATTTTATAGGAGACATTTAGCAGGGATATTGGGCGCCAATTTTTTATAAATTGTTTGGGTTTTTCCTCTTTAGGTAAACACACATAATTCCTTGTTTTGTGAGACTGAAAGTTGCCACAGTCGTAGCCTGAATTAACCGATCTGACAAGAAAGTGACCAATGTCTACAAAAAAGAACTTAAAGAATCAACAGTGAATCCGTCTGACCAGGACTTTTGTCATTTTGCATTTTTTTCAGTGCTTTTGCAGCCTCACTGTATGTGAGGGGTCCTTTAATGCTCTCTCTCGCGTCACAAGTTATTGCTGGGGCATCTGGCAAAAGGGTGGTTAAGGTTAATATCATTAACCTCTCTGCAACTGTACAAATTGTGGTAAAAGGTCTGTACCTCTGACAAGATTGTATCTTGGTCTGATATTATTTCACCATTGCCTTTGTCGAGGTAACTCATCGATTTGTTTACAAAATTTCTTTTTCCAAGTTGCTGAAATATTTGCTGTTTTTTTCACCATCTTTTAACCATCTAGTTTTTGCTCGTATAGTATCCCTTCCATCTTTTTGTTTTTTAGTGTCTGCAGTTCATTCTTAGTTCTTCCAGTACTTGTATGGTTATCTTCACTTACATTGCCTCCAAGGCTTGTATTTCTTTAGTGAGATTACTTTCCTTTCTTTCTCAGTTTTCCTTTTGTGTGAAGAATAGAAATAGTTTTGCCCGTATTTCCATCAAAAGCACTTCGAAAAACAATTGTTCGTTAATCTGAAATTGTAATTCATTATTTGGAACATTACTAAGTTCTTCAGTATTATAAACGGGTAATGCATATTGTTTTTTTACCTCCAAAATTTTCTGTTTTATTTCTGCTATGTATTTATCATCTTTGAGAAGTGTATTGTTAAATTTCCAGAACGGTCTATCCCTTTTGAACTGATCTTTTCTCAACACCAGTGAAACTAAAGAATGGTCAGATCGGTAGCCACTATCTACAGTTGCATCTCTTATCTCTGAATGAGTGTCTGGGAAGTCAGGAAATAATCAAGCCGGCCTTGTTTTTTGAGTTAAATTTACGCCATGTGTATGCCCTTTTCATTGGATAAAAATTCCTAAACACATCAATAAATCATACGTGGCTATTATGTCAAGAATTTTTTTCCGTGTTTTAGGTCTGTTGGTAACGCTTTAATAATTGCGCACATCAGTCTTGAGATTAAGGGCACAATTCCAGTCTCCAGCTGCAATAATGAAATCATTATCCATTTCCTCAATTTTTGTTCTATTCTCTCAAATAACTGTGGCTATCCCACATGCTTGGGCCATATACATTGACCAGTGTTATACGTTTATTTAAGAACTCTATATTCATTACAATGAAGCAACCCCCAGGATCCCTGAATACTGTATACAATTTATATTCAAAATTGTTATTAAAAGGATACCAACACCATTTCTATTGTTTCAGTACCTGCTAACCACAAGTTATAACCCCAATTAGCTCTTATATAGTTTTCATTGGCTTCCTTTAATGTGTTTCCTGTAAAAAGTATATGCTAGCCTTACGTTTGCGAAGATAATCAAACACATCTCTTCTCTGTTAATGTCATTTAAACCACTGCAATTAAAAGTGCAAATTTTGAAATCATCATTTTTGTTCATTACTCTATGAGCTACATTTGCTTTTTGTCAAACTTCAAACATAATATATATATATATACATATATATACATACATACATACACACACAACACATATACATATACATATATATACACATATACATTTTAAAATATTATAACATATATACATACACATACATACATATATATACATACATACACACAACATACATATATATATATACACACATACAAAAAAGTGAGAACAACAATCCAACTTCCCCCAAAAGTCCATATTCAGTGTCATACAAACATAACTGACTAAATATCTTCATTAATTTGAACTGCCTACACCCACTCAGTATGCCATTTGGACAATGAACATTTTATATATTCAAAACCGTAATGAATCATTACAAAACACCTGGAAAAAAATAAAGGTCTCAACATAGACAAGACAATTAAACATATTGAATGGATAGAAACTTAAATTAGATTGAACTGCATGCACATATCGGAACAACAATGGAACTTGATCAGAATGAAAAATGACTGATGAAAGCTGTCAAAAAAAAGAACAATCAGCAGCAGCCGACCCGAATGACAACAAAGAAACGTATCTGTGTACAAGCATATCACCATGAAGATGTCAGTACAATTTAAATTTGCGGTTGTGTATACCTGTGTGTGCCTGCGCACGCGCGCGCTTGTGCGCACTTGACGCTGTGACCCCAGCAAACAGTAGAATACCCTAACCACTTCCACTTCCTCCAAGAGAGAAAAAAAATATTTATTTATACATAGTTCCATGTCTACTAGCACCAACACCATCAAATTCAAATCCTGGTGATGGTTCATGTTCATTCAAAAGCCCATCACTTGAAAGGGAAAAATGGAGAATGGAGATCTATTTGAAAGGGCAGGGGGGAGGAGAAGGGGCGGGGGAGGCCGAACCCATTGTCGCACCATACTCCAGCCCGGCCACCTGTTCGGGCGAAGAACAACTCATATTATATCGGGAAGGGGAAATGAGGGGGGCGTGGCGGAGAGGGGGATGGAAGGAGGGGCGGGGGGATCAACTAAGGGGTCGACAGCTTTGATACTTTAGTGAAGCCTGCTGGAGTTACCTATGATCAATCCATGAATCGCATCAGACTGCGATAAACAGGTACATGTTGTCAATTATATCTATACATCAGTTGCAATTCTATCAACCTGAGTTCCATTAACTCATACCTTGCATTCGACCATTGATCAAGAACAATATTATCAATCAATGCATCACCTATGACCGATAATAATTTACAACAACCATCACCCAATGCATCACATCAGGTCGGTGGTTCAATGCAGACTATAAATGTTATATATTCCCCACTGGTTAAAATTTGGACGGTAATCATTCACATGTTACCAAGCGACGCATTACATTAGGCCGGTGGTCGGCTGCTTTCCGTCAGCACCACAAGTGGTTTATGTCAACATTTGTACCCCAATAACCTTCACAGCCATACATTTTACTGCTCCATGTACAGACGCTACGTCACACATCCATCAGAGAACACCTGTATACACGCGTCTACACGCACACACCCCCCACATGCCCACACACCCCTACACATAGACACAGACACTCACTCACTCACTCACCCTCCCCCCCCCCCCCCCCCCCCCCCCACAAACCCACACAAAACACGAATACACACACACAAAACATACATACACCCTCACACACAACGTACACACACACACACACACACACTCACTCAGACACACACACACACACACACTCATACAACACACACACACTCACACCCACCCACAAACCCACGCACACACCACATAAATACACGCGTCTACACGCACACACACATGCATACATACACCCTCACACACACACGCCCACACACACACGTACACACAACACACTCACTCACACACACACACACACACACACACACACACACACACACACACACACACGCATGCCATTTGACACGCACCACACTCTGGCGCCATCTACAAGATGCGTGTACATAAGCGTACCTGCTTGCATACACGCACACAAAGTACACGCACATGTTTGCGTAAAACACCACAATCACATACATGCACTCACACGTGCATACACACCTTTACCCACAAACATGCACTGAGCCACACCCACAAACACAAACACATACACGCCCACACACACACACCACAACACACATACACGTGCGCGCACACGCACACACACATCCTACCATTTTTACCGAATGCACAGGTCTCTGTTCACAATCTGGTGTGTATCCAAGTGTCTCCAACAACCAAAGGACAGTATTTGTAAAGTTCAACCAAACACAGTATTTGCAGCGTTCATCCAAAAGCACAGTATTTGCAGGGCTCATACCATTTCACTTATTGCTGATAGTCCTTGGGATTATCCTTGGGCATAGATTTTTACAAAAAACATAAAACACTTGTCACTGTCTGCTATTTGAGCTTCCCGACCCAAACCAGATCTGGGATTTGACTGTTGAAGTATAACCCTCCTCTCCCCCCCCCCTCTCCCCACTTTTGTTGTTGTTGTTGTTGTTGCTTACTCTCCTATCTCCCACCCCAACTCAAAAGTGAATTGGGTACTGTTATTTGCTTCGTTAACTGCCCCCGTCGACCGACTCCACCTCACCCCCAGCCCTCAGATTGTTTCAATCTGCTTTGATTAACTATTTTGCTTTTACTGTAACTATATAATTTCATGTATTTACTTATATATTATGCACACATATGCTTTACTGTGTAAGTAACCTCCCCCCCCCCACCCCCGCCCAAAGTCTTCCCCCCCCCCCCCCCCCCCCACCTTTACATGTGTCTTGCGAAGGAGTCGAGGTCTGTGTCAATGTCCACACGTACATTCTTTCCGTTCTTAGCATGGCAATCACTTTACAGTTAGATGTCCATGCACTGGTGGTGGCAGAATGTTCCTGGGCTTTCTTGAGAGTTTAAAGTTTTTGTACGTCAAGTTTCAGTAATCACAACACCAGACTTGGCCAGCACCCTCCTGTTTTTAATGATGAGGTCCCGTACTCTGCGACTGGCGAACTGGACGATGATGGCCCGTGGTCTGGTCTTCCGCTGTCCGCCTGTGGAGGTTGTCGGCGACGATGGTGTAGCTGTCCCCATGGGGCACGGAAGCCGGCGCTCGGTGGCCACCTGGGTATCCTCCTCCCGTGTCGTGACTTTCACCCGATCATTGAATAGACGAAGACACTCGTCAGTACAGTTTCGTCGGATGTTTCTTTGAGTCCAAACACCCTCAAGTTCCACCTCCTTGAATACTGTTCTTGTTCGTTTTGGTTCTTTTCTATGTTTCTCGTTAACGTTTGAAGCTGTTGTTTCAGTTGACGGTTTTCGTTTTTAGTTTTTTCCACCTCTGTACGAAAACCGTCTTTTTCAATTTCCAGCGCGACGATTCTTTCTTCCATTCGTTCTAGTTTCTCCGTTAGAACTGTTGTCAGCGACACTAAGTCTTCCTTCGTTGCTAGTTGTTTCAGTTTTTTCGTGAATTCCTCTTTTGTTGGCATCTCCCTCAATGTCTGTTTGATTTCCTCGAGTGAATCCTTGGTTGACTTGCTAGTCGCCATTTCCTCTGTGTCGTCTATTGAGTTTTCCGTTTCACAATCACTTAACGCAGATTTCCTCTGTGTCGTCTATTGAGTTTTCCGTTTCACAATCACTTAACGCAGATTTCCTCTGTGTCGTCTATTGAGTTTTCCGTTTCACAATCACTTAACGCAGATTTCCTCTGTTTCGTCTGTTGAGTTTTCCGTTTCACAAACACTTAACGCAGATTTTCTCTTTTTCGCTACTGATTTAACAGTTTCTTCTTTATCCGGACTGTATTCGTTCGAGGAGCTGGATGACGTTTTTCTCTTAAATCTCTGGAGGTATTGATGAATGCCGGAGCTCATAGTAGTGATCGGCAGACACTAGTAACACATTGCTGCATCAGTCAAAATGGTGGCGCCTCTGCATGCTCCAGAAAAGAAACAACTCGGTTTTCACAATAACTAGGATATGCAGAGTCACCAAAATTTCCACAGTTGTTCCTTTACAGATGGACGAACTGTCAGCTTACATTCCTGGTTAATTAATTACAGGGAAGTCCACTAATTCGCTCACAATTACACAGATTTACGGAGCTGCGTAAAAGTCCGTCCGTCTTGTACGGGTGAGCAGTTCGCACTCATCAATTTATTTGTTATTGTAATTGTCACGGTCGCTAAGCGGACGGCCCTACCACCCCTACCCACGCCTAAGTACACACTAGAGCAGACAACACAGCACACTACACAGCTTTACAATCATGCGCACTTCTTTATTTCACATACACACTATGGCGCCACCACTCACGTCCATCCACAACCACACACTGGTATCCCACTTCTTCACTGACCCACACTACCCTTCTACGACCCTGAGAACTCTAATCTATGCTACAGCACCAGTTGCGGTATATCACTGCGACCCAGGGACGCACAGATAGCCCGCACACGTGGTGGCTAACTACTAGGGACAAGGACCAACCCAAGGGACTCTAATCTCTAAACTACTACCTCCCACACCTCTCCCCAGAACCCACCCTTCTCTTTTGACCCGGGACCACTACCGCACCGGTCACTGCGTCCCTAAGGGAGGCAACGACAAGTACCCTACCCCGTGCCGGCCACTACGTCCCAAAAGGAGGCAGTAGCTAACACCCCTAACCCTACTGCCTAATAATACACCCCTTCTACCATAACCATGGGACAACCCATCCCGGCCCGGAAAGCTCCAGTCCTCGGCACTGTATGTGGCCCCTCGCGGGCTGACACCTCCCTGGAAGACTCTGCACCCGGCGCTGACCGTGGCTCCTCGCAGACTGACTCCTCTTCCGCGCTGGGCACGACACCTAACGCACACCAGACGCCCTCTCGCAGGAGTCCGGGGCTCGAAGGACTCCTCCTCCTCTGAAGGCCCCGCCGGACTCTGGGGTGAGGGAAGGTCTGGTGCAGCGCCCTCTCCCAGGACGCCCAAACAGGGAAGAGCAACAGGTGGCTGGAGAACTCCGGAAGAACCCCGGTAGCAGGAGGAGAACTGCCTCACAGAAGGCAGACGGCCTGGATGGTCTCCCTCTCCCGGGAAAACAGCAGGCACGGAAAACCGCCGCTCACCTGCCGGCCCGCGGCAGTAGACTGCGGTGGTCTGGCCCCAGCCTCAGGACGGGAACAGGATACCTGCTGACACAACTGTAGGCCACTACTGTAATGTTGCTACTACCCGAGTCATCAAGGCTCATAGGCTACTTGGTGAAGCTTTAATCCTCCATCTCCCTTGCCTACTTCCCACTCGGGCATGAGAGTGACCCCTTGAATTTCGATTACACCCCCCAACCCGTTACTCGCTTTGGGGTTATCAGATCCATTTCCTGCCAACCCTTACAGTGGCAATAAAACAATATTCTCTCTGAGCCAATCCACGCTATTGCCTATGGAATTATGAATCGCACCCAAATCTCGGAGAAAGACAACAAATCTTAAGCAATCCAACGCAGATTCCATGGCCATTCCTAGGAAATGCTAAATAAACTAGGAAATGGGCAATCTCACAAGGAAATGTTTCCACATAGTAATCAGTAGTAATACACATCTCTTAAAAAAAAACACCAACAACAACAAAAGAACAAAAAAAAAACTTATCAATTTTTAACGGTTCACAGTTCTAGCATATTCATACAAGAGAATCGGCTCGCAGCCACAATCCTTCACGTTCTTGCCCCTCTTTGCACTGTCAATTATAATCATATATCAACACAACACGATTTGTTCGCCAAAATTTCCATCCAGCACCCCACTCTCATGTCATCTCGTGTCAGATAACCCAGTGGTTAATCCTTGTTATGCCAACACAACCATACTTCATACAATATTACATGCTACACATCCTCCGTTTTTATCCTATCAACTGCTGAGCTACCCGCCTTAAACTTTACCTTACCCTTCTTTCCGACTACTAAAATTCATAATGGGACTGTCTCCCTACAACCTAAGATATCTTTCTCCAACCCTATTCTGTCACAAACACATACATCCCTGCATGTGTGACGACTGTCATTTACTTTAAAAAAAAAAAAACAACCTCTAACCATATGGACTCATTGTCCTGTACCAAATATGTACGTCACAGATACAATCCGCACGCGCACGACACCCGCGTCGAGAACCAAGACTCGTCACAAAATTGAAGACACCAATATAAGTTGAATGATCACGACCGTACTCCAGTATAAACCACTTGACCACAAATCAGCCTTGGCCCTACTGCACAGTTAACCGATTCCAATGCTGTGCAGGTCAACTCCGAAATCGTTAATCAATTTCAACGAACTACTACTATTTACAACTGAAATTGAGCACAATCCCTTTACGATTCACGCAGACACATCTGCACCCGACTCATACTATGATCCTCAACAAAATGCAACCTCGCATTACCTTCTTATTGAACCCACTGACATAACATGAAATAATCACAACCAATATCTACATCACCGTCCATCAACGGTTATTATATCGAACCCACATTGTCTAGCCAAACTGTCACATGACAATCGAACTCAGGAATCACTATGTACACTACTTACAGAATATACAGAAAAGAGGTAACAACACAAACCGGCTGACAAGAAATTTCAATCACAGAACCAAGACGACATCATACCAGACAACCAGTATACGCAACAAACATAATACAACCAAACATAACATGAGACAACTACAGTACAACATGATCGCTCGCGCGCGCGCGCACACACACACGCACACTCAAGCAAGAAAGCGCACACATACGGGCACGCACGTGTCTGCGCGCACACACACACATACACACTATACAACGCGCGCGCGCACACACACACACACATTATACAACGCGCGCGCGCGCACACACGCACACACATGCGCGCAAGCGGGCGCACACGCACACATGCAGATATACGAGTACATATGCGCGCGCCCACGCATACGTAAACGTATACGCATACATATGCATACATATACATACATATACAACCACGCGTGCGCGCACGTAAACCGCACATATCACACACACACACACACACACACACACACACACACACACACACACACACACACACACACACACAACGCGCGCGTACAAACACCCGCACGCGTGCACACACTGGCACGCGCGCTCGCCGCCCGCACACATATACAATACAGCCATGCGCGTGGACTCGCATGTACATATTTAACCATACGAGCGCGCAGGCAAGATGTACGTACGTATATCACACACACACACACACAACACACACACACACACGAGCAGCTCACTGGCACATCACCGCTTACCCTTTGCTCGAGGCTTGCAGCATGCTTTTGAAATAATTGGACATCATGAAGTAAAAATATATTGCTAACCAATCGTTGTTCTTCGAGCTTATTATCTTATGTGCGTCAACTTTTTTTTCAACCCGCCTGATGTGCGAGGAATATACTTTTTCCAGAGGCTTTTTTGAACGATCTTCTGGCATTTTTCTAAACAACCAATGAAATACCAGCAATTCTTTTACAAGAAACGAAAGACGTCAAATGTTCTTTAATGTGTTGTTAATATGAATTTGGTCTTTGATGAACAGATATAGTTTTATCTTTCTCTCTTCAGCTTTGGATATCAGAAATGAGGCTCGACGATAAATTGTTCTCCGAGAATACCTTACAAATTCCTGTGCTTTGTCGTCAGATCTCGTGACAACAATGCTTCCTAATTTAATAGGATACAATGGGAGTTTATAGTTATTCTTAATTTCTTTTACTTTTTCCGCACATTGTGTGTATATTTTCTTTTGAACTGTGATAATTTTAAAATGACGAAAATCAGAAAATAATACGATTTTCGTTTTTAGCAACAACTCTGTTGCAATGATTTTAACGTGAAAATGATGAATGACAAAAGGGAGAAGAACGTGAAAATTGTGTGAATCACTGACGTGAGATGAGCGTGAATATGAAGACTGATCCTAGAAGAACGTGAAAATGATGAATGACTGGCGGGAGAAGAACGAGGAAACGATGAATGACTGACTGGAGAACAACGTGAGAAGGATAAATGAATGACGGGAGACGAGTGTTTAGATGATAAGTGCCTAACTGGAAAATGATGAATGACCCACTGGAGAAGAACGCGAAAACAAGGGATGACTGACTGAGAACAACTTGAAAACGATGACTGGACAGCGTTGGGACGGTGCAGTGATGGCCGGAATAAAACAATGGAAACAAAGGGATGACGAGTGCTTGCAAACAGAGAAAAGGAGAAGGTGAGAATGATGAATGGGAAACTGGACGAGAGAAGGGAGATAACGGTGAAGAACGTAAGAATCATGGAGCACATAAACATCGGACATCGTCAGAGTAATCCAACGGTGAATGGAATCATCGGGGAATGAGAGAGAAAAACGAATGCTCGACGAGATCAGAAAAGAAGAAAGAGAGAACGACGAATGACAGACAAACTCGGAGAAGAGAACGTGTTAATGGTGCATGACGAACGTGATGAAGAGAATGGCGCGAAAATGATGAATGCAGGTGGGGACAGGAACGTGATAATGATGGGTGTTGGACTTGGTGGAAAGTTGTGAATGATGAATGTTGGGCTGGGAAGACGTGAGAATAAAGCATTGGGAAGAGAGGAAGTGAGAATGCTAAATGTTTGAATAGGGGGAAAACACTACAGTGATCAATGTTGAACAAGGAAGAGAGAGAGAGAGAGAGAGAGAGAGAGAGAGAGAGGAGAGAGAGAGAGAGAGGAGAGAGAGAGAGAGAGAGAGAGAGGGGGGGGGGGAGAATAAATAATGCCGGACTGAGGGAACACGTAAGAATGATGAAAATTGGACTGCAGGAGAAGGTGCGAGAGATAAATGATGGAGTAAGGTAAAACATACGAATCGTGAATGTTGGACGGAAGGTGTGTGTGTGTTTTATGTGTTGCGGGTGTGTGAGTGTATGTGTGTTGTTCTTCCGTTTAACGTCTTCCCACATGAAGTGATTTCAGACAGTTTGTAGTGATAAGAGTGTATGATGAAAGAGGTATGGGTGTGTGCAACCATTTGTGAGTGTGTGTGTGTGTGTGTGTGTGTGTGGTGTGTGTGTGTGTGTGTGTGCGTGTGCGTGTGCGTGTGTGTTTGTGCTTGCGCGCGCGCGCGTGTGTGTGAAAATGTATGTATGTGCGTGTGTGTGTGTGTGGGTGTGTGTATATATGTGTGTGTGTGTGTGTGTGTGTGTGTGTGTGTGTGTGTGTGTGTGTGTGTGTGTGTGTGAGTGTGTTAAGAGATAAGTTTATGATACGGTTTTCAGTGTGCCACAGTTTTCAAAGAATTACAGTAATTTCACCATGTCCAGTGGAACTAGTTTTCTGTTCTTCAATAGTGTCTCTGCACTAGAGGTGTATCTGATGAAGTTGGAAGCAGTCCTTTGAATGATGTCTTCGTTTCAGCACATTTTCCAGTGTTGACGTGGTCATATTTGTCCAGTTTTGGACACTTCAATTAAGCGTGTAGTTGAGGAGTTAAAGAGTGTATATATTACAATCTTATGTTGTATCTTATTTGTAAGCGGCATCATACAAATGATTGAATTAGATTAAGATGAGCATATGTTTGTTCAAATGAGTTGGGGGGGGGGGGAATAAAGTTATAATTCAAAGGAATATTCCAACTGGGCTTTGTAATCATCATCATCATCATCATTCTCTTGCCCATGATGGGCGTAGAGGAGAGATGAGAGACACTCTCGAAGCCAGGCACCGCCATCCGGCCCTGTCCTCTGCCTGTCGCATCAGCGTAGGGCTATCCATCCTGGTCCATTCTTTGATGTTGTCCATCCAGCATTTGGCTTGTCGTCCCTTCGTCTGCCGCCTTCCAGCGTGCCCTGGATGACTGTTTTGGGCAGTGAATTGTGGCGTATGACATGCCCGAACCACGACAGCTTCCTCTTCTTGACTGTTGCCAAGAGGGGTTCTTGGGGCCTGCAAGTGATGTTATTTGGCTCCTCACAAGGTCGTTTGTCTTCCGGTCTTGCCAAGAGATCCCGAGCAAGCGCCTGAAGCATTTAGTTTCAAACGACTGGATTCTCTTGGTGGTCTCTGCTGTCATGGTCCAGCTTTCGCAGCCATACAGCAGGATGGACAGCACCAGGGACTTGTACAGCTTCATCTTTGTAGGAAAGCTGATCTCCCTGCTCTTCCAGATCTTGTTTAGCTTTGCCATTGCTGCTGTTGCGATCGCTAGTCTGGTCTTGATTTCTGTTGTAGAGCGACCGTCTTTGGTGAGAGTGGCGCCAAGGTATTTGAAAGCGCCCACTTCTTCAAGCTGTTGTCCGTTCATGTAGATTTCAGCATGGGTGTTGGTTGTGCTGTTGACCAGGACTTTGCTTTTTTCTGTGCTCACTTCCATTCCATATGCACCTGCCCTTTCTTCCAGTCTCTTTGTCAGGTCTTGTAGTTCTTCGTTGCTGCCTCCCATCAGGTCGATGTCATCTGCGAACCTCAGATTATTGATGGTTCTTCCTCCGATGGAGACAGTGGAGTGGAAGTCATGGAGGGTTTCACGCATGATGTTTTCCAGGAAAAGATTGAACAGTACGGGAGATAGCAGGCAGCCTTGACGGACTCCAACTGTGGTCTTGAAGTAGTCCCTATCTGGTTGTTGAGGAGGACTGCGCTGCTGGTGGTGTTATACAGCGCCTGGATGGTTTGGACGAGACCCTCCTCTATGCCAAACTTTCTGAGCACCTGCCACAGACCCTTGTGCCACACCCTGTCAAACGCTTTCCTAAAGTCAATGAAGTTGTGGAACAGGTCTCTCTGGTGTTGCAGATGTTTCTCCATCAGTATCCGGCAGGTGAAGATCTGTTCTACTGTGCTTCTGCCTGCCCTGAATCCAGCTTGTTCTTCCGCCAAGTGTTCTTCCGCCTTTTCTTCAGTCGATTCAAGATGACCCTGAGCATGATTTTACTGGTGTGGCTAATGAGACTTATTGTTCTGTAGTTCTGGCATTGGCGTAGATTTCCCTTTTTGGGCAGGGAGAGAACAGATAAATGTCTGTTCAACCCCACTTGCTCAACCACCGAGTTTTTGGGCGAAAGTGGCCTAAAGCCGCCTTTTCCTGTGGCGGAAGAGAGAGAGAGAGAATCACCGGCAGACAGACAGACAGACAGAGAAGAGAGAGACAGAGAGAGAGACAGACAGACAGACAGAGAGGCGGGCAGACGCACACACACACACACACACACACACACACACAAGCGCATATTACTGTTCTCTGACAAGTAAGACGTCAATAACCAAAAAATAACGATTATCTACAAACAAACATACTGTGCAGGATTATCCGTTTTTAATACTAATTTACTAAAGTTTTCAGAGAGTAGCGTAGGGAAAGTAGCCAGGACTGAACACATTCCCATAGAGTAACGCAGGGGAAAAGCAGTTGTGTCTGAACGCGCCCATATACACGGTGGGTGCACCAGGCTATCCGATTACTTCGCGGTATGTTAATTGCAGCGTGGGGAGAGCCCTGACAAAGTTAAGTTGCCTCAGAACAGACAGACAGACGACAGACAGAGAGACAGACAGACAGACAGAGAGGCGGCAAACAACCACAACACTAACACGACTACAACACGACACTTTCTTTCTCTCTCTCTTTCTCTCTTTCTTTCTTCTCTCACACACACACACCCACCAAA
>CM031607.1:27885749-27888249 GCA_018398815.1 Conus ventricosus | reverse complement strand
TATTGTTTGAGACCGCTTTTCTGGTTAATTCAATCTTTAACCTGGCCATTCTAAATTATATCCAAAATTCTTTCTCCTTTTTATGCATCTGGTGATGCGGTAGTCGGTGGGGATGGGAGGGAACCTGGTGATTCAGGGTTGGTACTTGCTTGGTCTCGCTCGTCCGCCCCTGTCACAATTGCCGGTCACTTATTCTTCGGCCACCGTCTGTTTGTGTGTGCAAGGGGAACGAGTTTTATGTTTGCGAGCGTGCGTACGCATGATTAGTCGTTTGGATGCGTGGTTGGAGAATTTTGTCGTTTTGAAATGTTGCTATAAAATGTGGTGATAATTGTGCCATTGAATTATTATTTGCAAATGTGATGACAGTTATAAAGCAATGGTTGCTGTATTAGTTCAGTTCCTAAGAAAGGAAAATGTTGAACGTGAGTGAGGGAAGGATGAAGCCATGATTTTCTATTCATGTGTTTAACCTGTGAATGTAACTTCTTACCTACTTCGTGTGAGGAGACTTTTAGCGAACGTTCCTCGGTTGGTTTGTTTACTGTGTTATGTTCAGGTCTGTGTTGAGCTGATGCTGTTAGTTTAGTCAGCGAACCTCCCCTCGCCCATCATGCGAGGGGCTGTTAGGATTTGACAGCATATGCCAGACTGTACTGACTGCGGGGTTCCAGTACTCCTTTCTTCTTTCCTCCCAGTTCCGTTTTCCCTCCTCCCGGGGCTTCACCCGGAGCCTGCACTGGTTGGGGCCGTGCACTGGTTGGGGCCGCACACTGGTTGGGGCCGCGCGCTGGTGCAGAAGCACGTGGGCTTTGCCGGACGGTCCTGATCCCTGTCCGGGACCTCCAGCGACAACACCTCGTCCTACGGGATGCGCTCTCCACCGTCCTCGCACTTCAAACAGCCCATGTGACCGGTGTGGTAGCTCTGTGGCGTGCGATTTGGGCGTATTGTTGTGTGTGTCAGTGGTGTCGGCATCGAAGGACACTCCGTTCAAGAACCGACCCGGTTTGGGGCACCTGGTGCTCCCAGTGGACTTTGGAGAGGCAGGGTGTGGGGGAACTACATGAGACACGGAAAGGGATGGGTGCTGGAAATGCATATTTATAATCATGGTTATGTTGTGTGTGCTGGAAATGCTTATTTATAATTATGGTCATGTTGTGTGTGTTGGAATGCTTAATTGTGTGTATGTCGTGTGTGTTGAAATGCTTGATTGTGATTGTGCATGTTGTGTGTGTTGGAATGCTTAATTGTGATTGTGTGTTGGTGTGAATAAATGGGGTGTTGTATTGTAATCTTTCTTGTGTGGTCTCTTGCGAGGCGTGTGAGGTCAGTCGCTCCCTTCACTCCCATCTAGACCGATCCTGTCAGGGCAGACCTCCAGGGGTCGGTCGTGACAAATAAAGACTTTGCAGAATGCAAAACGTTTGCATATGTTTGTTTACATTGCTGAATAACTCATTCCATACCCTATACCTGCTTCACACTTTTGTGAAAAAGAAAAAAAAAGCAGGATAAACATGTGTTCCAATTAGTGCGGTTTCATTTAAAACAAAAAGAGGAAGAGGGCAAAAGGAGTGAGCAGGGAGGCGTGGGGGTTTGGGAAGCGGGAACAGGATCAGATTGAAAAAAAAAAAAAAAACATAATTCACTGTGAATCATAGCACTGAGAGACATGAAAAAAAAGACAATTATCAGTGGCAGTAATTACTAGCAAAGTTATATTTATTTCAATTATCAGTATTATTTACGCTCACAATGAGTACTGCTATTTCTAGCACTGCTATTCCTGGTGGTGCCACGTCACCACTTTTGCTACTATTACTGCTACTCCTCCTCCTCCTCCCCTACTACCACTACTACTACTACTACTACCACTACTAGTTTACTACTACTGCCGCTGCTGGTGTTGCTGTTGCCGCTATATGCCCAATACATCACGATCCAACAAATGGCGCTAAGAACGTACATTTCAAATGCACACTCATGTACAAGCGTGCGCACGTACACGCACACACACGCACGCACGCGCACACACACCCACACACACACACACACACACACACACACACACACTCCATACCCAGGAGTCACGGAAGACGTAAACTAAATTAAAAGGTGATGGGTAAGGGTCAGAAAGCTTCTTGGAAGATTTAATTTTCGGAAAGCTGTAAAACCTGGGGCAGGTCTGCTTTGTGAACAGAGAAAGAGAGCTGATTACAGATAGAGGGGCCCTAGTATGAAAGCAAAAGGGCCGGTGTCGTATATAATACTGTCCCTCATAAAATCGTGTCGCAGCGACAGTATTTCCCGGGAAATACTGAATTTTATGGACAGCTACAATATTCTATGGGACATTTTCGTGAAAAGTTGTCGCGCGACATTTTTTTCCAGCAATTATTGTCGCTGCAACAATATTTCACGTGAAATGCTATCGCTGCGATACAATTCCACGGCGACAGTATTATATACGACACCGGCAGTCGCATTTAGGCCC
>CM031607.1:27878249-27880749 GCA_018398815.1 Conus ventricosus | reverse complement strand
TATGAATTTTGTTTTATAAATTGTCCCCCCCCCTCCCCCCCCCCCACTCCCCTTTCTCCTGATTTTGAACATTTTGGAAGATGAACCACCTCTCTCTCTTCTCCCGCTTTTATTTAAACTTAGGGGTAGGGGGGGGGAGACTCTCGTAATGTTTTTGTCGGTTTCAGTCCAAAGATCTATAAGCAGAAAGATACTGATGTTTCTCACTATCAAAATATAGGCCACGTTTTGTATGATCCATGCATTATTGATATTGCAGCGTTGGTTGCTGAAACCGAAGTGGAAAGATTTTATTATAAAGTTTTAAACTGATGTTAATATCTTAGATCTGTTTGATGGGTTTAAATTCAAGTGAGAATCATTTAGTGTAGATTGTAAAACTGCTAATGTCTAACATCACCTGCGATGGACAGACGGAAAACAAACCACGTACTCAAGCTTTCTATTCTGTAAATTACAGATGTCTTTTGTGAGTGTTAGTGTAGATTGTACAGCTGCTAATTGCCTGATATTATCTATGATATACAGACGTAAAGTAAACGTTCATCATTTCTGCAAAACACCGAGACATTCAGAGAGAGAGAGAGAGAGAGAGGAGAGAGAGGAGAGAGAGAGAGAGAGAGAGAGAGAGAGAGAGAGAGAGAGAGAGAGAGAAAAGAGAGAGAGAGAGAGAGAGAGAGAACCTGAACTATGAACTGAACTCTGAACTCTGAAATTTTTAATTGTAAGGCCACCGACCTGTATACAATGGGCACACGTTTGAGAGAGAGATAGAGAGTGAGAGAGAGAGAGAGATGAGTGAGAGAGAGAGAGAGAGAGAGAGAGTGTGTGTGGTGTGTGTGGCGCGGCGCGCGCCGCGCGTGAGTGCGTGCGTGCGTGCGTGCGTGCGTGCGTGCGTGCGGTGTGTGTGTGTGTGTGTGTGTGTGTGGTGTGTGTTTGTGGTGTGTAGTGTGTGTGTGTGTGTGTGTGTGTGTGTGTATTATTTCTCCAACTGTAAAAAAAAAAAAGAATATGTAAATAAACATGTGAAGCAACTGCAAAGAAAACTGAAGATAACGTGGTATTGTCATGGCTATTAAAACACATTTTAGATTAATATTGTCTTTAAACGCGAGTGCCTTGCTGAGTTAACTTGGACATGTAAGTATCTCACATGCAGATCACCTATACATGCGTGGTGCTTGATCTCCCACAGGAAAAAAATAGCTGAATGATAATGACGGCATGGTGTTGTATTCACATGTGACTGATGACAACTGTGGTAAAGTCATACAAACAGGGCACATACATCTTAAATTCAGGATGGTCAGTTAAAGTACTGTTGAAAACAATTTGTCATGCAGACATGGTGCGTAAACTGAAGAATGTAAAACCATAGTTCTGTCTTTTCTTAAAAGTAGCTACATTCTGCTACCACCAACAAAATACAGGTACCTCCCCAATAGAGCACAAACTTCAAATTCAACTTTCGTTTTGAATTTATGTTCAGTCAGAATGTCATTTGGATACCAAGGAATGTTGTCATATTTCATTCCTCACAATTAGTTTCCTTATCAATAGATCATGATCGTTTGTTCTCTCTAGTCGCAAATTCGGTGTAACCTGAACTTCCTATGCACCACATAAGTGTTTTGTCCTCCACGAAAGTTCCGCACCAGTTCGAATCTATATTATTTTCAATTTTTAACAGCCTACCATGACTACAATCCTGAATATTTTGTTGTAGGTCCTCAAACTGGAAATGTCCCGGTCTGTCAATCATCTCTGAATATGGTTTATTTTCCGTTTTAGCACACCATCTAGGCAGTATTTCATTACACCTTTCGGTTAATTCTAAGTGTAATTTTTTTTACGGTGCATGGCAGTATGATCTTTAATGGTAGTCACAGGCACATCACTGGCTAGTGATGGTGGTGGGTGGTGGTGGTTGGCGGCGGTGGTGGTGGTGGTGGCGGTGGTGTGTGTGTGTGTGTGTGTGTGTGTGTGTGTGTGTGTGTGGTTGTGTGTGTGTGTGTGTGTGTGTGTGTGTGTGTGTGTGTGTGTGTGTGTGCGCGCGCGCGCCCCGCGCGCGCGCGCGCTCATTTGACCTGTTAACAGTTTTAATATCGATTTCTGGCTCAAATTTCTGCTACATCTCAAACGCTTACAAGGATGATATAGAGATTTAGCGCAAAATCCTAATTGTGGCGTGTGGCCATTGATCCCTATCTACCCTCTCCCCGTGCTGCTGTTCCCTTCTCCCCTTCCCTCCTCCCTTCTCTCACGCTCTGGCACTTAACCTATGGCTTCAGCTCTAATTGATAGCAGTCAGTCCTCCAAGATACATAAGTTCTTCATGATGAATAACGAAGAAAATACCGCAGTCTTTTTTTTTTTTTCTCTTTTCAATCTTTCTGTATTCAGTTTTTGTATATAACCTTACAATGCAGACCAGGCATAATCAAATCAGTTATATGGAATAATCTGGAATCAAATTAATTGAAATTCAATGAAACAGGCT
>CM031607.1:27860749-27868249 GCA_018398815.1 Conus ventricosus | reverse complement strand
TTGTGTGTGTGTGTGTGTTGTGTGAGAGGTAGAGAGAGAGAGAGATGAGAGAGGAGAGGAGAGGAGAGAGAGAGACATAAGGGGAGGGGGGGAGAGTTTGTGATCTTCTTTGTGACGTGGTTGGAGGACTAAGGGAACGAGGTGGGTACAGTGGACAAGAGACACTGCCTCACACACCGTTGTTATCTCTGACATCTCTACAAGAACGAAAACATTAATGCTCAGATCATCATCTGATCCACAGAACTTCACTAGCACATACAACAGACTGTACTGTTCCTAAATTCTATCTACCCATCTACCTGTCCATCCATCAATGTGTCCCTTTCTCCTTTCCATCAACAGATTCTTTCTTTCTTTCTTTTCGGGTTAACTATTCGTCTGACTGCCTGTCACATCTGTCTATCTGACTATCTAGCAATCCAGTCAACGTGATTGTCTATCTCTCTTGTTAATGAACATGTATATGTATAATATTAAGCCTGATTGTCTGTCTCTCTTGTTTATTGAGCTGATTGTCTATCTCTCTTGTTTATTGATATGTATATGTACAAACCTTTCTGTCTCTCTATGTATCAGTCAAATATCTATGTACTTACCAATGAACCGATTTCCCAATCTGCTTATCTAGCTAGAAGGCTGAAAGGACACAGTGTTGTTGTTGAAAAGACGTCAGTTTACAAGTAAATACACATACGATGGTGCAACCCAACTCTTACTCAATACTGCGATTTCAAAGAAAAAGAATTCCAGTAAAAGTCGACTTCAAATGTCATAGTCACAGGATTGAAAAAGAACATGCAGACAAATACTCCACGCACGAGAGAGCGGGCGAGCGGAGGGGGGGGGGGGGGGGGGGGGGTCCTGAAGCCATTTAGATGTTATGTGCATTTAATGTGTTCTTTTTAACCATCTGAAAATTGAGTTCAGTCGTAAACGAAAACTGACTTGAAGGATTTGAAAGGAATGGGAAAATTGAATGCTGGAAAAGAGGTTTTAGACATAAGTATTAACCATTCTCTGACGGACAGTGTTTGTCTTGTATCGTCTAGCAGACCATATCATGCTTTTTAATTTGCTTCATTTTCTCCTTCAAGTCACTCTTTCGTAAACATTCTCTGTGACTAAAACAAAAAGAAAAAAAAGTTAGCCATCAAGAAGTAAAGTCAATTTGTTGTTAAGGTCATTTTTCGACGTCTGAAAATTAAGTTCGTTGTGAAACGACTTTGAAACGGATTTGAAAGGACTGGGAAGAAAGGAGAAAAGATGGGAGAAAGTGTTTTTATAGCATAAGCATTAAAATTCCTGACTGCAGAGAAACTGAAGTCGTATGAGACAGAGCTTTCCCCCATGCGTCGAAAAAAAAAAAAAAGTTTATAAAAACCTCTCGTTCACGCGCTCTTTTTCATCCCGTCGTTCATCCCCTCCTCTCCCATCCCTTCTCTCCCATCCACACTAACCCCTTCCACCCAATCCACACCCCGCTCCAATTTTTGTTGTTGTTGGTTATATCACCTGCATATTGACTACTGTTTACCTGCACTTATTGTTGTCTTCTGTTGGTTATATCACCTGCATATTGACTACTTGTTTACCTGCACTTATTGTTGTCTTCTGTGGTTATATCACCTGCATATTGACTACTTGTTTACCTGCACTTATTGTTGTCTTCTCTCCATTAATTGTATTCATCTTCGTTGTTTGTTGTTTGTGTTTCTTTGTTCCTGCCTGAAAAAAACAACAACAACATTTGAGACTTACAGGTGGCGGCTCAATCCTTTAGTATCAGTTTGTTTGATGGTCATATCTTAATATTTTTTTTCATGTTTCAACTTCTGTTCTAGTCATTTTGCTTTGATATTTACAACCACCACCCACCACCCACCACCACCACCACCACCACCCAAAAAAAAAAAAAAAAAAAAAAAAGAAACGAAAAAAAAAAAAAGAAAATGAAGGAAGAAAGAAAAGGGATTAAAAAAAAATCTTGTATTAAATAATCGTTGCTTTACATGTATGTATGTATGTATGTATGTATGTAATGTATGTATGTATGTATGTATGTATGTATGTATGTATGTATGTATGTATGCATCTATCTATCTATCTATCTATCTATCCGTCTATCTGGGCAAATAGCTAGCTAGCTAGTTAGCTAGCTGTCTACCGCCCTCTATCTCTCTATCTACATTATTGCTCTCTCTCTCTCTCTCTCTCTCTCTCTCTCCTCTCTCTCTCTCTCTCTCTCTCTCTCCTCTCTCTTGTTCTCTGATCTGTCTGCCTCCCTCTCTGTATTCTGTCCATCGATCTATCCAGACATCCTTCCGTCAGTTTGATCAGTCCACCTGACTGACCTTGTGTACATTCATACAAAATCACACTGCGATGTCGCCATCACTCTGGGAGACAATGGCGATCGAGCGGCACCACGAGCCTGACGCCGGACAGTCCACACACGGGAACTGATCGAAAGATAAGCATTGCTGCCTCCCGTGGAGGGTGAGGGGCTAGGAAGGATGGGGTAGTTTGGGGCGGGGGTTGCGGTGGGTGGGGGTGGAGGACAAGGGAGTAGGAGGGAGGGGAGGGGGGGGGGGGGGGGCGCAAAATAAACGAGCCATTCTCGATAGGGTATGATTTGCCTGAAATCGAGGCAATTTAGCTGTAATTAGGGGAAGGTGGGAGGTTATTGCGATGGTTGTCTAGGCGACTGCGTCTGCTAACGGTGAAAGAACAGTCGACACTACTAGGACCGGCTAGGTATCTTTTACCCCGGGGCGAAAATCCCAAAGCCACAACAATGGGTAGCGATAGAAATGAGACGAAATTTAATAGACAGATAAGTTGACAACATTTCATTTCATTATGTTTTGGGGAGGGATAGGTTGAGGGAAATGGAAGGAGAGGAGGGGGGAGGGGGAATGCCTGTGCTGAGTAGAATTTGAAAACCATACAAGCAAGATCAAAACGCCCAAAAGGTTAAAATAAGGTTAAAAATGTCAGTGTCAGAATACCTATCAATAAAATAAGCTTAATATGCACGCAGCAGAATACCTTATGATCAAAATAAGGTGAATATGCAGAGTCAATGATGTATGTCTGCAGCAAAGGAGGGTCAGCATCCTTACATTGGTAGTCCAAGCGTTGTCCGGCGAACTAACGTGCAGGCAAAGGCAAACTGTTCCGCTTGTAATGAATAAGACACTGCTAGTGTAAGACGACAGCTCTCCGATAGATTATCGAGCAATTCACAGAAGATTAGAGAATATGCCTTATTCAATTTATTGCTTATTTAGCTGTTGTCGTTGATCTGTAAGTTTCTAAGTTACTTGCTTAGTGAGCGAGGAGATCAGTAGCTTACTTGGTTAGTCAGTGACCGTAATTCATGTTCTTGGTTAACGTCGTGACGACAGATAGTTGTGTCATCAGGAGACTAAAGCAGACTGCAGCGGAACTGAAAACGACCCGAAACACAAAGAAACCCACAAAACTAGGTGCCAGTGAACACAAATGTAATACACAAATCGAAACAGAGAAGAAGATTTTCGACAGAAAATGCCAGACCCACGAGTAAGAGGGCATGAAAATGCACAGAACAGTGTTTATACTTTAAGCAAACCATGTGAAGAGTGTTTTTTTTTGTACACTTTTGTCTTTGTTAATTTTTCCCCCTTTTGAAGATATCTTTTTTAAAAAGTACTGTCACTTTTGCAATGTGTTGGGTATGAACTCACTTGGCTCTTGGGCTATGTGGATCTGCCCAAAAAAATGGAACAAAAAATTTTTACCCACACTACGGGGAAAACGACACTTTCGACTGCTAAAGTCTTTTTCCCCTAGGCTCGGTCAACAACAAAAAGGGCAAAAAAGGAAAAAAAAGCGAGCCAAATCAGCTATTGATTTTTCGCTCCTTTGCATTTCCCCCCCCCCCCCAAAAAAAAAAAAAAAATTTTTATTTATTATTTTTAGAAAAAAATAAAATAAAAAAAAAAAAAATACCAATTTAAAAAAAAATTAAAAAATGACAAAATGGAGTGAAAAAAAGATAAAATGAAAAAGAAAAGAAAAACAAAAAAAAATGAAATAAAAAATTTTAAAAAAATAAAAAAAAAAACCCGATCCCAAAAAAAAAAACAAAAAAAACCAACAAAAAAAATTCCCCCCCGACAAAACCTTAATTTCATTTTTTTTTTGGGGGAAAACGTTTTTCCCGGGCCCAGCCCTTTTAAAACTTTAGACCGGGGGGGTTTTTCCCTAACCTCCCCGCAGAGCGCACCCAAACCCCCGAAAACAAAAAAACGCACCCTTTATTCCCCCGGTTTTTTTTGATCCCCGGAAAACCCCCCGTCTGGCCCTTTGCACGAAAAACCGGAAATGTTTGGGCGGGGCTGAAGAGGGGGGAAAAAAGAAGTCAATTTTAAGCTGCGCTTGAAACTTTAAAATCGTGATCTTGAAATAGGATGAAAGAGAGATGACAAAAGAGGGGGGTTGGGGGGGGCTAAAAGGGGGGGGAAGGAAAGGGGGGGGGGGGGGGGGGGGGGGGGGGGGAGGGGGGAGGTAGGGGGAGGGGGAGGGAAAAAGAGATAGAGAGAGAGAGATGAACCCATCAATTTATTACCGTTGTGTGCCTTTTCCCGAGAGAGAGAGAGAAAAGAGAGAGAGGGGAAAGAGGGGGAAAAGGGGGAGAGAGGAGAGAGAGAAAAAAAGACAAAGAGACAAAAAGAGAGGAGAACCATCATTTTTGATTACGTTTTGTGTCCTCTTGGGGAGAAGAGAGAGGGGAAAAGGGGGGAGAGGGGAGAAGAAGGGGAGAGATAAGAAAAGGAGAGGGGAGGGGAGAGAGAGGGGAGAGATGAAACTATCATACTGATTCCGGGAAAACAGTAAATGTTAAAGGAAAATTTGGGGAACTGTATAGCCCCCCCCTTCACACACACACAACCCCACCACCAAAACCCCACACAACAAAACACACCCCAAACCAACACACACACACCAAAACCCCACCCAGGAAAGCACGCAAAGCACGCACGCACCAAAAAAAGACGCACGCACGCACCAAAAACCACGAAAAACACCCCTCACCCCACAAACACACAAAAACACACACAACACCCCACACACACACCCCACACACACACACACACCCCACCACCACGCACGCACGCACACCCTAAAAAATATGTTTCCCCATCCCAAAACATAACCCCAAAACGCCGCACGAACCACTACAAAGAAGGTTGAAATTTCCAAAAATTTTTTCCCCCCCCTTTTGGGTATTGAAATTCCCCAGGACAGGCTCAAGGTTTATAAACCCTGAAACAAACATTAAATGAACATCGCAAAAGGGCCAATGTTTTTTAAAAAGCAAAAAGGGCCCGGGGTATCATTTAAAAAAAAAAAAAAAAAATTAAAGTTTTAAAAACCCCAAAACCCCCCGATAGACTTTTCAGGCCTTTTTTAAGGGAAAACCGGGGCTTTTTATAGGGCCCTTTTTCTCGAAGAATGAATTACCCAATTTACAAGGGTCCCCTTAAAAAATGCAAAAAGAAAGGGGATGCGTGTTTGGGGGTTTTATTTAAAAAAACAAATGAAACCACCAAACTACCTCCTTTATTATGCAACTTTTACATTTTCTTTTTCTCTCAACAACCTTTTCACCCTTCTTTATTTTTTCCCGTTTTACTTCAAGCCTAGGGCACAACGAAAAATTCAAAACGAAATAATATTCTGACTTGGGAGGGTTTTGTTCTGGGAAATTTGTACCAAAAATTATTTTTTGGGGCCCCCCCGCGCGGCCCCCGGGGGGGGGCGGGGCGGGGGGTGTGTGGGTGTGTTGTGTGGTGTTGTGTGGTTTTGTGTGTGTGGGGGTGTGTGCCCGTGCGTGCGGCGTTGGGGCGTGGGCGGCGTTGGGTGTGTTGTTGTTGGGGTTTTGGTTTTTTGGGGGTTTTGGGGTGTGGGGGTTTTGTGTTTTGGGGGTGTTCCCGGGGCCGCACATACCCTTTGGGGGTATTAAGTTGGGATAAGCCAAGAAAAAAAAACAAAACAAAAAACAAACAACAACAACAATTTTCAAAAAAAGAACAAGGGAAAAAAAAAAGAAAAAAAGAAGAAAAAAAAGGAAAAAAAAAAACAAAAGGACAGGGAATCAATATTCCCCAAGGGAAACCCCCGCGAAAAATAAAATGAGCTAACCCAACCCCCCGAAAAAGTTTTGCAAACTTTGGGTTAAAAGATGAAGCAATAAAAAAATATTTTTTTGATTTTTGTTTTCATATCCGTCATTTGAGTATCTGTCGATGAATTCCAGTCTGTGATGGGGGGCTGATTAAATTGGGCGGGAAAAAAAGAATTTTCTTTGTTTTCTATTTTTTTACCCTTTTTTTAAAAACTTTGGGTTTAAAAAAAAAGGTTTGGGTTAAATTTCATGCAGTTTTGGGGGCATAGAAAAATTGTCCCGCTTAAATTTCCTTGGGGTGGGGGATAATTTTACAACGGCGTTTATTTGGCCCCACACCCAACCCAAGGGGAAGGGTAATTTTTTGCCAAAAAACAATTCTTCTTTTTCCAACGAAACAACAAATTTAAATTTTTGTGTAGGAAAATACTTTAAAGGGATTTAAATAAAAAATGTTCCCTTTTCGTCAACTTTGATTATAAGGTTTTTTTTCCCCCTTTTAAATTTCATGCCAAAAAATGGGAAATGTTGGGAAGGGTCAGTGAATTTTTGACCTTTCGCTGATTGTTTTTCGAAATGATTAAAATCAAAATTTAAAAGTCTGGGGCAAACACCTTCTTTGCCGCCTTAAACCCCCTTTTTTTTTTTAAAATCAAGGGGCACAGCCGCTTCCAAAGCAGCGTTTTAACAAATTTTTTCCAAAGCTTTTTCCCCTTACCTAACCCTGTTTCCCCGAAGGCTTCGTTTTTGAAATTTTTCATTTAAAAAAAATTTTTTTGAGCCCTTGGGGGGGGGGGGGGGGGGGGGGGGGGGGGGGGGGGGTTTTTAAGGGGGGGGGGGGGGGGGGGGAAGGGGGGGGGGGGGGCGGGGGGGGGGGTCGGCACGAGAAAAAGAGTGATGTTTTTTACTGAATTTTTTTCTCTTCTTTTATTGTTCCCAAAGGGGCGGGGGGGGGGGGGGGGGGGGGGGGGGGGGGGGGGGGGGGGGGGGGGGGTGGGGGGGGGGGGGGGGGGGAAGGGGGGGGGGGGGGGGGGGGGGGGGGGGGGGAGGGGCTGGTTGGGGCCAAAAAATTTTTTACAAAATGGCAATTAATTGGGTTTGGCCCGTAGCAGGATTTCCTCAATGGGGAAAGCAAAAAAAGAACCCCCCCCCCCCCCCCCCCCCCCACCCCCCAAACCCCCCCCCCCCCCCCCCCTTTTTTCCGGCATTTAAAAAAAATGTCTCCACACAAAAAAAATAAAAATTTAAACAATAAATAGAAAACTAATTTAAAATGATATAATATATTTTATATATACAGAAGAGGGGAGAAGAGAGAGGGGAGA
>CM031607.1:27835749-27840749 GCA_018398815.1 Conus ventricosus | reverse complement strand
GAGTGGAAATATTTCTACGTCTTCCAGAGAACTCAGCTTGGCAAAGTATTCTGTTTTTTTTTCTCCTCTCTTCATATAATATGTCTCTTCATCAACAACAGGGCTTTTACATTCTGTAAAGAGAACATTTGTCTAGCCCTGACATCCAACGTGATAAATAAACAGAAACAAGCCTGATCCTGCTGTGTAAGCAAGACCCAGATATACATCCGCAACACACATGCGTTCTACAGCGATGCTCCCCATCTCTCTGCTTTTGCTCCAAGACAATTCCAGGAGACGGTTCAGAGTGGAGGTGTCAGGGTCTGTTTATCCTGTCTGTTTAGCTCTGTGGCCGCCGGCTGCCAGGAAGCGCTGCAGCATCCCAGCCTGGAAACCTCGCTTCTCTTGTGCAGGTCCAAGTCCACTGATACGGATTAGGCCCCCAAAGTTGTATATCCTCTACTATACTCAAAGCTGCATGTAGCATTTGTCAAAGCATCAGCCCCCATTATAACATATTCACAGCACGGTTGTCCTTGAGCCTTATTGTACCTGACTGTTGGACAGTTCCAAGATTTAGTTGTGCTTGTTTGCATGCATTATCAACTTTACCCATTCCCCACCCCACTCCCTTTTCACCCCTTGGTCTGCTAGACGTTTTTACTCCCAAATCCTCATGCCCGCAAAATAATGCTGGTACACAAGAAGCCCGGAAATCACCATTCCGGTGTCATATAACATCAGACTTGATTTATCAACACCAAATCAAGGACAACATTTTTACTTCTTCACATTCACAAATTACTTTTACAAAACCAAGGCAATTCCATCCATTCATACGGTTCCATTGCTACTTGACCTCCACTGCAAATCTGATCTCTATAGAATGGTACCTTGGCTTAGCGATGAAGTCACTATGAGCGAAATTGGGGTCACCACTTTCGCCAAGTGAATCTTTGCTGGTTCATACTTCTTGTACGTGTTGCTTTCTGCGTGGTTCGTACTATTTTGTACCCACTCTTTGACACTTTTTTTTTTGTATCTGTTCCTTTCTCCCTGGTTCCTACTATTCAATACCTATAACTTGGTTTATGGTTCAGACGTTTTGTACCTATTCCCGCACCATGGTTGCGTTTTTATTTACCTATTCCTTTCTTCATGGTTCATATCAGTATTATTCTACACCAATTCCTCGCTGCATTGCTCGTTTTTGTACCATTTCCTTTTGCTCTATGGCTCATAGTTTTCGTGCCTAATTCTTGTGCCAGGATCCGCACGTTCTGTTCTCATATTCCTGCTTCACGGTTCATACCCTTGTGTGTCTATATCCCCCCTCCATGGTTAATATTTTCTTGTACCTATTCCGTGCTCGAAGGTTCTTCTTTTTGTGTGTGTGTACATATTCCCTGCTGTGTGGCTCATACCTTGTTGTTCATGTTCATTTCTCCATGGTTCACTTTCCTGTACCTGTTTCCTTGCACTATGATTCAAACAAACTTAAAACAAAAACTATTCCAAGCTCCTCATCAGTCTACGATGAACAGACTTGAAACGAAGCAAGTGAACGGAGCGAACTGTTATCCTTGCTCCGTACAATATCAGAAGAGAGGTCAGGAAACGGATGAAAAAGGTCGAGATCATTGTCTTCTGCGACACCCTTTTTTTTTCTTCACAAGATCATTGTCATCAACAGCGCCACTTCTGTCACCGAAAAGCTGAGGCCATTGTCTTCAATAACTCTACGCAGAACGATAACCCGACACATGGCCTGAGGGAGCCTGCAAATGGGCCAACGACAAGATGCGCGTCTCTCTCTCTCTCTCTCTCTCTCTCTCTCTCTGCTGTTTTCAGTTTACTGGTTCTATCGGTAAACACACTCGCAAGCACGAAAAAGCACACACACACACAACACACACACACACACACACACACACACACACACACACACACACACACACACACACACTCGTACACGCACACGCACGCACACACGCGCGCGCGCGCACACGCACACCCATGCACGCACGCACGCATTGGCGCGCATATACAACACACACACTCGCGCGCGCTCACATGCACACAAACACACACATTCACACACGCACGCACGCACACGCACATACGCGAGCGCACACACGCACACCCATGCACGCACGTACGCATGGAAGCACATATGCAACATATACACACGCGTGCGCGCACCTACATACACACACGCACGCGCACGCGCGCGCGCGCACACACACACTCACACACATACACGAACACATACTCACTCACTCACTCACTCACTCAGACACACACACACACACACACACACACACACACACACACACACACACACACACACACACACACACACACACTCACACACACACACTCGTGCATGCCGTCCCCATCTTTGTCTAGCTCCAATTGCCTTGTGCCCATCAGGCTGAAACTGTAGGCTGGCTCCGGCCATTGTTCCTTTTTTTCCCGGCACAACTTCATCTAGCAGGCTGAAAACGGGAGAGAGGAGACGAAGAATAGGAGGATGAAGAGCGGGGTCACAATGAAATGATCCCTGAGGCCCTTACTTCTTCTCACGTCGGTGATTGGGTGCCACATGCATCTATGGCCTCCTTGGGCCCAGGAGACGTGACTCACGTGCACGAGCCTGGGCACAGTTGGCGGCTCAGGAGCGTTAATCTGAGATGAGCACTGCAGGAGAGCTGTGTCTTGGGAGCTGTGTAACCAGCACTATGCTGACCCTGCAGACATGTCTTCTTCCTGCTGCGTGAAGCTTCGGGCTTTGTGGCCACACGCCACCATTAGAATTTTGCACTCTTTCTTTCTTTCTTTCTGCGTACGCAGGCTGATACTCCTGTGGACACTGCCTGTATAGACAGGCAGTGGAGTTTTGTGTGTTTGACCGTTTTTTTTTATCCCGTCATTAAGGCAGCCATACTCCATCTTCAGGGAAGGTGCATGCTATGTGTAACGTGTCATCCATACCAATGGCCAAACTGGCCTTCTCTTCCGAGAGTTGGTGATGGGATTTTACGTGAGTGCAAGATGTTGTGCGTGCGTTCACACACGGAAGCTCGGTTTATAGTCTCATTCGAAGGACTGTATGGGAAATGGAGTCAGAACCAATGTTAGCTCCGAGGGAGAAATCCCCTGTACCGCAATTCGAACCCGCAACCCCTGGATCACGAGTCCGGCGTTCTACCAACTGAGCTATTCCGGCCTCCGGATTTTGCACTAAAACACTATTACACTCTATGTAAGCGTTTTGAGGTTTACCATCAATTTCAGCCAGCGTTTAATGTTAAAATGATAATTCATCAAAAGAACAACTCTCCGCGAATTATTTGCCAAGTTTTGGGGCATTTTCTCCTTTGAAATCACAAACAATCTTCAAATACATGATCTTCCCCTCAGTTGATGTCATATTTCGGGCAATTGCACTCACCCGTGACCCTATCTTTACGCCGGCTCCAAGAGCCCTAAGCAGTCCCATTCCTTTATTCCTTTGATTTTCATCTGTCTTCCTGGAGCCACTTGGTTTGTACCTTGATGGCCATATGAAGAAAAAAAATGGGGAGAATCAATTTTCAGACACAATGAAAATTCTCAAAACAGTCTATTTGCGCCAGTCTATAAACACTCGACTCCTTAAAGGTCTACTTTAGAGGTTTTCGATAATTGGTCAGCTTATGCAGAAATATGAAATGTTTGATAAATTGGTAAAATAAACATCCGATTCGCTCCCGATCACACGAAATCGATCCGCGAAAGTGGGCATTTTCACCTGTAATCAAGAAAACGGGAGGTAATCAACTAAATCTTGGCATGGCTTAACTGCTCTTGGATGTGACGTCACATGATGGACAGCGACGGCGACAGAAAGCGATTCTGATGGTTCTTGCGCATCTCGCTCGGTATTTAATTTATCATGTAAAAGCAGTGACTATGATTGCGACAGCCAATGTGACTCTGGGGATGTTTCTGCAAGGCCTGTACCTTATCAGTTTGAACGCTAAGTTCTTTTTACCACGTCAGTTCAGTTCCAGCTGGACGCCCGAACACAGCATTCCGAAGGCGTACGGACTTTACCGAAGTCTCGAAGGAGGCTACCGACTGACTTCTTGATGCGATCACGCGTGGACGGCGAGGGGAGATTCTCCTTCTTCAAGCCTTAACGTGTTCATTCAATTTAACAAGTGTGATCTGTCCATAGATAAGAACAGAATAAACGTGCGACTATCGTACTCATCTGTACGAGCTTACCACTCCGCCTTCAAAGTATACGCGCACAATGCAGACGAAGTTTTTGATCCACTCGAACGCGCTCGGCAATTGTCAGAATAGCTCGTTTCCGCGGTCCAGCTGGAACTGACGTGGTAGAAAGAACTTAGCTGCCCGGCATGGTTGCACGAACCGAATCCACTTCTTTCGATGATCAGATGGAAATGTGTGCAAAGAATATCCGTCTCCTGCTGAGCGGCTGCACTCGCCTACAGCACAATATCTGCCACCCCTCGTGACTTTTTAGGCTGTGGGGGATCGCAACTCGTGTTGATTTCACTTGGCGTTGGCTTGTTGTGTAGGTCGCGGCTGACGGCCAGTCCATCAAGTGACGTCACGGTTTTCGGTCTACCGCGCGGGGTTTGAACAGGTGTGCAAAAGTCGTTTTTTATCTATTAAATTCTTTCGGCGATTTTATTTAAAAAATGAATACCATACCGTAGTTATGACATGTAGACCTGTTTTTAACAAATTATCAAAAATCTCTAAAGTAGACCTTTAAGCAAAGCCTTGGCGCATTAATTTTTGGTGTGCAGCCTTTGTGTGGGAGAAAGCGGCACAGTCTATTTATGTGGAAGATATCTGTGGGGAAAAGTCTGTCGTCCACTTCTGTGTGTGGGCCTCAATTATGCACGACTGCTGTGCTGGTTTAATTGATGTGTTAACATGTGTATCGAGCTCTCCACGTTTGTATCGAGCTCCCTTACACGCCAGTTAGAGCGCCACAA
>CM031607.1:27820749-27830749 GCA_018398815.1 Conus ventricosus | reverse complement strand
AACGAGTGGGGTTTTCGCCTTGTTGTCCCTTAAAGGTTTGTTAAAAACTTGAAGCTTTGGGCTGGGGTGGAAAAAAGAGGTCCAGGCTGTTAGTTCAAAGGGGTTTTTGCTTGGGGGAATCGAACATGAGTTTTTAATTTGGAGGTTTTTGCATTAAACCCCTGGGTGCCCAAATCTTTTTTTTGGGTTGCCGCAGGGGGTTTTTGGTGTGTGTGTATGTGTATGACTTGTGATTCCCCTTGGTGGAATAAAAATAACCCGGGGGGTTTAAATTTGGGACCCAAAACCGGTGTGTTTTGTTGTTTTCCCGTTTATTCCCCTTGGGGGTTTAGCCAGTTAAACCGGGGGTTTTCTCTTGTTTGAGAATGAATATAAGCTGCGGGGGAAAACCAAAGGGGGTGTTTTGACTCACTTAAGGGGGAAAATGAAAATCGCCCTCTTGCTGAAAGGGTAAAAAAAAAATACAGGGGTGAAGCAGAAAAGGGTTTGCTGTTTTGCCCTTTTTTGTTTTCCTGGGTGGAGACGTAAGCAGGGAGGGGTTTCTGTAGCTCGGAGCCCACGCGGAAAAAGATTTTTCTCCCGTGTGGGGAAAGGGGTTTCCTGTTGGGGCCCCCAGGCAGGGGCTGGGCCCGACAACGGTGGGGTGGGTTTTCAGCCAGAAAAAGACCTGTGGGAGAGGGGCCAAACCCGGAGCCCCTTTTAGTTTGGGGAGGGCGAAGAAAAAGGGTTCCCCCGGGGACTCGGGTGTTTTAGGGTTTTTACTCACAAGCCTTCCCCTTTCAGTTCCCCCAACTGGGATTTGGCCAATCGGGGGGGGACACAAACATTTTGGAAACTTTCAGCTCGTGGTCGTACAAGGGGGATGGGAGAACCTGGCGATAACCAAGGAATGCTGGCAATTTTTTTTGGACGCTTTTTTGTTTTTAAGTTTTAAGTGTGGGAACCAAAACGTGGTATTGTCTTTTCCCGGTTTTAAGGGAAAAGTGATTTGAAAAAAAAAAAGGGGATGCGGGTTTATGAATTGTCTGTATGCTGTTTTAAAAATTTTTTGTCTGATTTTCAGATAGTTGTGTTTTTTGTAGTGACAGGTGGGGGCTCGGAGTCAAAATTAAATAAAGTTGATTATTTTTTATGAAATGTTTTTTGGTTTTTCCCCCCAAAACCCTTTGGGGCCGGGGGGCCCCATTTGAATGAAAAGAGTGCGTGTGGGCCCATGGTAGAGGGGCATTTTGGTTGTGAAAGCCGTAAATACTTTTGTCTTAACCCCCCCCCCCACCCTGAAAATGAAAATCATATTTTAATAACGAGGGGGGGCGTCGGAGACCCTTCCCCAAATTGGGGGGGTCGTTTGGGATGAAACATAAAAAAGACCCTAAGTTTATTTGATTCTGGGGTTTTTTTTCCCAAATTTCAAGGGGGTTTGAAAATTTTTTCGTAATTTGGGGAAACCCAGATTTTTTTTTTTTTACCCGGGAAAAAACCCTTAGGGCGGTGTTTTATTTTTTGATTTTTTTTTTTTAAAGACTGGGGGCCCTTTTATTTGAATTTGCTTTATTTGGTTTTCTGTTGAGGTTGTTGTGTTTTTTTACCAACTATTTGATGCTTATTTACAAGTGATCCCCTTTTGGAATCTTTGCTTGGGTTTCTGTGGGTTTTATTAACTAGCTGATTTGAGGGATAGGGTAGCTTCAAAAAGTGCGGGAAAAGGGGGTGCTGGAAAGGGCCAATAGGGGCCCCTGGGAAAAAAATTTGGGCCTCATAGAAAAGGAAAAGCTTTTTGGACTAAAGGGTCCGGAAACTTTAAAGGATATGTAAATGAAAACTGGCCCCGGGGTAAACAGGCCAGAAAATTTCAAAGAGAAAGGCAAAAAGAAAAACGGGAAAAAAGGAAAGAGAAAAGGGAAAAAAAAAGAGAGAAAAAAGAGGAAGGAAAAAAAAGAGAAAAGGGAAAAAAAAAAAGGGGGGAGAAAAAGAAAGAGAACGGGAAAAAAAAAGGGAGGGGCAAGGGGAACGGAAAAAAGGGGGAGCGAGAAAAAGAACGGGGAAAAAAAAGAGGAAAGGGAACCGGGGAAAAAGGGGGGAGAAAAGAAAAAAAAGAGGGGGAGGAAAGAGAACGGGAAAAAAAGGAAGGAGAAGGGAAAAGGGAAAAAAAGGGGAAAAAAAAGAAAAAAAGGGGAAAAGGAGGAGAGGGGAAAAAAGAACGGGGAAAAAGAGGGAGAGGGAGAAGGGGGGAAAAAGAGAAGGGAAAGGAAAAAAAGAGGAAAAAAAAGGGGAAAAAAGGCGTTTAAATTTTTTTAAAAAATTAAAAGGGGGAAAGGAGGGAGTGGGAAAAAAAAGGAATTGAACTTAGCCCCCTTTTAAGGAAAAAGGAAAGGGGAAAATTCCCGGGACCAAAGAAAAAGGGGTTTTTTTTGCAAATTTTAAAAAAGCCAAAGATTAAGGGCCTTAGAAGGAAAGGGGGGGCCAAAAATTTTTGTTGCGCGTTTAAACCCAAAGGGGGGGAAAGTTTTTTCCCGGAAGGGGGAAAAAAGGGCAAATTTTTTAATCCCCGGTTCGCGTCCCTTTTTTTCAAGGACCCGGTCCCCAAAGATAAAAAATTTTTCGAAACAGTTTAAATTTTAGGGGGAAAAACACTAATTTTTTTTTATCGGTTGGGCTCTTTTTTTTTACAAAATGTTTGGAAAAACTTTTCAAACATTTAATCTTTTTTGGGGGAAATCCTTGGGAGCCCTTACCCCCCTTTGGAAGGATCCCAAAATTTTTGGCAGGGAAAGAAATTTTGAAAGTTTAAGGATTAAGGGGTGGGGTTTTTAAAAGGGTTTAATCCCCCCAGATACTAAAGGGAAAAAAAGGGGTAAAGTAATAAAGCCCAAAAAAAATAAGGGGGTATTTGAAAACCCTTTAAAAAAAGGGGGACCCGAGTTGAAGGGGGAAATTTTAAATTTTTCCCGTGGCAAAAAGGGTTTTGGGACCAAAAGGTTTATAGTGAAAAGCACAGTTTTAAAATTTTAAAAAGGGTTTTTTGCCCAAAGGAATTTTGCGGGGGAAAAAACCCCAAGGTTGCCCGTTTAATTTCAATTTTTAAAAAGGGAGGGTTTTCCAAAACCCCCAACAAATGGGCAGAGGAAAGGGGCCCGGTTTAACCGCTTAAAAAGGGGCAAAACTGCTCTAACCGGCTGGAAAGGGGCCCGGGTTTTTGGTTTTTAAAAAAGAATACCCGGGAAAATTTTTGGGGGATTTGGAAAGGAAGGAAAGGGCCAAACTTTTTTTGCCCAAAGTTTTAAAGGGGGAGAGTTTGGAATTTTCGGATTTTTTCACCCCCTGCAGGAGTGCCCAAAACAAAACTTCCCCAATCCCGCTTTTTTAAAGGGGGAAAAGGGATAAACCCCGGGCCACCAGGCCCCATCGTGGGGGAAAAAAAGGGGAGTTTTAAAGGGTTTAAAAGGTTTTTAACAGAAGAAAGGGGGGAAAGGAAGGCGCCGCCAAGGGGAAAATGGGGCTAAGGTTGGGAATCCCCTAAGGGGCCAATTTGGGGTGGTGCCCCCGGGGCCCCAAAAAAAGGCGATTAAAAAATTGGGGCGGTGCCCGGTTTTTGGCCATGGGGGGTTCCCGGATTGGGGGTTTAAAGTTGTTGGGGGTTTTTTCCGGGGGCAAAAAAGAAAATTAAGGGGGGCCCACCTTGGGGTTTAAAGGGCCCGGGCCAACAAGGGGAAAAAGAAAATTTTAAACCCCAAGGGTTGGGTTTGGGGGCCCCGGGAGGCAGGTTTCATTTGCATGGAAAATCCGGGGGACTCGTTCCCAAAAATGCCCAAAAATTGGCAGAAAAAAAAATAATCCAAATTTTTTTTAAGGGAAAAGGGTTTTAAAGTAAACCCCCGGGTCTCAAATTTGTTGGGGGGGATGGGAAATTTTAGGGGGAAAAAACGAACCAAGGGGAAAAATTTCCCCCCAGGGAAGGAAAAACGGTTTAAAAAGATGGGGGGGGGTTTATCCTTAAATTTTTAAAAGGGGAATGAGTTGGAAGGGCAAAGGGTCGGGCCCCCGAAAAGGGCCGTTTAGGGGGCCCTTTACGGCAAACCCTTTTGAAATGCTCGGGCTTTTTGAAAGCCCGGTGCCAAACAAAATCTGGCCCGGGGTTTTTATTGGGAAAAAAAATAAGGGGTTAAGGAAAAAGAGAACCCGAAAGGCAAGGTTGGGGTTGGGGCCTCCCGGGTTTGGGTTTTGGAGTTAAACCCAAAGGCAGGACCAAAAGGTTTGGAGGGAAAGCCTACCTTCGTTTGTTTTGGGCCCCTCAAAAAGTTTGGACAGCTAAAAGGGGTAATAGAGCTTAAAAAATTGTGTATTAAAATTTTGGGTGCCCGGGATAAACCGGGTTAAGCCCTTGTTAAAAAATTTAAATTTTTCAAAATTTTTGGATTTATGGGCCTTTTGTTCATTCCCCATGGAGGCGGGATTAAGAAAAAAGCCCCCCGGTTTTATAAAAAAATTTTTGTTTTCGGTTGATAATTGGTTTGCTTAAAAAGGTTTTTTTGGGGACCAAACCCCTAAAAATTTTGAAAAAGGGGAGGTGAAAACAGGATTCAAAGGGGGTTTATTTTCATATTTTGGTGGGGAAACCGGGTTAGGATTGGGGGACCGGGGGAATTTTTGGTTTTTAAAGGGTTAAAGTTGGAAAAAAAGGGGCCCCCCCCTGAATTTTTTTTGTGGTAAAAACATGGTTTTTTGGGCCCAAAAAATAAAGGGGAAATTTGGGGTTATGTTAATTAAAATAAGATTGGACGGGTGGGGGTAAATCAATGGGGTTTTGGGGTTTAAAATTTTCCAGTTTGGGTTTAAAAATTTGTGAAAAATTTTTTTTTGACCCTGAAAAAAAAATGGGATCCTTTGTTTTCATTGTCCAAAGGAAATTGGGTCATTAGCCCCCAAAAGGTTTTGAGGTTTGGTTTTTGGGTTTTGGGGGTTGGGGAAGCATTTTTGGGGGTTAAAAATGTTTTAATTGGCCATTTTTCAATTTTTTTTTTGGTTTGGGGGGAAATTTTCCAAAATTTGGGAACTTTTTCGTCCTTTTGGGAAAATTTTGATTTTTTGGAAAAAATTTTTGGTTTTTTCGGGGGTTTCCCAAAAGGGGGGAAATTCGGCCGGGGCCCTTTTTTTTTCCTTTTTGGGGAAAAACCTTTTTTAGGAAAAATTTAAAGGTTTTTTGGGGGTTTCCCTTTTTTGTTGGGGGGAAAAACCCAAACCCGTTTTTTTTCCTTTTTTTTTTGGGTTCCCTTTTCCCCAAGTTGGCCGGGTTCAGGCCCTTTTACCAAAAAAAAAAAGGGGGAGAAAAAACCCGGGGGGCGTTTTTAAATTTGGAAAAGGGAAGGGGAAAGGGGGTTTTTCTTTTTTGGGGACGGGGGTTTTTTTTTTTTTCGCATTTTTTCCGGGGGGAAAAGTTACCAAAATTGGAAAATTGGCCCGAAACCCTGCCAAGTCCCTTGGGTAGAAAAGAAGAAGTTTTTCCAAAAAAAAATTTTTTGGAAAAAAAACTGGGCTTTTTTTCCCAACTGGATTTCTTTTTTTTTCCCCGTTTGGGGGGCCGGGGAAAACGGGGGGGAAGGCGATCGGGGGGTTCAAGGTTTTAACCGGGTTTTTTTTAAAAAACCGGGTTTGGGGTGACCCCGGGGGGCAGGGCCCCCTTCAAGGGCCCCGGGAAATACAGGGCCGGGGGCCCATTCCAAGGGGCGTCCCTGGGGGGGTTTGAGGAATGGGGTGGAAAGGGTGCGGCCCCACGATGGTTTGCGCCTTTTTGTCTATAGAGGTTTAAAAATTGAAGCCTCAGTCAGGTGGAAGGGGGGTCCAGGGCTGTTTTTGTTTTAATTGGGTTTGCTTGGGGGAATGAAATGATTTTTGAAAAAAAGGGGGTTTTGCATTTTAAAAAAAGGGTTCCCCCAAATCTTTGTTGGCCCCTTGCCGCTGGGTGTGTTTTTGAAAGTGTAGGTGGGGGTTGTGATTCCCTTGGTGGAAAAAAAAAATAAACCCGGGGATTTTTTTGGTAAAAATCGGGGGTGATGTGTGTGTGGGCCCGTTTATTCCATTGGTTGACCAGGGTTTAAAATCGGGTTTCCCCTTGTTTGAGAAGGGAATTTAAAACTGCTGGGGAAAAACCCGGGAGTGTGTGACTCCCCTTAAGGGGGAAAATGAACTCGCCCTCTTGCGAGGGCTAAAAAAAATACAGTTTTTGAAGCAGAGGTTAGCTGTCGCCCTTTTTGTCTCCTGGGTTTGGGGACGGGAAAGACAGTGGAGGTTTTCTGTTTGCCTCGGAGCCGCGACGGAAGGGGGGAATTTTTCTCCCGTGGGGGACGGTCGACAGCAAGACGTGTAGCCCGTTGGAGGGCCCAGGGGAAGGGGGGCTGCCAGACAAGGTGGGGTTTTTTTCAGCCAGAGAAGGGGCCTGTGGGAGAGGGAACAGGAAACCCCCCTTTTAGGGAAAAGGGGGAAGTTCGGGGGGAGGGCCCGGGGGAATCGGTTGTGGGGTTTCAAATCAAGTAAAGTTGCCATGTCCCCAAATGGGATTTGGGGCCCAAACGGGAGGACACAAACGTGGGGCAGCTTCAGCTCGTGGTCGACAGTGGGGAAAAACCCCGGCGATAACCAAAAAAAGGGGGTTTCTGGCAAGGTTTGGGGCGCTTTTTTTGCTCTTTAAAATTTTTTAATGTGCAACCAAACTTTGGAATATTGTCTTTCCCCGGTTTAAAGAAGAGTGATTTAAGAAAAAGGGGATGCGGTTTTAAAGAGATTTTCCCGTATGTTTTTCATTGTTTTATGATTTCGATAGTTGTGTTTTGTAGTGACGGGGGGGGGTCGGAGTCCAAAATTTTTAAAAAAGGGTTTATTTTTTTCTATGAAATTTTTTTTGGTTTTTTCCCCCTTTAACCCTTTTTGCGGGGGCCCCCGATTTTGTTTACGAGTTTTCGGTTTTGCCTTTGGGGAGGGGCGCATTTTGGTTGTAAAGCGTAATACTTTTGTCTATTAAAACCCCCCCCATCCCTGAATATTTAAAACTTTTTTTTAAAAAACGATGGGGGGGCGTCGGAGACCCGTCCCCCAGTGCGGTTTTTTAGTTGAACCCAAAAGTGAAATTTTATTGTGTAGAGGATAAAGCGGGGGGTTTTATTTGGGGTTTGATTATAGTTTGCACTTAAAGGGGGCAAAACGCAAAAGCGCAAAATCCATACCCGCCGGATCCAAAATGTGGATCCAAAAAGTGCGAAACCATAGTGCGAATTTGTTTGGACGGTTCCAAAACCCCGGATTTCCCCGTACTATTTGCGCGGGCAAAATTTTACGGGTCCCTAAGGGGCCGACCCCCGTTTCGAAAACCGTTTGTGTGGATCCATAGTACGGATCCATATACCGTCCAAAAGTAAGGACCCAACGCACGGGTCCTTGGCGCATGCCATAGGGCCGGTTTTTTTAGTTTTGGTTCATTGCGGGAATCCAAAAGTACGGTTCCATAGTGCGGTTTTCCCCGAAAGTGGATTTAAAAAAAAAGATTCCTAAAGGGATCCAATTTTTAAAAAGGGATCCTTTTTCGGGAAACCATGGTGCGTTTACCTTTGTTTTAATTTTTACGGAAAATGGGGGGACGGGTGAAAATTTTTTTGGGGCCCCCGGACGGAATTCCCATTCAGTTTTGCACGGGGCAAAATTTTGGGCCGGGCTAGATGAAACGCAAAAACCTTTTTTTTTTCGGCAAGACTAAAAACCTTTTTTTGGCCCTTTTACTGGAAATATGATTTTAAACCCCATGAAATTGTATTCAACCCCCCCAAAAAATCCCCCTTGCATTGGGAAATTTTAGAATTTTCTAGCCCAAAAAATCGTAAACGTTGAAAAAGTAAAGTTTCCAAAAGCTTTTTTTACCGTTATAGAACGTTACTGCATTTCATGCCCGGGGACACACTAGTGATTGTTTTGAAACGAAAGATGCTCTTTTTGGGTCTCCAGCCCCTTTTTGTGAGACAAAAATTGGGGAAAAATTTTTTGTGTGTGTGTGCGTTTCGTGGGCCCTGCCCTGCGTGCGTGCGTGCGTGGGGTGCGTGCGTGCGTGCGTGGCCGGGGGGCTTTCCCTGCGTGCGGGGCGCGCGCGGCGGGGGTGTGTGGTGTGTGTGTGGGGTGTGTTTTGTGGGGTGGGTGTGGGTTTTGTGTTGGGTGCGTGCCCTGCGTGTGGGGTGTGTGTGTGTTGGGGTTTTGTGTTTTTTGTGTTGTGGGGGGGGGCGGTTTCGGGGCGGTTTTCCCTGCCCGGGGGGAGACTGAACTTGCGGGGGGGCGGGGCCCTGCGCCCAAATTTTTTTTAATTTTTTTGTCTACAAAAGCGCCGAATTTTTTTTCAACCGTTTTGGGTTTTTTGGCTTTTTCCCTGGCCGGAAAGGGGGGGGGGGGGGGGTGGGGGGGGGGGGGGGGGGGGGGGGTGGGGGGGGGGGGGGGTTTTTCCCCGTGCAATAAACTCCCCCAAATAAAATTTATTTGCTTTAAATTTAACTTACTCCTGCGGGGATCAGGGAAAGAGGGTTTGGATGGTGGGTTTGGGGAAGGGGGCGTGGCGGACAATGACGGGGGGGGGGAGTGCTGGGGAGTCGTAATTGTGAAACCAAAAAGGGGAAGCAGGGCCCGTTTTTCTAGTACATTGTCAAGAAAATTTTCCGGGTTTTTCTGACTTTTGGGGGGCGCCCTTTTGGGATCAGGTTTAAAGGGGGAAAAGGGGGTTCCCCCCAGGGGATTCTCGCAACCCGTGAAACAAACAATCAGTAAATTGGGCAGCCTGGTTCAATGCAGTTTGCAACCCCCCTTCTTAGCTACCAGCATTGATGGCTTTCCCATCTGGGGTTTCAGTTTGGGAACTCCTTCCCAAGCTATCAGTATTGTTTTGGGTTGAACTGAATATAGTATGTAAAAATCTTCTTCAAAATCTCAGCAGGGGTGGGGAATGGCTGAAATTTTCAGTTTGGAAAATCTTCAAGCTTAAACAGTTTGGGGCACCTTTAGCTGAATTTCAATTTTTAAGCTCTTCTTCCCAAGTTTTTTTTGGCATTGAGGACCCCTTTTACTGGGACAGTTTTTAAATCTTCCTTTTCCCCCCCCCAGAACCCTTGGGGATTTTAATTTTTTCCCAAAAGAGGATGAATAACCCGTTTGAAAATCCCTTTTTCACAAAGTTGGCTTAAAGACACTGAGGGTAAAAAACATTTGAAAAACCTTTTTCTGGGCCCAAAAAACCCTTTTTGGCCTTAAATGACACTGGGGATGAATTAAAAGTTTTTAAAAAAAATCCTTCTTCACATTGTTGGGGGAAATTTATGACACTGAGAAGAATAAGTTTTTTAAACTTTCTTCCCACGGTTCAAATTTTACACTGAGATGAAAAACAGTTTTAAAAACTCTCTTCACATTTTTTGGGATTGATGCACTGGGGGATGAAATTACAGTTTGAAACTCTTCTTCTTCTATTTTGGCATTGATTTTCACTGAGATGAATTTCAGTTTTAAAAACTCTTTTTCACACTTTTTGGCATTGATTTGGGAGAACCCAATACATTTTGCAAAAATTTTCTTTTTTTAAAATATCGTAATTTTATTTACACTGGCTTTAATACGTTTTTAAACCCCCTTCGAAGTGTTGGCTTTGATGGCACTGAGCTTTAATCCCGTTTTGGGAAACTCCCTTTGAAAATGTTTTTGGGTTTTTTGGCAAATGAGTGAATACAGTTTGAAAACCCCTTTGAAGTGGGGGCATTGATTTGGCACGAGGGTGAATTTCAGTTTAAAAATCCTTCGAAAATGTTGGCATTTTGGCAAATGAGTAATACCTTTGGAAAAATCCTTTGAAGTGTTGGCCCTTGATGGGACGAGCTGAATCAGTTTGCACCTCTCAAATTATGCATTGATGGCACTAAACCTTTGTGCTTAAAAGGCGAACACAGTGTGCAACTGTGCTCAAACTATCAGCATAGGATGGCAC
>CM031607.1:27803249-27805749 GCA_018398815.1 Conus ventricosus | reverse complement strand
ACGATGCCTCACTTTAAAGTCAAATGGCAGGCGAAGAACAGATACACTTGCTTTGAATTCTTTACACGGTAAAACATTTGATTTTGAATTGATTTAGTCCCAGGCACAGTGACCGGGGGACTTACCATTTGCACGATTCAACATTTGCGCGCAGCACATTTTCGCGAATCTTCATAAAACGAATGAGCCACAGAGCTAAAACCGTAATGTGGAACCCATCCCTTTGAGGGGCCCTTGTCGTCATAAGAATATAAGACATGTTCCTGTCTGATAATAATAATAATAAGGAACATTTAGTGCGCTTAATCTTAAACAAAAGCCCTAAGCGCTTACAGCAATAAGCCCTAACACACACACACACACACACACACACACACACACACACACACACACACACACACACACACACACACACACACACACACACACACACACACACACACACACACACACAAACACACACACACACGCACACACCCACACACCAGCGAAGGAGCAGAAAAATTATGTTTTGAAGAGAGTTGTTTTGAGGGAGGACTTGAAAGAAGAAAGACTGTTTGAGTTTCGGAGTGCAGAAGGGAGATTGTTCCAGCAGGAAGGAGCCTGAAAAGAAAAAGAACGTTCACCAAGTGTTCTGGCTCGAAAACGAGGGATCTGCAGAATGCGAGTGTCAGAAGAAGAGCGAAGCTGTCTGGAAGGAGTATAGGTCGACAGAAGTTTAGAGAGGTAAGATGGAGCGAGGCCATCCAATGAATTGTAGCAGAGCAAAGAAAGTTTGTACTTGATGCGTTTTTCAACAGGAAGCCAGTGCAAAGATTTAAGCAAGGGAGAAACATGAGAGGTTTTCGGAGATTTCGAGACAAGGCGAGCAGCATTATTTTGGACTTTCTGCAATTTTGCAAGGAGATTCTGTGGACAGCCAGCAAGAAGAGAATTACAGTAGTCAAGTCTTGAAAGAATGAAAGCAGAAACCAGAGTCTTGGTGGCTTCTTCAGACAGAAGGTGGCGCACAGAACTGATTCGCCGAAGCTCCAAGTAGCAAGCACGGCAGATAGAAGAAATCTGATTTTGAAAAGAGAGTGTCTGATCAAGTACAACGCCTAGATTTCGCACAGTGGTAGAGGTCTGAATGAGAGAGGTACCAAGTTGGACAGAAGAAGGAACAGAGATTGTAGACATGAGCCGTTTTGGGAGAATGAAGATCAGTTCAGTTTTGTCATTGTTTAACTGAAGTTTGTTGCAAGTCATCCATGCCTTTATGTCAGAGATGCAGAGCTGTGAGCGATCAATGATGGAGGAGAGGAGAGAGATGTCACCAGAAATGTACATTTGATTGTCATCAGAGAAGCAGTGGTGTGAAATGTCATGATGGGCTACAATGTCAGAGATGGGTTGGGTATATAGAACAAACAGAATGGGACCAAGGACAGAGCCTTGGGGAACACCATAATTCAAGTCAGCAGAGCTTGAAGAAAAACCATTGACAGAGACAGTTTGGGTTCGACCAGAAAGGTAAGAATAAAACCATGCCAAAGCTTGAGAAGAGATGCCAAAAGTATGTTGAAGTCCAGTGAGGAGGGTGGAGTGATCAATGGTATCAAAGGCAGCGGACAAGTCAAGAAGAGAAAGCAGTGAAACCTGACCATTATCCAGAGCAGAGAGAAGATCGTTTATTATTTTCAGCAGAGCAGTTTCTGTACTGTGTCCAGTGCGATAGGCGGACTGCAACGAATAGAGCAAGTTGTTTTGGTCAAGGTGGTTTTGGAGTTGGAGAAGTGCTATCTTTTCAATTATCTTTGAAAGAAAAGACAAGTTGGAGACAGGTCGATAATTTTTTAGGTTTTCAGGGTCAAGAGAGGGTTTCTTCAAAAGAGGTCGGACAACAGCAGCTTTCAGTGCAGGTGGGAAACAACCAGAAGTGAGAGATTCATTTACCACACTAGTGATATATGGCAACAAAACATCCATGCATGCAGATAATAAAGTAGATGGAAATAAAACCGTGTAAGGACTTTAAGTCTGAATCTTACAATAACGTTTGAAAACATTTCAATCGCATGTCGATCTTTTTGTGATGAAATGTAGTTTATTAGCATAGTTTCTTTTGTCAGCCCGTTTCCTCTTCTGAACACTGGATTTGTTGTTAGGTTCATACGCCCGATGCTTAGGGTCATCATACACTCGATGCTTACGGTCAGTTTCATGATAAAATCACTGAAGTTGTGACTTGCAATTTTAACCTTACATTGAAGATATGAAGGGCAACAGTTTGGAGAAAACAAGAAAGAAATATACTCGAAGGTGTCAGTGGGACAAGTACTGTCCTCAACTGCCGAACCAATGACCCGGGAGCAATCCAGCACCGCCCTTAGAAGCCTGCGCTGTGCTCCCATGGGATGCAGCACGCACAGGGCACTCCATTAAGACGGCAAGGGACATAATGCTCCCTGGCAGATGCCAGAGTCTGACCGCCAGACGCGACACAACAGAACCTTAATGG
>CM031607.1:27793249-27795749 GCA_018398815.1 Conus ventricosus | reverse complement strand
TTTTCAGGCTTAAGGACTTGAGGATAGTGGCAGCCATGTCTCTCTCTCTCTCTCTCTCTCTCCTCTCTCTCTCTCTCTCTCTCTCTCTCTCTCTCTCTCTCTCTCTCTCTCGGCTGGCCTCTGACAAGACGCATTCTCCATCTGGACATGAAATGTATTGTCTTTCAACACATCTGGCGCAGTATGCTTGTCGAAGGACTCCCATCAACTGTGAAAAGAATGCTGAACTCTTCTACTCAGGACACGATGCTGTCTTCAGGTTCAGCATTGAAGGTGATCAATCCATCGTTGTGCTGAAACTGACAACAAGTACGGACCCTTCCTCCCTGACTTGCATCTCATCGCCATTGTGCTGTCTCTAGGAGAAAGTGTCTATCCTAGTGACAGGAACGAACGACGGGCTGATAAACACAGAGGGATTCAACAACAGTCAAGTGACCGATCATCATCTCCTTCGTAGATATTTTTGCTAATTCTACCGAGTCTGTTTCATGATGCAGAAAGGCAGAATGACACAATCTGATGTACTTGAATCCAAAGATTGTAGCTACCTGCCTTCGTCATCGCTCATGCCTGCACGTGGAACACGGAGAGACTTGGCACAACGTGATACAGACCCTCAATAAGTGACAAGAGTCCCGCTATAAAAATTGCATGGGAGAAATAGGATCAGGTAACATCTGCGGAGTTACATGTATTGACTGTAGAACAGTAACAACTATGATATAGATTGATCTGAGTGACATGTCTGAAACTGACTCTAAGACACTGACGATCGCAAACGACAGCGTTGAATTGGATTTTGATAAGCAAAACATGTATGGTGTGGACAGCAGAGACAGTGTTGTAGGTCCTAGTGAATTGCGCGAGGCATAGGAACATAATCGGATGTTCCATACACAAACACTGAGCCATGTTTAAGAGCAATGACCCGGGGAAATAGTTTCCTTCACTGAGCCATGTTTAAGAGCAATGACCCGGGGAAATAAACAGTAAACAAGTGGGGTATGTTTTGCTCCCATAAGGAAACCTACCACAGAGTAACTTTTATTCAAGACTGGCACAGCCTTTAAACTTGAATAAAGTCAGACAAATACATAGACGAACAATCTAATAGTGGGGGAAAAAACAAGCGCAGGCCAACAACTGAACTGTCTGGCAAAGGCAAACAGGCTGTGCCAGTCTTGAATAAAAGTTACTCTGTGTTAGGTTTCCTTATGGGAGCAAAACATACCCCACTTGTTTACTGTTTATCGTTTACTGTTCCCTACCTCATTTCATTTCCGGGGAAATAAGTTTCCTTCATGCCTTCTGCAGAGTCAAAGAAGTCATCGCCAGTAGCTGTGTTGTCGTTGGCAATGGGATTCTTTCTTGCGATCCATCTTGACTGTAGTTGTTGATTCTGTCGCCGAGACAATGGTTAATGACAAAGCGGACTGCCATAATAATTATTATCTCTTCATAGTTAATGCCATGATGGGGCATGGTCGATGAACCATATAGTTCAACTTGTTCTATTCAGGACAGTTTTGTATACGTTTACCCCTCCCCGGTTTTACCGTCTTTCTCTCCTCTTCCTCTCGTCTAGTCCACTCCTCTCTGCCCATTCCTCTCCCTTCCAATTCCCTGCCAGCTCCCTCCCCCCCCCCCCCCCCTCCTTTTTTTATTTTTTAAAAACTGTTCTATCTTCTGTGCCACCTCAGAAGCATTGCATCCACGCCCCTCTTCCGCCACATCCCCCCCCCCCCCCCCCTCCAGCCCGGCCCGTCCTGCTGCAGCCTGGTCACTGGCAATACACAGGAAGCGGTCAATGTCAAGTCGTCAAGAAGCAACCCACCGGAGGAGATACTGCGCTGCTGCCGAGTCACTTCGGTGGTGTTCAGTGGCGCCTGTTCTGATCTAACATACGCAGGACACCACCTACTAAGCCCCCTACTGACGACAATAATTGCTTTGTCACGGAGCCGGTGTGAGTAAGCTCTCCCTCTCCTGAGGGCATCACCACGTCCGTCCAACAACAGCCCCCATGAATTTGCCAGTACCTGTGACCCAGACGGAATCAAACCAAGGCCACAGACGTGGAAAGGACATGGAAATTGAGGTCACCATGAGAGCAGGGCATGAAGGCCACATAACTTGATTTTTTTATGCTGATTGATGAGAATGAGGATGATGAAGATGATGCCATGGAGTTTCATTTCGGTCTGAAACTGCATGACAGGGCTGTTCTCTACGGCTTACTTGCATAACGTAACCCGGCGTCAATGAGGCCCGAGAGATACAGACACCTGCAGTGGTGGTCATGAAATTTGGGCAACACACTCATAGACACATCCACGTAGAGGGTGAAACTTGACTGTGTTGTCCCAGTCTTCCCAAATGAACCCGTAGCTGACTCAACTCTGGATAGAAACCAGACGGGGCAGAAAATCCCACATGGCTCTGATGGGAATCGAATCGACGACCTCCAAGCCGTGAGTCCGCGACGCTAACCACTTCG
>CM031607.1:27785749-27790749 GCA_018398815.1 Conus ventricosus | reverse complement strand
CAGATCTGAAAGATGGTCTATGGTATAGTGGCGTTGCTCTTGTTTGCTGAAGTGATTCTTCAGATTTCTCATCACATCAGATCGACCAAACTGTAATCCAGTTCTTATCGTTGCCTTGCCAGCCAGTGTATCTGCTCTCTCGTTTCCTTTAACTCCAGCATGTCCAGGGCAGTACATCCATATGAGTCTCTCCAATGGAAGGCTGCGCATTAGTTCATTCCAAGCAGGGTTTCCCGTTCCACTTTTCGCTTTCTGAAGTAGGTTCATAGAGTCGGTCAGTATCATGGCTTGTTGAGTTTGAAACTGGCTTATGGATGTAAGCCAGTGGAGTGCTTGTGTCACTGCTTCTGCCTCCATTGTTCGACTTGAAGGTGTTAAACTGTGCGCACCATTGTCTTCCTGGATAGTTCTGTCATTTTGCTTCACTGTGCATCCCCAACCTGACTTACCTTTGGTGACAGAACCGTCAGTGTATATTAAAATATCATCTTTTGTGCAAAGGTCTTCAACCAGCATCTGAATTTCTGCGTTGGTTTTGCCTTCTGGCCATTCTCGACAATGTCTTCCAAGTTCTGGAGCGATGGCAATTTGGTAGAGGTGTTTCACGTGGGCTGGATAATTATCCCATTCCTTGGTTTCTTTGAGCTCTGCTAATTGGCACACAAGCTGTATACTGTCTTCTGCCTGTCCCATGCATGCTTTTCCACGTCCTAGCCGAGTGCCTTTCCTTGACCGCCGCATGAAATGAGTTTTGGGGATTTTCAAGTGCTCTGAAATATGCCTTCACCTGTTCTAGCTTGTGTCTTGTCTTCATTGGAGGAAGGTCAAGCAGGTATGGCATAGTTTGAACTGGTGTGTCCTTTGTGGTTCCTAGGATCAATCTCATTGCTTCAACTTGAATTCTTTCTAATTTGAGAAGGTTGCTGTTGGACAGTGTTGTAAGCCCTAATCCATAATCAATCACGCTGAGTAAAAAAAAGTGATACAGTCGGTAGAGATGGCGCTGTTCAATGCTTTTAGCTGCCATTGCTATCATGGCAGATAGGCCTTTGTTGCATTTAAGAACAATATTCTCAACATGCTTGCTAGCGTTAGCATATTTATGATGCCTCGAGTGAACTGTTCACATTGCTCTCTCGAAACCTTCTGAACGAGCTTCGAAATGCATGTACTCACACACAGGCACGGTACAAACGCACTCGCGCGCACGAGACAGAGAGAGAGAGAGAGAGAGAGAGGGGGGGGGGGGAAGGGGAAAGGGGAAATCATAAACAGCTACAATTTGAGAGCAGGGATGGACCAAGGGGAGCGGGTGGGGGTGGGGCGGGGTGGGGGGGGGGGGGGCGGGTGAGGATGATCCATTTGAAGCGGGGAAAAGGAGAGAAGGGGAATGGCAGAAAATGAAGGACTTTTCTGACTCGCCATCACGATCATTGATTTCAGAGAGAGAGGAGCGAGAGAGAGAGAGAGGAGAGCAGAGAGAGAGGGAGAGAGAGAGAGAGAGAGAGAGAGAGAGAGAGAGAGGGAGAGAAAGAGAGAGAGAGAGAGAGAGAGAGAGAGAGAGAGAGTTAAAAAGGAAAAAAAAAAAAGGATCAACACCAGTCTGCCGTTATTTCTCAAAAGCTTTGTTCAGTTCATCGATCGTTCTGGCGCCGGTCGAGTCAGTCTGGACCCGTGTGACTGGAACCGCCTGGCACAAGACATTGGGGAGGGGGGAGAGGGGAAGGGGGGGGGGGGCGGAATGTGTGAAGGGTGGAAGGGCACAGGGTGGGGGTGGGGATGGGACTCTTTTTTTTTCAATGTCCAAAGCTCTTTGTAATATCCTAATTTGCACTACATAAGGTATTTCAGTACTGATTTTATACTGGTGTGTACGTTGTGTTCTGTTGCATAACACTGTTTTTTTTGGCTCAGGGTATATGAGGCTTGCACTGGATTGAATTGAGGGTCTGTTCCGTTTCAACTAAATGGATTTTCTATGTTAAATCAAATTCCACCTCTAGGGGAGGGAGGGAGAGAGAGAGAGAGAGAGAGAGAGAGAGAGAGAGAGAGAGAGAGAGAGAGAGAGAGAGAGAGAGAGAGACAGAGACAGAGACAGAGAGAGACAGCGACAGAGAGAGAGAGAGAGAGAGAGAGAGAGAGAGAGAGAGAGAGAGAGAGAGAGAGAGAGAGAGAGAGCTCTTGATCGTCACCTCCGTCCTTCTGTCAGACAGCAGTGGTGGGGTGGGGGGCGGGGGGTGGGTGGTGGTGAGGATTTAAGTGCGGGGGTGTGGAAACAAAACCCGTGGCGACGTAGAACGATGGAGTGGGAGCAGTAGTAGAATAGAAATGCAGCGGGCCGCGAAACTTCTTTTTTTGTTGTTGTTGCTGATGCTGCTGTTGCTGTTGTTGTTGTTGATGTTGTTGTTGGTGTTCTTGTTGTTGTTGGTGGTGATGTTTTTGTTGTTGGTGTTGCTGCTGCTGTTCTTGTTGTTGTTGTTGCTTTTGCTGTTGTTGTTGTTGTTGTTGCTTTTGCTGTTGTTGTTTTCCAGCTGAGTTTCTGGATCAGTGCCATTTTGACCTATCGTAAGCGCGGACGACATCATGCTGACTTATTGTGCATGCTTATTAATTTTTAGCTCTGTTATCATTTGAGAAACTTGAACCATTGGCCGACTAGCTGTCAGATATATTGTTGCATCGTATCACAGTCCTTTTTTCCCACTTTCTTTCTTGCATTGAAAGTCGCGCAGATCTACTGCAACTATTATGTTCTTAAGCAAGGCAGCGAACAGGGAACTGCCAATGATTTAGCTGTTTTCATTTTCTTCTCTCTCTCTCTCTCTCTCTCTCTCTCTCTCTCTCTCTCTCTCTTCTCTCTCTCTCCCTCCGTCCCTCCCTCCCACCCTCTCTCTCTCTCTCTGTCTCTGTCTCGCTCTCTCTCTCTCTCTTATTCATTTTTCTTCGGCGGGGGAAGGGGGAGGAGGCTGTTGAAATATGACAATTTGATCATTTAGCAGATGCTGGGCTTTCGCTCCTGACAGACAATCGGCTTGACAACAGCACTGCTTTGATCGTTTGTCGGGTTTGATGAGAATTAAAGTCTTGGCAGATGATCAAGTAGCGACTAACAGTTTGTTTGTCGTCGTTGTTGTGAACATCTGTTTTTAGCTTTGGCATCTCATGTGAACGCTATTTTAAGTCTACCCCCGAAGGAGATGGTGGCTTGTGTCAGGTCGAAGCTGTGTTGTTCTAGAAACCCAGTTGAAAAAACACACTTTCGTGGGACGCATACTCGGCGCGCATGAACCCTTCGCTCCGCAAGTGAAAATTGTATGCCGTTGGCGCATTGTTCACACGCTTTCCTGTTGGTTGAGATGCAGGATGAATTTCAAGGGCGGTTCTGGAATTAGTTTTCACAGATCCGAAGGCGAAAGTGCGCCTGAACAGGACTACAGCGGAAAAAAAAGTGGAATGGGGTCCAAACTAAGGCGTCCTGCAGACGAAGGAGATATCTACCGTGCTGACACAGTGTTCAGACACACCACACTCCACAGACGTGACCAGCCACACGCAAGGCATACCGTTGGGACATTCGCTCACCTGACCTTTCACCTTGCTTTATTCGCGCGCACTCTGTACTCATGCTACCCTTCAAACGAAGAAATTGAAGTCATTGTGAGATCAATACAGAATGAAATTTTGGAAGCGGTCAGGCATTAGAAGTGAGACATTAATGCCTTAATACCAACGTGTAGATACCTGCCCGTAAATTTGAGTATTCAACTAAGCTGATATACATGTAGGCTACTGTTTGTTGATCGTCGCTGTACAGAGGAAGCCTGCTCGCACGTCGTTTCACACAGGCGCACACTTGATAAAACATGTTTTTTGTTGCACATTAAACCTATTTTGGGTGGTTGCATGTGCTTCTGCTTAGCGTGTGCAATTCAGCCTTTTCAGTTCTCTGCATGTTTAAACCGATAAATACTCTGTGTAATCGAATTTATAACTGAATCGACATCAGCGAAACAATCGCCATTTGAAAAGGGAGTAAGCTTCGCATGAGTTATTTAATCCTGATTCAGTAAAGCTATTTTGATTGGAGAATTGCAAGGAATACTGGTACGGAAAGATAACCCGAGGAGAACACTGTTCCAATCTGCCGACTATCTGTTCGCAGAATAATGGACAGGTTCGGCCAATGCCTGAAACCGCGGTGCTGCGGCCGTCAAACCCCAAAAGCTGCTCTGTCTGCGGGCCTCATAAAAAGGCCTGGAGTGGACACACCTGGGACAGAGGAAAGGAATCTTCCCACAGTGGGCCTGGATAAGACACATCAGAGACAGTGGAAAGGGATCTACCCTAAGTGGGCCTGGATAAGACACACCAGAGACAGTGGAAAGGGATCTGCCTTAAGCGGGCCTGGATAGCACACATCAGAGACAGCGGAAAGGGATTTGCCCTACGTGGGCCTGTATAGGACACACCAGAGACAGTGGAAAGGGATATACCCTGAGTGGGCCTGACTTGGACACATCAGAGACAGTGGAAAGGGATCTGCCCTAAGTGGGCCTGGATAGCACACATCAGAGACAGTGGAAAGGGATCTGCCCTAAGTGGGCCTGGATAGCACACATCAGAGACAGTGGAAAGGGATCTACCCTAAGTGGGCCTGGATAGCACACATCAGAGACAGTGGAAAGGGATCTACCCTAAGTGGAACTGGATAGCGCACATCAGTTTCAGTTTCAGTTTCATCAAGGAGGCGTCACTGCGTGCGGACTAGTCCATATACGCCACACCACATCCGCCAAGTTTGAGACCACACTACGCATGATTTGAAGCTGATGGATAAATAAATTAACAACAAAGATGAGACAATTGAAGAAGAGGGTCTCGTGGCTACGACTCAGCGGATGAGGACACATCAGAGACAGTGGAAAGGGATTTACCCTAAGTGGGCCTGGAAAGGAAACACCAGAGACAGTGGAAATGGATCTACCCTTAATGGGCCTGGA
>CM031607.1:27763249-27780749 GCA_018398815.1 Conus ventricosus | reverse complement strand
GGGGGGAAAGGGGGGGAGGGGAGGAAGGGTGAGAGTGGGTCGGGATGGTGGGAGCCAACGAGTTTTGCTTTGAGTCGGCGGGAGTGTTGTGTTGACTACAAGACAAAAAGCGAACACTGCATCACTACATTCAGTCGTTTCTAGCATCATTCAGTTTATCAGTCACTCACTTTTTCATTCATCCTTTCATTCTTTCGTTGCATGCCATGTGTATACGTGTCACCCATACCAACGGCCCAAACGGCCTTTTCTTCCTGAAATTTTTGATGGCATTTTACATGTGCGCGAAATGCTATGGATAAACAGAACCTCAGTTTATAGTCTCATTCCAAGGATGTTATGGGAAATGGAGTCAGAACCAGTCTTTAACTCCAAGGGGAAAATGCCCCTGTACCGAAAAGGCCTGGCAGAGATTTGAACCTGCAACCTAAGGACTATCAGGATCATGTGTCAGGCGCTCTAGCAACTGAGGTAGTCTGGGCCCCAGCTAATGTTGTTGTTGTCTTTATTGCTATTATTATTATTATCATTGTTATTATCATCATTATTATTATTACTATCATTATTATCATAATCATTATCATTATTACTATAATTATTACTATTATCATTACTGTTATTACTGGTATTAGTAGTATTGTTGTTATTATCGTCATCATTATTGTTATTATCATTATCATTGTTATTTTTGTTGTCGGCAAATGAAACAAACTGCGGCGTTACTGAAACACGACAAAAAAGCAGAAGAGCACACAAAACAAAGTGTGAAGTAACGACGATTTAATGCACGACACAAAACAGGACAAGAAATTTTCGGCAAAATGCCTTCCACAGCGACAAAAAAATACAGACATAAACATGCACAATACTCCCCTTGTGAAGCCTTGTTGTCGTCATGCTGTTTTCATTATTATTATCGTTACTAGGCTTTTATCATTATTATTATTATTATTATTATTGTTATATTATTACTATTACTATCATCCTTATTATTATTGCTATTATTATCATCATCTATCATCATCATCATCATCATCATCAATTTATCATTATTATCATTGTTGTTGTTGTTATCGTTACTAGGCTTTTATCATTATTATTATCATCATTAGCATATTACACGTGCATTCCTTCGAAACACACTATCGTCCCAACACGATACAATGACTCAGTTCGGCTGTAAGGTAGTCAATCTGAACATAGCTAGGACGACGGCAATGTGACCCCCAAACTCCTTCCTGTTCAGCGGGGGCGATGTAGGCCACACTCGCCCACTTCCTAGGCCAGACTACCAAAACAAAATGTGGCTCCGGGGATTTGCCTTGGCTTTTTCCCCAACCGCGCTAGAGCACAGAGCAGCCGCAAAAGTCATCACTGCACGACTCCATTCTGTGGAAACAAAGCGGTTTGGGTCTCACACTCGCCCTTTTCCGGGCAAGGGAAAGAACATTTGTCCCGACAAACAGATAACTCTGTCACTGAGATCTCCATCTATCCCCTTCTCTCCTCCACCCCACCCCTCTCCCAGCACCCTACTCCTGTTTCCCCCTACTCCTGTTTCCCCCTACTCCTGTTTCCCCCTACTCCTGTTTTCCCCCCTGATGGCGCCCTGAGCTTTCAAGAAACGTGCCCTGATTTCGTAGACGTTGTTCTGAATTTTTGTTCATTTCGGAGTATGTGGCATGTCTATATTTACGCGTGTTTGCATATACAGGCCTACGCGCGCGAGTGCATATATGATACCACACGCGCGCGCGCGTGCGCACACACACATATGCATGCACGCACGCGCACGCGCGCCCCCACACACACACACACACACACACACACACACACACACACACGCATATACGCAAGCAAGTATGCACACACACACACGCATGAACGCACGCACCTATGGACACACACACACACACACACACACACACACACACACACACACACACACACACACAGAAGAGAGAGAGAGAGAGAGAGAGAGAGAGAGAGAGAGAGAGAGAGAGAGAGAGAAGAAAAGACGCTTGCGCTTACACGCATTGAGGACTTCTCACAACTAATCACGCTTACAACCTAACAAGCATTCTAGAAAGAGTTTGACCGGTGCTAGTTCGGACAGTACCCTTCAGACGGACGACCAGGAAATCATGATTATTTTGCTGGCTTCTCACTAAACTTTGGAACATTTTGACTTACCAGGTCTGCGAACAACTAGAACAGGTCGCTGCTCAGTACGCAGAGCGCCGGACTCGTGATCCTGGTAATCCTAGGGTTGTGGGTTGGAATCTCTGCTCGGGCGTTTCGGCACAGTGAGGGTTTTCCCTCGGAGCTGACTTTGGTTCTGACTTCATTTCCTGAAAACTCCTTCGAACGACACTATAAACCGAGGTTCCGTATGTGAAAGCACGCATGAAATTTTGCACAGACGTTAAGTCTTATCACCAATTTTCAGAAGAGAAAGCCAGTTTGGCCGTTGGTATGGATGGCACGTATACATTACATAGTATGCACCGAAAGAATGAAAATGCTAAAAAAAATAAAAATAAAAATATAAAACAACCCTGACTGACCGACAGACTGAATTACGCAGAAAACGACTGAATGTAGCGCCAGCAGGCAGCTCTTCAGTCGGCTCTACCAGGTAGATAGTCCGTTGTGTAAAAGAATGTGTGGATTTGTAAAACTCTTTGAGCTTGGTTTCAAACCGTGGTTAGGGGCTATATAAGTATTCTTTATAATTATCATCATCATCATCATCATCATCACCATCAAGCTTTCAACTTCTGTATTGCGAAACTCGCCTTTTACCATCAATGTTAACCAGGGGTCAGAAGGTGGCCTGATGAGCTCTCTAAACAGCGAAACAGTTGTGGTCAGATCCGCTGATGATGAGTACGTTGCTTCCTTGGCCGAAGACAACCTGAACGGAATCGTAAGAGAATTCTTTGGAAATGGGAGTGTGTGGGAAAAGGAAGTGGGGGGGGGGGGGGGGGGGTGCATGGATGGTTTTACCTTCCTCTTTTCTGTGTGAACAGTCCTATTTTGTTATGATATAGTCTTACAGTTTTTTTAGGTGTCGGTCCCCGAAATCTGGGGGGGGGGGGGGGGGGGGGGATATGTGTAGGGTAGGTGCAGGGAAGAGGGGAGCGTAAGAGAAGAAAAGATGGGGCTTATAAGGTATTATGTACACCTAGAACGTCACCAGTAAATGTTATCCGTGCATTCACATGCATGTGTTTTGCACGCAAGAAAGAACACATAGGATAACCATACCGCTATTATGACTGGACATGCATAAACACTGATGGTATCAATCTACCCTGGAAAAAGAGGTCAACATAGCAATGTCACATGTCAAGAAGCTAAGAGTTTTCGCTTGCCTTCTGACTCACCGAAACAGTTTGCTGTCTCTTCGGTCATACTGAAAAGAAACCAGGAAACCAGGAGATTTCTGTTAAACAAACGGCAACTGCATCCATCCCTTCCTCCCCATTATTTTTCCCGCTCACCCTGTGGTGTATTACAACAGGAGTCAGAAAAACCAGTATTCTCCCAGTGTAAGACTGTTATCACATTCATATGTTCTTCTTGACCTGTCAGTCTGTCATTGTGATGGACATAATTATGTGGCTACTGACCATGCTGCTGACTAAATCGATTTATGATTAAAATCAAAGAGAGAGAGAGAGAGAGAGATAGAGAGAGACAGAGACAGAGAGACAGACGGAGACAGAAAGAGACAGAGAGAGACACACAGACTAGACAGACAGACAGACAGCCAGCCAGATAGAGAGAACAACAACAACAAGAACAACAACAAGAGGGCGAAAATAGGAGGGGGAGGGAGGGTATGGAAAGGGGGATGCACGCGTGAGATACAGGCAAGAGACGGTAAATCTCATTATTCCCCTTACCACCAGTTCAAACACTGGCCTGACCATCGGAAAGGAGAGGTGGGCGTTTGATCGCATTGCGGTCGCAGTTTCTGTGAAGTCGAATGCTTTTTTTCACACATCACCGCATCTTGCGGGTGACATCAAATACATTAACTTTCCTGGTGTGTAGGGCAGTAACCATACGTAGGCCTGTTTCAAGAAGAGCATGGCGGTACTGCTCTGAAACAAAGTAGAATGCATCATCTCCTGTTTGTGCCGAATGAGTCGGATGCCCATGAGTGTAATAGGTGCGTACACAGATTTGTCTGCACTTGTGTGTGGATATATGTGTGCACAGTGTTGTCGTAGCAGCTGATGTGGTTAGAAGTAGTAACAGTAGTAGTAGTAGCAGCAGCAGTAGTAGTAGTAATTAACGCCGCCGCCGCGCCGCCGCCATTGTCGTCGTCTTCGTCGTGGTCGTAGTAGTTGTAGTAGTAAGTTGTCGTCGTCGTCATCGTCATAGTAGTAGTAGTAGTAGTAGTAGTAGTAGTAGTAGTAGTAGTAGTAGTAGTAGTAGCAGCAGCAGCAGCAGCCACAGCAGCTGGAGCAGCAGCAGAAGTGATAGCAGTGGTAATTGCATCACGTCTGTATCTACAGCAATATTGCAGTCTGCTCTGATACACAAGCCTAAATATCATTTTACATAATCGCTTTACATTAATCATCAGGTACTGTGTCTTCACTAATGTGTTACAAACAGTATGCGTATGTTAACGTGCCTCTTGGTTTACACACGCCTTTGAATCATTCGCTGCCTTGGTAAGATCATACTTTTTAATGAGATAATCCAAACTTGTTTAACGATTTAAACTCTGGACCCAAATTCTCATAATTGCATGCGAAAGTCTACAGCAGATGACTCAGTACAACAGCATGATTGTTAAACAGTAAGGAATGACGGCATAAGTTTGATAAAACTACTATCCGCTATTATGCCACTAACAGTCCAGTTAAAACTTGGCCTCCGCTGTAAATCATTCTTTTTAAGTTATATCATTTTACACGCTGCCACGTGTGTATATTTTGACGGCAACCAAAATCGTGCCCATACATCAACATTCGAATATTTATTCCAACACAGAAGGTAACAATCCAAAACAGTTATTCAATTGTCCTCTCCAAGACCCCGCTGAAGAACAGGTTTTTGTGGAATAATTCCTGACAAAATAATCACATTTCCTACACGTTATAAGTGCAAGAAGTATTGCTCAATGCGCACAACGTTCCCACGAAACTCAAAAGTTATTTTCTCTTTCCTTCTTGTTATCTCATTTCCGGTCCCTTCTCGGGGGCTGAGGGGAGGAGGGTTTTGGGGGGGGGGGGGGGGGAGATGATCGGGTGCTGCTCCAACGCCACTCCTTTCGGCTCTTTCACACACATCAACACTAAAGTCCAACTCCTTTAGATCTGGCATTAAAGATCATGTTTGTCACCGTCGGCAAGACTACTCGTTAGTAAGAAAGTGTAAACAAATCCAGAACTACACAATGGCTACCTTCTCTTCGGGACTAAAAGCATTGCGGCATCGAGTGAAACCCTCAGTCACACCTGATTGATTATCCATCCCGGTTACGTCACGTTCCATTGTTTGTTCTCCAGCCGACCACGGAAACGGCTGATCTTTTACAGCTTCTCACGACAATGTAATGTTGCTGTTGCTGGTCCCGATCTCCTGCTGGAATGCCGATGGCATCTTTTGTCAGCGGCTTAGCTTGGATTTGCACAACCGCATTTCGGCTGTTCTGATGTCATGGTTACGTAATCGATAGCGTTTCCTGTGGCTGAGTCACCCGAAAGGCACATGCGTTCTTGCTTTCATTTTCTACTTAACAAACGCAAGTCAGGTTGAGAAAGAAAGGGTGAGAGAGAGAGAGAGAGAAAGAGAGAGAGAGAGAGAGAGAAAAGAGAGAGAGAGAGAGAGAGAGAGAGAGAGAGAGAGAGAGAGAGAGAGAGAGAGAGAGAGATTTACTAGGGGAAGGGGTGGAAGATTGGAGGATGGAGAGATAGGTCATTAGGATGTAAAAATAATCATATTGGAAAAGGTATCATACAGTTGTACGTGCGAGTTACACCTGCCAGCGTGAAAGATCGTATTTGTCATATTATGACATGGATATATGAACGGCAAAATAATTGCCTTTTTCGACTCACGTGTATATTGTCTCTTCTATATCCATTACTTAAAACAAAAATAGCGCGTTTTGACTGACATGAGAGTGAGATACATCATTAAACCAAAGACAGTGCTGTCCTGCCACGTGCTTTGCAATACCTTCATCCGCTTTAGGGATGGCTACCATGATTACTTGGGATGGGAGGGGAAGGTTGTCCGTGACTAACTTACTTTCAGTTTCCCTCGGGGTGAAGAGTTCATTTGTACTGTGAATGAGCGCAGCTAAACTAGTTCTACCCAGAGCTGCGAGCCAGCTTTCGTTGTATGTAAGTGCGCTTCAAACGCCGACGTTAAGTAAATGTTCGTTATCGGCTCAACTTGACGTTAAACACGAGTCTGTTTCATTCCATGCATTCATCACGGATTCTCACACTCTTTCTGGTGCAATAACGTTTTGTTTGATTCTGGTCACAAAAGCGAATTTATGATATTTATTGTGAACGCGTACGAGGCTGTGCATTTAGATATTTCCATGTGTCTTCGTTTCCTTGACTTACACATCTTGTAAAATCTTACTTTGCTGTTGATGGTAAGTTGCCAATTTTTTTTTTTTTTTTTTTTTTTGGGGGGGGGGGGGGGGGGGAGTGGGGGTGGGGGAAGGAGGGGGGGTCTATGTTGGGTTAGATTCGTATTTTCATTTGTTCCTCAGCTTTGTAAAACTTTCATTAGGTGTCTCAGCTTGATAAAATATGGGTAAATATTTGTTGCGATATTTGCGTAGCATACCTTTTAGCATATCGATCTACCAGTGTGGAAGACATGCATTCTCTGCGTTCACTCCATCGCCTCTCATCATCGCTTGGTCAGTCGCGTGCGGCACAGGATTGGACTCGGGTCACCGATGATATAACATCGTTTGATTGACGTTAGACGATCCTCGCGTGCAGAACGTCACGAATCTACGCTACTGTAAAAATCCCCCAAGTTACGTAGGCAGATTTGCGCTGGTCATATTGCGTGGATTCCACGCGGTGACGTGAAAGCGTTCCTGTGGGGGATCACTGTGATGGGGAATGCATTGCCCTGTTCTGTCCGAACAAACACAAGTGTGCACCAAGGCGTGCCTTTAGCACACCATTCTTATCTAGGTGCATCTGGCCGAATGCATGACTTTCGTTTCCGTTTGTCTGTCTGTCAGTTGTCTGTCAGTCTGTCTGATTTCCTGTCTATCTGTCTCTGTGTGTCTGTCTGTCTGTCTCTCTCTCTGTCTCTCTCTCTGTCTCTCTCTCTCTCTCTCTCTCTCTCTCTCTCTCTCCTCTCTCTCTCTCTCTTATATATATATATATATATATATATATATATAGTGTGTGTGAGTGTGTTGTGTGTGTGTGTGTGTGTGTGTTTGTGTGTGCAGGCGGAAGGCAGGCAGGCAGGCAGGCAGGCAGCAGACAGATAGACGGACAGACATGCAGACAGAGTGATAATAAAACCTGGACCCAGACAGACGACAGACAGAATGATAAAACCTGGACTAGATCCTTTTATTTCGGACAGGGGAGTGACAGATTACTTATGCCGCATTCCCCTTCTAATGAAGTCTGTCTTTTGAAGTTAAGCATTTGAACTGGAACAGATTGTACGTGTGCTGTACTACCCGTCTGAAAAGTCAGGTATCTGGCCCAGGTTTTAGCATTCTTGTTTCATGTCCTTCAAGCTTGTGGGGCGGCGTCCTCAGTTTCAAACTTGGAATTTTCTAAAAGTGATTTAAAAGTCATAAAATCTTTATGATTCGATATCCCTCTTCCTCAACCCCAAACGCTATGCGTTTTAAATTTCCAGCGCGTGGTGTTTAGGCAAACTATAGCCTACCGTTTCATTCAAAATTCCTTTTTTTTGCCCTACAGTGAATTCTCTCCTCTCTCCTCTCTCTCCTCTCTCTCTCTCTCTCCTCTCTCTCTCTCTCTCTCTCTCTCTCTCCTCTCTCTCTCTCTCTTTCTCTCTCTCTCTCTCTGTCTCTGTCTCTCTCTGTCTCTGTCTCTCTCTGTCTCTGTCTCTCTCTGTCTCTCTCTGTCCTCTCCTCTCTCTCTCTCTCTCTCTCTCTCTCTCTCTCTCTCTCTGTGTGTGAGTGTTGTGTGTGTGTGTGTGTGTGTGTGTGTGTGTGTGTGTGTGTGTGTCTGTGTGTCTGTGTGTGTGTGTGTGTGTGTGTGACCTTGTGCACACAAGACATAATTTGATGGTTTCTATTCGCTGTCAGTGAAGAATTTCTTGTTTACGCTTTGCACGCAAACACCTTGACCATTCCCTCAGCTCGAACAAAAAGCATTTGCATGGAGGTCCGTTTTCTTTCTTTCGTGTCATCCGTTTTTTTCTTCAGCGATTCGTAATCCTTTCCATTTGACATGTTTTAAATTGTATGCTACTTGCCAATTCTTTGTTGTCGTTATTGTTACTATTAGATGTGTTACGAGGCTTGTGTTAACTCGTTGTACCCTCGATAAAACATTCTGCATTTTTATTCTACTACACACAAACACGCGCGCGCGCATACACCCAACCATCCACCCACCCACCCCACCCCCACATCCATCTGTCTTTCTATCTATCTATCTATCTATCCATCAACCTGTATCTTAATGTTTATGTCATCATCATCATCGTCATCATAATAAATGCATTGATATTAGTTATAAATAGTAGTAATAAAGCGCAAAACAGCGCATTAGCAGTTCAATGCAGCGTGCACCCAACAATCACTGAAGCAGAACACATTTCAACCATTTCCTCACCTCCACGCCCCTTCCCCATCCTCCCACCCAGCACACAAAACTTCACTACAGCTTGTGAAAACAGAAACATTTTAGGGCTTTTTTTTTTTTAGGCTGTGGCAGAAATGAGATATTGCACAGCCAGGATGGCATCGAGTCCCACACAGGTTATGTAGAAACACACACACACACACACACACACACACACACACACACACACACACACACACACACACACACACACACACACACACAAACACATTAAAACAAACAAACAAATACCTCAATTTGCGTTCTCTTATGGTCTTCATTTTGCGTCTTGGAAGTCTCAAGAGCTTTCCTTGGAAGATGAAAGTGAACGGGAGAAATAATGCATGCTGTGTGAGGTAGGCAAATGCGGCGGAAATGTCTCATCGAAACGGGGGCGTGTCATTGGTCCCAAGGTCCATTGGTTCCAAGGTTCTTTGGTCCCAAGGTCCATTGGTTCCAAGGTTCGTTGGTCCCAGGTTCCGTTGGTCCCAAGGTCCGTTGGGCCCAAGGTCCGTTATATATTTCACAGATTTATATGGACCTTGGGACCAACGGACCTTGGGACCAATGGACCTTGGGACCAATGGCATGACCCCATCGAAGCTGCGGTACTCGAGAACTGCAATCACTGTAAAAGAACCGAACTTTCATAGCGAGCCAGTGAAGTTTCCAAAATAATGGTGTTACGTGTTCTTGGTGCTTTGTTGTTGTGTCGTTGTTGTTGTTGTTGTTTAATACGAGTCTTGCAGCTGTATTTTGAATTCTTTTCTAACGGTTCGTATTACATTCTGCTGGAAGACCGATGAAAACAGAGTTGCTATAATGTAGAACGGATGTGACGCAGTGATGAGGCGCGCCAAGCGTCACAGAACACCAAAGCGTCTCACTTCAGGAAAAGAAGTACGACAGACGCCTTTCTGTTTGTTTTTATAGTGTTGTGATCTTGTCCGATTTCAGGATACTTTTCTGCTGTTTTAAATGCAGTATCACTCAGTGACACTGATACCTGCAGACTCTGTGTCTCACGATCATCGGCAACCCGTTTGATGAAGGTGGTGCGCCAACAAGCTTCAGTTCAGCTTTAGGCTATATCTTCAGTAACCTCATCCTGTCAGTTCTCTCTGTTCTTGTATCTCCTATCTACGCATTATTTTACACACGTACACACGTACGCACGCACGCGCGCACACACGCGCGCGTGCGCGTGCTCACACACTCACACACACACACACACACACACACACACACACACACACACACACACACACACACACTCACACTCAAACGCAAACACACACACACACACACACACACACACACGCACGCACGCACGCACGCACGCACGCACGCACGCACGCACGCACGCACGCACGCACGCACGCACGCACGCACGCACGCACGCACGCACGCACGCACGCACGCACGCACGCACGCACGCACGCACACACACACACACACACACACACACACACACACACACACACACACACACACACACACACCGAGCTTTACATGCAAACGAGCTCTCGAGTGCACGAGCAAAACATCTGAACAAGTGGGACAGGGTAAAATATGTTGTTTTAAATAGCTGGCAGCCGTTTATCCGGCACACTGACGTCTGTTTAGGTAAGACTGAGGCACTTCGGTTTGCTACTGAGGGCCCGTTATTTAGGAGCTCAGCATTGCCTGGCGTAGGTCTGTTTTTAGACTGTGATTCAGTTTACGTAGAACCTCGAGGGGGAACGGAGGGGTTGGGGGGGGGGGGGGGGGGGTCCGACCCACTTTGCTTTACTTTATGCTCAGTTTTTTTTTTGACAAATGGTTGATGCGTTCGGTTACAATGCTGACGGTTGTGAGTTCGAGCCACACGTGGGGGGTCGAAATTTTACGGTTAGACAACCCCTCTCTGTTAATCTAACACTGAGTGTGTACCTGATTCAGCCGAGGAAAGGTTGAAGAGGCGGAAGGATAGGGTTGGCTTTTGTCTTACCCGATGCCATGCCCTAAACACGGTCAATCTGGAAGAGTTCACTGTCTGTTTGGCCAGTAACGTACTGAATTTTCCTTCTTTTTTTTTTTTTTTCCTTTTCGTCTGTTTTTGTTAATATGCGATGATCTTCTTATACGGATTTTTGTTTGGTCGAGGTACTTTCAGCTTGCAGTACATTTTCCCAGTTTTTTCCCCCGTCGGGAGAGCACCCACTATTTCATCCATAAGTCTTTCACTTTCTTTCAACCAGTATTATCTTTCGCTACATTTCCTCTCAGAGCAATATTATTACTTCCATATATTTTTCACTCTTTTTCAGTCAGCACAATCTCTTGCTATTTTCCATTCACATAATTCTTCACCCAGTTTTGACCAGCAGAATCCTCTCTCTCTCTCTCTCTCTCTCTCTCTCTCTCTCTCTCTCTCTCTCTCTCTCCTCTCTCTCTCTCTCTCTCTCTTAATTAAATCTGTTCGCCCCGTTATTTCCTCGTTATATTCTTCATTCTGTTTCATATACAGCACTACCCTTTGCTATTTTCCATGCAGAGCGTTGCTATCTCTTTGGCATAATTTTTCACTCTGTTTCAATCAGTTTTGCCTTTCCCTTTTCTTTAATCGGTAAAACTGCGCTATTTCTTCCATGTATTGTTCACCCTTGTTCAACGGGGCTACTTTGCTCTGCCCATTTCCGACAGACTACTACTATTTCTTCATATATCTTTCACTCTAGTTCAATGCATGCCTTTCTTTCCCTTTTCGCCAACCAGTGCAGCACCATGACTATTTCTTTCCCATATCTTTCGGCCTAGTTTTAATACTATCTTTCAGTACATTTTTTTTTCAAGCAGAGTGCTTGTTTCATATATCTTTCACACTAGTTCAGCACTAGTTTTTTCTTACATCCCCAGCAGAGCGCTGCTGTTTCGTTCCTACATCTTTCACACTAGTTCAACAACTCTATCTTTCTTTCCTTACCATTTTTTCCCATGGAAAGTACTATGTCTCTCCTGTATCTTTCACCCTCATTCAACAACCCTACTTTCCTTCCCTTCCTTTTTTCCCCAGCAGATATTCTTCATCATATTTTTCGCCCTAGTTGAACAGCTCTACCTTCCCGTCCTTGCCGTTTTTTCCTCATGCAGACTTACACAATTTTCTTTCCTATTTCTTTCACCCTAGTTCTAACTTTCTCTTCCTTACCTTTTTCCCACCACGGAGACATATACCATTAAAAAAAATTCTTTCACCCAAGTTCTAACTTTCTCTTGCTTACCTTTTTCCCACCACGGAGACATATACCATTAAAAAAAAAAAATTCTTTCACCAAAGTTCTAACTTGCTCTTGCTTACCTTTTTCCCTAGCAGAGTACTACTATTTATTTCATCTTTCACCCTAGTTTAACAGCTGTAACATCCTTTCCCTATCTTTCTTTTACCCCAGCAGAGCGCTACTATTTCTGTGCTACATCTTTCATCCTGGCTACTTGCTTTATCTTCCTTTTCTTACCCCTTTTCCCATCTAGAGTACTACTGTTTATTCCCTATATCTTTCACCTTAATTCTAATTCTGTCTTCCTTTCCTTAACCTTTTTAACCCAAGTATAACACTACTATTTCTTCCCTATATGTTTTGACTTTTGTTCAACAGCCCCCACCCTCCTTCCCTTACCCCTTTCCCCAGAGAAGTACTATTTTTTATTTCTTTCCTGAGTGTTTCACTCCAGCTCTAACTTTAACTTCCTTTCCCTTACCTTTTTCCCTAGCAGAGCACTGATATTTCCGTCTTACATCTTCTCCCTAGTTCAACAGCCGTACCTTTCTTCTCCTCCCCATCCCCCCCCCCCCCCCCCCCTCACTCTCCACCCCCCGCCCCCCCCCATATCAGAGCGTTATTTATTTTTTTTTTCTGTATATTTCACCCTAATTCAACAACATTCCTTCTTTCCTTTTTTTTTTCAAACAGTACTACTATTTCTTTCATATATTCTTTACCCTAGTTCAACAGCACTCCCTTTCCTTACTTTTCCCCCAAGCAGAGCACTACTCTTTCTTTTCGTATCGTTCACCCTAAATTTGTTCTCTCCTTCCGTTAACACCTTTTTCCCCTATGAGCGCTACTGCTTCTTCCTACATCTTCCGCTGTCCCAACGCCCCTACCTCCCTCTCCTCACCTCCTCCCTGGTGAACACTGCTATTTGTTTCCGTATATATTTTACGCCAGTTCAACAGCTTTACTTCTTCTTCCTTCTCCCCCCCCACCCCCACCCCTCCCAACAGAACACATGCTATAAATTTACACATAAATCTTCACGCTTGTTCAACAACTCCACTTTCCTTCTCTTACTCCCCCCCCCCCCCCCCCCCCCCCCCCCCCACCCCCACAAAGCGCTGCTATCAAAAGATGCTGTCGTTCTATGCGCTACTCCTGAATGCTGTCCCCCCCCCCCCCCGCCCCCCCCCCCCCCCCCCCCCCCGTCACTCCTAGACAGAGTCCATCCTTCTATTTTTTTCTTGTAAATTCATTCTGATGATTTCCATTTTCCACTAGGCTTTTATAACCTCCATAATCCATCAGGCCTGTCGTGCTGTTCCCCCCTTTGGTGAACTCACTCTAATCTGTCTGCATCTGTCGAGACATGTTGCTACCATGCAGCAATCTGCCGCAGCAGCAGCAACAGTTGCGGGTGGAAAGAGGAGAGGAAGGGGTATGGTGGAGACGTTATCGCGTCTGGCAACGCCGATTTGAACGTTTCACTGATACTTAAGTTTATCAGTTTGTTTGTCTGGAAGGTTCCAGCCAGCGATGGTCTTGGAACAGGGATGAATTTGTATTTGTTTTTTTTTTCATGGGATGGAATGGCGAAACAGCTGCTGGTGTTTTGAATCGGGTTCTCCACTGTGTTACTGATTACCAAGTTGGACTGATTCCTGAAGTTATGTTACACGAACACTTCGCACGTGTTGCGCGACATTTCAAACTGTGCGTTCACGCTTAAACGTGTTTTATGCGTGTCTGATGTTACGTTTGTTGAATGTAAACGAAACAAGAAAATTACGCCCATGTTCACACGCACGCACGCGCGCGCGCGCACACACACACACACACACACACACACACACAGAGGCAGGCACACACACACACACACACACACACACACACACACACACAACACACAACACACACACACACACACACACACACACACACACACACACACACTCCCCCACCAATCACACACACACACACACACACACACACACACACACACACACACACACACACACACACACACACTCCCCCACCAATCCCTCCCTCATCATCCCCCTCCCACACCCGGTGTGCTGGTTTTACGTTCGATGTTTTCGAAAGGAAAACAGAGATCAGTGCCTGTCTGACGAAAATGCTCCCACAGAACTTTTCTTAAACAGTTTCATCTCGTGCCAGCAGACTGATAAGATACGGAAAACGATGCAAACAACAGCGAAAACCAGTTCAGAATAGACTGAAGGTCGTGTTCTCCACGGAGCCTACGATTGATTCTGCGCCAAACTGTTTGCAAGATAGGATTGGTGATAGGAGGATGAAGGGGACAAGCGGGGTGGTGGTGTGGTGGTGGTGTGTGGGTTGAATGCTGGTCTTATATAAATATATACAGAGAGAGAGAGAGTGATATGATTATATATACTGACTTCCATAAAAAACGCGAAAACAAAACAAGCTGAAGGTTGGGGGTGAATTTTAATGGTCACAATTGTACAGAGTGGAAGCGAGAATTCAACGTGATTTGATTCATTACACCGGTAATGTGTGAAAATGTCATCAGCAATATGTCTTTTGTGTGGAAAATCCAAGGTCACGTGACAAACCAGCTTGAAGTCCTAATACCGTTTGTGGCCACCATTTGCGTTGACAACTGCTTGACACCTGCGGCTCACTGAGTGGACCAGGTGGCTGATGCGTCCCCTTGGCACACCAGCCCACACATGGACGACGGCCTGGTGAAGTTGAGCCGCTGTTGCTGGTCGTGGACGCAGGAGGTCCAACCGTCTGCCAAGTTCATCCCAAAAATGTTCTATTGGGTTTAAATCGGGACTGAGGGCAGGCCAGGGCAGCACATTGACGTTGTTATGCTGAAGAAATTGCTGGGTGGCCCTGGCGGTGTGTGGTCTTGCATTGTCCTGTTGGAATGTCCAGTTTGGGTGTTGCGCAAAAAAAGGATCGATATGGGGTCTGAGCACCTGGTTGATGTAGCGCTGTGCATTGACACCCTGTCCGCGACCAGGACCAATGTTCTGAAAGATGACTGGTCCTATGGCGTGGTTAATGCCAATTGCACCCCATATCATAACGTTCGGGCCTCCCCAGGGGTTCCGCTCTACCACACAGGAGTCAGCATAGCGTTCACCAGGTTGACGCCATATTCTGACACGACCGTCAGCCATGTCAATACAAAAACGGCTCTCATCTGAGAACAGTATGCGTCCCTACTGCTGCCTGCGCCAGTTGATTCGGGCTTGTGCCCACTGCAGCCTGTCCTGTCGGTGTCTTGGTGTCAGTACCGGACCTCTGTGAGGACGCCTACATGCCAGCCCATTCTCCTGAAGATGCCGCCGCATAGTGTTGAGGCTGATTCGTTGCTGGAGATTCCCAGGCACCTGTCAAACAGTGTTAGCGGCTGTTTGCCGCCTGTCCCGCAGATGGGTTCGAACAAGATGGCGATCCTCTCTTTGTGTGGTGACCCAAGGACGGCCTGGCCGGGGACGATCATCAGTGGTACCAGTGACTCGCATGCGGTGCTGCAGACGATAGATGGTTGAGATGTGGACGTTAAAGATGTTGGCGACCTGCCTGGCATCCACACCAGCCTCCAGATGGCCTAGGGCACGATTGCGTTCCTCTGCTCGTAGTCTTGGCATCTCTGTAGCGCTCAGACGGCAAGTCGTTACCTGAACCTTGTAGCGCGGCTTTATAAAGGCTGCATGCCTGCGTACTTGTCGCTGGTTAACTTTGCTCTGCATGGTGTGCACGTGCCTCACATGCAGCAACCAGTTTGCCATTTTTGTTGACCCTCCAATGCCGGGAATGATGTGTTGCTCACACAATTTTTTCACTGCACGTGAGTCTTGAACCCAAACAACTTGCCACAATGGTTCAATATTGTATATTCACCCCTTTTCACCCGAAAAATAGCCTTTCAAATTTTCGCGTTTTTTATGGAAGTCAGTATATATATATATATATTCCCCCCATTTTTTGCATCTTTAATTTTTTTTTTTTAATTCAAATCTTTGCCAAGTCGTTACTATAATGACTAAAGAATTGTTAACCTGCACTTGTTTTCTCCCACTATTTAATTGTTCAGCAGTATAATGTTTGGTCAATCAGTGGGAGATTGCATCTCTTAGGAGATCCAAGTAATGGGTGTTCTGTACAATTCTTAGCCACTCACAATGCTTGGGTTATTGAACAGCAGAGCTGACCACTCAGACTGTTCCATATCTTTTGATCTCCCTTGCATCCTTGAATGGATCCTCAAGCATAGGCTCAAAGATTGTCCCCTACATTTTATACTGTTTGCATAATGCTTTTAGTTTTTCAGCAACTTTTTTCCTCTCCACGCTTTCTTTTTGTTCCATTTTTACTGCCCTTCGCTGGCTGCTTTGGAAGTGCTGTTGGATTCTTTTTTGATCCCTTGGTGATGTGAACACCACAGAATTATGGACTTTGGTGTGTCTCTATTTGACACCAAGAGCACAGACACAATCAGCCGTGTCTCCCTGATGAGTCCGATCCAGCGGACGAAAGACCTTGGAGCAGGCAATACAAATAAATCTGCCATCGAAGGGGAGTACGATGGTTCCTTCAGGCAGCTAGTGAGGGGTTTCTCATATTTATAATATATTCCCCCCATTTTTTGCATCTTTAATTTTTTTTTAAATTCAAATTTTGGCCAAGTCGTTACTATAATGACTGAAGAATTGTTAACCTGCACTTGTTTTCTCCCACTATTTAATTGTTCAGCAGTATATATATATATATATATATATATGTATGTGTGTATATATTTGTATATTTAAGCATATGTATACATAGGCCTATATGCTATGTCTGTCTGTCTGCATGCATGCATGTATGTATATAAAAATTATGTATGCGTATGCCATTAGGTTTACTAAGAAACGTTTCCACGTGTACCATGTATGTATGCAAAATATCAGTGAATCGATAACACCCATCCACCTCTCGCTACCCCCTTCCCTTCCTCACTCTCACATCACTCTCTCTCCCTCCATCGCAGCCCCACTTCCCCCCCCCCCCCCCCCCGCCCCGTCTTTCTCTGATGTGGAATTTGTAGCATATTTTCATACTATTTTCTTTCTCGTGTGTGTTGTCAACGTGATCAAGTACACCCACCCACACACACACGCGCGCACACACACACAAACATGTATATTCATATTCTGTCTGTGTGTCTGTTTGTTCGTCTGCTTGCTCCGTATACAATCCTACGGTTATTATCTGATGTTCTCCAAGTTTGCTTTGATGACTCACTAACATACTGGGTAAACTAGCAGCAAATCACTCTTGTGCTAGACAGTCACTATGGTCGCATTTGTGATGTGATCTAAGTCTGCAAAAAGGTGGCGAAGTTAAGTGATGTAGGGATTT
>CM031607.1:27748249-27750749 GCA_018398815.1 Conus ventricosus | reverse complement strand
AGGTTTTCTAGCAGCTCGGGGAAAAATGGTGGTTTGGGAATTTAGAAGTGTTGGTAACCAATAGTTATAAATACTTAGGTTTATTTTTTACAACAAAATTAAACATGAGTAAGGGATGGTTAGATATGTGTAGAAAAGGAAAAAGGGAGTGATTGAAATTCTGAGATCACTAAGGAAGTTAAGATGTATTGACCCTACCATCTTTTGGAAGCTGTTTGATACCCAAGTGGAACCAATGCTAACTTATGGTGCCGAAATATGGGGCCTTCTGAGAATCAATTCATGGAAAAAGTACACACAACTAGCAATAAGGCGTTTCTTGAATATCCCTATACATGGTTCTAACAAGATGGTATATGGAGAAGCTGGCAGGTACCCTCTGCAGATACGTGCAAAAATTAAATGTATCAGGTATTGGCTTCGTCTAGTTAAACTCCCGTTATCCAGGATTAGTAGGCAGGCATATGCAATGTTATTATAAACAACACGAAAGCGGAAGACTAAACTGGGTTTTTCAAGTTAAGAGATTTCTATTTGCAAATGGTTTTGGTTTTGTTTGGAACAACCAGGGAGTCGAGGACGACAAACGTTTATTCTGGAATTTAAAGAGCGTCTGATCTCATCCTATCAGCAGGTTTGGCATTCCGAGATGGAAAATAACGAAAAGTATACATGGTTTTACAGTTTAATAGTGATTTACAGCCTGAAAAATATTTATTAACAATTACACGGAAATGGCACAGGGACTCAATGGCACGATTCCGTACCAGGACACTTGGTCTCGACGCAAGCCAACATTGGTATATAACTGAAACCCGAACTGCTGTTAGGTGTCCAGTATGCAAAGAAAATAATAGAGAGGATGAATTCCACTTTTTCTTTTGTTGTAAAGAATATAAAGATATACGAGAGAAATATGATGTTTTTAGAACACCGTCTGCAAGGAGGCGTAACTTAGTCGCTTTGCTACAATCAGATAAAACAGAATATATAAGGTCCATGGCAATGTTTATTGCCGAAGCAGTTAGTAGGCGGAAGAAAAAACTTGACATTGCAGCCTAAAATAAAACAAAACAAAATTTTAAATGATAACAGAAAGTTAAAAAAAAAAGTGTAAAATAAAGTATGGCTGTTTTTCAGTGATTATATTTTCCTAGTTGGTTTGAAGGCTTGTTGGTCGCACTTGATGTTGCTTAGGGCCAGGAGCCTTTCGTTCAATTATTGGATTGTTTCATTTTGGAGTCTTTTTTTGCCTTTTCCCTTTTTTCTCGATGGTGGTTGTGTAGAAGACTGTATTCCCCCCATGTCAAATAGCATAATACTTGCTGATGACATTAAACAGTATTCATTGTCATTGTCATTGTCATTGTCATTGTCTCTCTCTCTCTCTCTCTCTCTCTCTCTCTCTCTCCTCTCCTCTCTCTCTCTCTCTCCTCTCAAAACAACAAAATCGTCTTATATTTCTCACTGCCCTGCAGAACCATTCAATCTTGCTTTATGAATGTTAAATATGAATATGTGCTGGTGCACTTGAACATGGCACCCTCTTGAATCATATTCCGTTCCTCTTCAGGCGATGATGATAATGGTCGTTTGGTGATTGATGCTTCTTATATCATCTTTCCGCGTGGGAATATTATATACTACGCGCGCGCGCGCGCGTGTGTGTGTATGTTGTGTGTAGATGTGTGTGGCCGTGTGTGAGTGTGTGTGTGCATTTAGTATCACAATGTGTGTGTGCATTTACTATCACAATATGTTAATCTGAGAGTAAATGGTTTTCGTCAGTCAGTCAGTGGTGTGTGTTGTGTGTGGTGTGTGTGTGTGTGTGTGTGTGTGTGTGTGTGTGTGTGTGTGAGTGATCGACGTGAGTGAGTGTCTGTGTCTCTCTGTCTGTCTGTGTCAGACACTTGTGTGTATGCGCGCGTGTGTGTGTATGTGTGTGTGTCTGTCTGTTTGTCTGTCTGTCTGTGGCAGACACTGCGCGCGCGCATGGTGTGTGTTGTGGGTGTGTGTTGTGTGTGTTGTGTGTGTGTGTGTGTGTTTTCCGTTTATGGTAATATGAATAATAACTGTTCTTAATCTTGTTATAATTAGTTTTTATATTGTGTGTAATAGTGCTCTACCGGTATGCGATAAAACAACAAATGAAATACACTACAATTAAACCATGCGTATGTGTAATTGAGTTAGTGAGTATTCATTCATTCATTCATTCATTCATTCATTCATTCATTTATTCATTTATTCATTTATCTGTAACATGCCTCTTCCGATTTTTCTTTGCATCTTGCGCCAAGTTCACCGCTTTTGAAGTTTTGGTCTTTCAACTCTGGTGCTTAACATCAGATTTCAGTTCGTTTACCTCTCTCTCTCTCTCTCTCTCCTCTCTCTCTCTCTCTCTCCTCTCTCTCTCTCTCTCTCTCTCTCTCTCTCTCTTTCTCTCTCTCTCTCTGTTCGTTTCCTTGCCTTTCTGCCTCTCGTTATCTTCCTATGTTTT
>CM031607.1:27738249-27745749 GCA_018398815.1 Conus ventricosus | reverse complement strand
GGGTGTGTGTTGTGGGGTGTTGTGTGTGGGGTTGGGGGGGGAGAGAAAAGAGAAGAAGAGAGAAGAGAAAAAGAAAAGAGAAGAAGGTATGTTTTAAATTTTTGTTTTGGGCATGCATTTTATGGTTTTGGCGTGGTAATTTCTTTAATCCCCGGTAAAAGGGAGAACAAATCGTCTTTTTTTTTATACACACAAAATAATTGATTACATGTACTCTTGAACTTGCATGATTTTCCCAACCATACTCACAGGTTTTATCATAACTACAAAGCCTTTAAAACCCCTCTCTTTTCTCTCTCTCTCTCTCTCTCTCTCCCCTCTAACACACACACCCACAAAAAAAAAACCACACACACACACACACACACACACACACCCCCATATACACACTTAACACAGAGGTTAAGGGTCCCTTCTTATTTATTTGGTATCAGAACCAAAGTCCCTTCTTTGGTTTTGCAAAAAAAATAATTTTTAAAAATTTTCCTACGAAATATTCCGCCTAAGGGTTTCAAAGGCCCCCGGGGGGAAACGAGGGAAATCATTGAAGGGAACCTCCCACTGATACATGCCGGGTCCGAACAATTTTAAACTCCAAAAACCCAACAAAAGGAAACCACCGTTTAAACAAAAACCCAAAAATTTATACCATAAAAATCCTTTTTCGGTATATTTTTTCATCAAAACGGGAAAAAGAAAAGAAAGGAAAAAGATTTGCCGAAAATTTAAAAAAAAATGTAAAGTACAAAAAAATATTAAATGGAGCAATTGAAAGCATGCTTTTTTTTTTTCAGGGGTAAGGGATCTACATAATGAATCAAAAGTGTAAAGAACTATAAGAAATTTAATCTATAATGGGAATTTATTATCATAATTAGGGATCATAATGTTCTAAAATTATGTTTTCTGTTTTTTTCACAGGGACAAAAATAACTGCTTAAAGCGCGTCACAGAAGGGTTTTACGTGTACAACCCCCCCTGTCCAGAACAGATGTCATTGTTTTGGGGGGTTCGCCGGGGGGCTCCTCCTCCTCTACCTGTTTTTGTTTTGACACTGAAATATTTTTAAAAAAGAACCCTTGCTCTTATTGTGTCTCTTCAACTGCTTTTTTTGGGTTTTTTGTACTATATACTTTTCCATGTAATTTTAAAATGTCTGAATGGCTCACCCAAATTGAAAATTGACTGCCTGCCTGCTGGGAAAAGGGGTACGCTGCAGGTTTCACTTTTTGAAAGTCCTTTAGCTGAATCAACCGTTTAAAATTTGCCTAAAACCACACAAAAGGGTTGGGCCCCCGAGCAATCCAATGTCTGTGGGCATTTTAAATCTTTTCCTAAACCCCTGTGGGAAATTGCCCCAAGGGCCTTTTTCCGGGGGCAGCATTTGGAAAGCTCCTTTTTTTAGGGAGCATCCCTTTAGAAAAGAAAACTTGTCCAATAGGAAACCTCTCCTGTTAAGACAAAACCCGCGATTGTTTTTTCCCTAATACAATTGGGTTTCATTTTCATTGAATTTTTCCTTAACATATATTTTTACATGTGGGGTGTGTTTTGTGGGTGTGTGTTTTTGTGTGTTTTGTGTGTGGGGTTGGTGGGTGTGAAAGAAAAAAAGTGTTCTACTTTTAATTTTTATCAATTTAAAAATATAAAAAAAAGAAAATGGTTTTGTATTGCATGTGAGAAAAATAAATGAAAGCTTTCAGCAAAAAAATTTTAATATTTTTACCATGCACTTAAAATCTTGGGAAAAAAATGTTTAAAATTTGTTTTTTGGGTTTAATTTGCTGATGAGTATGACCCGTACCACTCCCCATTTAAAAAGCTGTCCTTTTCTCTTTCCGAAGGCATTTGTCCGGCCCAAAAAAATTGGGGTTCACACTTTACTGACAAGTCCCGGTTTAAACGAAAAGGTTAAAAAAAAAAATCAACGGGCGGGGGGTTTTGTGTGTGGGGTTTTGGGGTGTGTGTGTGTTTTGGGGTGTGTGTGTGTTTTTGGGGGGAGAGAGAGAGAGAGAGAGGGGAGAGAGAAGAGAGAGAAAAGCATCAAATTTTTTCATACCACTAGAAAATTAATTTTTATGTTGTCCCCTTTTTTGATTTGCCCCCCACGTTGAGAAATTTTAAAAATCAGTAAAAAATGTCATAACACATTTAGTTTTTCTCTCTCTCCTCTCTCATTTTCCCCTCTCTCTCTCCCTCTCTCTCTCTCTCATCTTTTAACACACCACACAAAACACACACACACACACACACACACACACACACCCACGAAGGGGGAGAGAAAGAGAGAGAGAGAGATAGAAAGAGAGAAGAGAAGGGGAGGGGGTTTTTAAACAAATTGGGGTGTGGGGGGGGCCCCGATTTTTTTAAATTTTTTGGGAATGGTACTTTTTCCTCGCCGCAAAAGGTAACGTTTTTACTTTTCCTGCCATTGAACACCTACCCCCTTTCCAAAGACGCTTTTTTCCAAAATGAAAAAATACCCACTAAATAACCAAAAAAAGAAGGGGGAACAGAAAGACTAAAAAAACCCCGGGCACAACTACAAGAAAGCCATCTCTCCCAGACACAATTTTTTTAAAAACCCGACGCCCGGAAACCCCGGCCGGATGGGTTTGGTTTTAACCCCTTTCCCAAGTAAAGGTTTTGGGCCCTACATTTAAAAAAATTTTAACACATGTCTTATAGTTTTAAACCTAAAACAAAATTTAAAAAAAATGCTTATGAACGGGGTCCAAAACCCTGTTATGGGAAAAAGAAACTTACCCCAAAATGGTTTTGGCCCCCCCCTCCATTTCCACCGGGGAAAGGAAGCCGGCCATTGGGCCCCCCCCTTTCTTTTTTACCCCAGTCCCTGATCCCACTCATCTGTTCACCGCGTTTTCTGTTCTTAATTCCAGCGGGTTTCCCTGACCCACTTTCTCTTTCAAAAAAAAACCCCATTTTTTTCATCCTTTTCTCCCAACTAAGCCCCTCCCTTTTTCTTCTTTACTGCTCGGGGGCCACCTTCTAGGACCTTTTTAGAAACCCCTTCCTTCGACCGGGCGCCCCGCCCCTTTCGCATCTCGCTCCCCTCTCCCGCCCCCCCCCCCCCCCCCCCTTTTCCCCTCACCCCGCCCAAACCCCCTTTTTTTCCCCCTTTCCCAAAAAAAAGAAAAAAGAAAAAGGCTGACGTGCGTGTTCGCGCGTTTCTATAATTTACAAATCTTCGAGAGAGAGAAGGGAAAGGGGCCGCATTGGGAAAACACGCACGTCCCCACGCTTTATTTTAAGTTACTTTTGCAAATGCATTCTTATTAGTCCCCTTTTATTACAGACATTTGTTCCAAAAGGCAAAAGGCACCCCCCCCTCTCCCCTCTCCTCTCTCTCTCCTCTCTCTCTCTCTCTCTCCTTAGTTCCGAAGAAAGGCAAATAGGCTACTCTCTCTCTCTCTCTTTTCCTCCTCTCTCTCTCTAAATTCTCTGCCTTTTCTCTCCCCCCCCTCCCGTGTTGTGTTGGGGGTGTGTGTTGGGGTTGTGTTTTTTTTGAGAGAGAGAGGAGAGGAGAGAGAGAAAGGGGAGAGAGAGTGTTGGGTGGGTTTTGTTGTGTGTGTGTTGTTGCATTACAATTTTGGGAATCTACCACCGGTTCGACAGGCAATCGGGACGGAGAATGATCCGATGAGCATGAGATCTATCAGAACACTAGACGGGTTTCAGAAGTTCAACAGGGGGGGGGGGGAGGGTGGGGTGGGGGGGGTAAACAAAATGGGGTCTGCTCTTCGTTTCTCTTCGCCTGAAGGGAGTCGCGTGAACCTGACTCGATAGTCTTTCTCTCTTTTTTTTTTTTAATATTTCCTTTTCTTACACAAACATGAACATACAGAAAAAGAAAACACCATTTAGTCCATACAGTAATCATATGAACAAGTGCATAACCATCTGCCATTGAATTACATACATTGGAAACGAAAGACATAATAAAAAGAAACAAGAACAGCCGACAGTACCAAAGCAAACAATATTTCAACACCATGCACATATACACACACACATACATACACACACACACACCACACACACACACACACACACACACACACACACACACACACACACACACAACCAGAGAGAGGGGAGAGAGAGAGAGAGAGAGAGAGAGAGAGAGAGAGAGAGAGAGAGAGAGAGAGAGAGAACAAGCAGATGTGACATGAAAAATAAATCAAAAAAAGCATAATATGTTAATTATGTTATACTTGACGCCAAACAGCCGCAGCTTTTACTGAAATGTGGCTGTCTATTATGTCTAATATGTACGGCAGAGACTGATGGGGTAGAAGAAGACTCAAAAGTCTTTGTGCCCGAATAGCAGAGGTGTCTTATATGGAGTCTGCCACTAGGCAATATACGTTCCCAGACTGTGGCTATGTTTCAGCTCTTGATGTTTTCCTTCAGCATTTCCTTACACCACGGAGAGGCCTACCTTGATCACGCTGCCCCTGCTCAGTCAGCCGGCTTTACAGGATCCTTTTGTGGATTATGCTGTTGTCTGGGCGGATGACAAACCCCCTTCCAACGCAGCTGATTCGTAATGATTAGACACTCGATGCCGCAAAGTCCACTCTTTTCCAAAACTTACTGGTGGGACAGTTTGATTGGCTACCTGACGTTGCAGATCGTGCGCAACAAACGCCGGTGGGTTTGTTCTAACTGTTGAACGGTCGTCAGTAGGTGGTTCAAATCTCTCGGGAATACAGCAGGTCTCTGAAGACCCCTGCTCTGTACACAACGCAGAGTCTGATGCCATGGTTTTTCACTCAGTTTCTAAGCGAGCTTGCCTGGGAAGTCAGCATCAGCCTGTGCAGTTGATAGAGTTACCTCAGCTCCAGAGATCCGTTGCTCAGCTTTTCACCATGCCGCCAAGTTAGCAGAACTTGTCCACAGATTTGATCCTTTTGGTGTTGATGACGACAGCAGGATGAGGTTGAGCGCTGTCGGCTAATGACGGTAAAGGTTAAAAACATGGCCTTGGTCTTGCTGAGATTACTGGTCAGATCAAAACGTCTGCAGGCTAATGCGAAGCGGTCTGTCATTCATTGGATGTCCTCAACGGAGTGTATGGCTTGTGCACAATCGTTCGCAAAGAGGAACTCACGAAGAATAACTTCTTACATTCGCGTTCCAGACTAAAGACGCTGCAGGTTGAGAAGCTTGTCATCCGTGGAAAACTAGATATACACTTCTCACCCACATTCCACTCCCTGTCGAAGTCTCCAAAGGCATCTGTCAGAACTGCAATAAACAAGAGGGAAAAGAGGATGAAGGCTAAATGCACAGCTTTGTTATACTCCGTTTTTCGCTGGGAATGAAGCTGATATATCCCGATTTGTCTGTACCCGGGCCTTTATGCCATCATGAAAGGTCAGTGTGATGAGCTTTTGCCATATAAAAACCAGTGCAGGATCTTCCAAAGGCCATCTCGATTCACATTGTCAAATGCCTATTTCAAATAAACAAAAACCATATGGAGTTATTAGTTCTGCTGTTGATACTTTTCTAGAGCTGGCGGATGGAAAACAGCATGTTGCTGTGCCCATGCTCGCTCGACAGCTACACTGAGATTCACAGATAATGGTGTCTTTGATGTGGTCGATGATTCTGTTGAGGATGATTCTGGGAGTACTTTCCCAGCAACATACAAGAAAAAAAAACCCAATGCTTTTCACAAGATGTTTATCCCCCTTCGTCTTTTTCATGTACAATTGAGGCATCCTTGAAGTCTTGCAGTACCTGGCCATTCTCCTAGATGATCTGGAACAAGGGTGCCCGTTTTACCTAGAGATTTTTGTCCTCCATTCATGTAAATGTCCTAAGGAATGTCATTAGTTGCAGGTGCTATGGTAACTGTGGTCTGCTTTAGCACTTTCCCAAATTCACCACAGGAGGGAAGATCTTGTGATTCCCTCACTGGTAGTCGTGGCAATGCTGCAGTTACCTTTTCTGATGACTTTGTGTTCAGAGGTGTTTTGAAGTGCCCTGCTCAACGCGCTAGTGTGTCAATCTTCTCTGTAAGCACGGCAGGCTGGTCAGAAGAACGAACGGGAGTTTAGGCGTAGGTCAACATAAGGCACGAAGGTCATCGTAGAACGTTTTAATGTCTATGGCATCGGCTGCAGCTTATAAACCTTCGGCTGTCTTTTACCACCATCGTTTATTCAACTGCCTGGGCTTCTGCTGCAGAAGCTGCTTTGCCTGCTCTTAATCTTGCTTCTTCTGGTAGGTCTTTTCATCGAAGATGGTCCCAGTGGGTCTCCTGAAGTTTGTCGATGAGTTTCTTGCTCTCTTCTATCATTTCAGTCTGACCAGTCCTCGCGATTCCTTAGCACAAAGCCAAAGGCAGGGCGTCAATAGGTTCTCTAAAAGACTTCTGTCTTTGTTCTGCGTTGTCTCCCACAGGTTCATAAGACGTTGGGGTTTTCCCGGGTTTTCTCTCGCATCAGCACCTTGTTTGAGCACTCACCAGCGGTGTTCAGCTTCGTCAGGATCTTTTCTCTGGCTGACTTCTTCCTTTGAGCCACCGAAATGTTCGTCTGGATTTAGAGTAGGTGTTGATCACGGGCTGTATCCGAACAGTGCTGTCTAGGAATGGTGGCTGTTGCCAAACAGCTAAGTGTAACATATTGGCGAACAAGTCCTTTCCTGATTTTGTTAACATGTGGCTATTCGCTCTTGAATAACTAGCGGAGAAAAGAAATGCTGAATAGCACGTTCTATTATTAGAATCGGGAAGCTCCAAACGCTTCCTCCAAACGATGTGTGGGAAGTCATCAAAATGAAACGTCTTGATATTCTGTCTTGAAGATTGATAAAGGAGTTCTATATATGCAAAAGGAGAAAGCTAAAGTTGACAACCTAATTCTTAAGTGCCTACACTTTCGAGGTGATCGGACCTAATTCAAGCTTGCTTGACCATGTTTGTTAACTACTGCTACTTTTACTCGCTTTCATTGGTGGTAGTTTTTAGGCCTGGAGATAGACGGTCACAAATTCAGTGCCAGTCATACAATACCACAAGGTGTAACACGCTGGCGAGTGACGTTCTGAGAGATTTCAACCCAATTCCTAAAACCGTAAAAAAAAAAAACAACCTATGTATTAAAAAAGAAAAACAAAGAAAGAAAGGGGAAAAGAAAAAAGAGATAAAACAAGAAAGAATATAAAACAGCTATGGAAGAAGGAACAAAGGGAAAAGGTCGAACCAAGGAAATAAACTAGAAAAGGGAAAGAAAGGAAAGACGAAAAAAAAAACGAACGGCAAAGAAAGAAAGACAGCGGAAATGAATAAAATAAATTATCGTGGAAAGGTACAAATACAGCACCAAACAAAGAAATCAGTAAAAAAGAACAAGAAAGCACACTGTGGCTTGTTCTTGAATTTCATATTCTTTCTTTTTGCGCATCGCTTTCCCCTCTCCTACTCCCAGTCTGCTTCCCTGTTTCTTCGTCTTTTTGTATGAAACC
>CM031607.1:27715749-27725749 GCA_018398815.1 Conus ventricosus | reverse complement strand
AAATCATGTTGTCTGTTTAGCCCAGCCTACAGCGAAAGGGTTCTGGTACAGGCTATGCCTAGGCCTGCTTTCAGAACCTAATTCATTTTCTCCAGAAAGAAATGATGCTGACAGCTCAGCCTTACGCTTACTGCCAGAAGGCAGGCCTGTCCCTGTCGTCAATATTCTCAGCTAAAAAGGTTTCCCAGCACTGTGTGTGCTATTTTGGCACTCCTCTCCCAAAGCGAAAGCGAACATGCTGTGCATATTCACAATAACTTCGGGTAGGTGCGAGCAGGCGCGGCTGTCTTTTGTTTCTTTCTTTCTTTTCTTCTGTCCTTTTCTTTCTTTCTTTTTTTTTGTTTCGCTTGGAGCTCTTATGAGTTTACCGCCATTCAGACTCTCACCGACCTGGATGGAAGGGGAACAAACAACACGGGAAGACGTACGAACTTTGCGGGTCTGACGTCAAAAACACCTGTAGGCGGTTACGTTTGTCACGGCTTCAAAGTAACATTTTGAATAGAACTGCACGCTTAGAAACTTAACTCACAATATACACATACGCTGGTGCGGGCGGGCGCCACACACGCACTCGTGCACATACGCACGCGCACGAGGGCACACACATGCACTCGCGGCGCGCGCACACACACACACACACACACACACACACATGCGCTGTGTACACATGCACAAAACACAGAAACTCGCGGGTGTGCACGCACGGAAGTAGGAATACTTCTCAGATTGTAGAACGTACACGATCATACATATCTGAGTGCATAATCAATACACGCGTATTTGAATGCGAACCTATGCGTGAGCGTGCAAGCATGCGCACACACACACACACCGAGAGGAGAGAGAGAGAGGAGAGAGAGAGAGAGAGAGAGAGGAGAGAGAGAGAGAGAGAAGCGGGGGAGGTGGGGGAAGGGAGGAGGGGGCCCGGGAGGGCGGAGAGAAAACCCCCCATGAAAACAGGATATTGTGCAAGCGCAGAAAACCTCGCTCCCAGTGTGCCAGATACAACATACACACATCGTTAGTAAACATACGCACTGTAGGCGTACACGCATGGTTGGTTTTTACAGTCTCGCGGACAGGCGTGCTGTAAGCAAACATTGTGCACAGAGCGGCGTTCACGACCGAACATTCGCTGGGAGAAAAGCTAACTTGGAAGTTTCGATAAAAAAAGAATGTCCACAAAAGACTGTCTTGTCAAGTTCTCTATCGCGTAGAAGACTAACTTGCAGTATTGAACCGTGAAGTCAAATGATAGAATTTGAAAGATCGGGGTCACATACCCACGCACATGTTTGCAGTGAAAAATAATCCGACATCTTTTTTTCTTTTTTTCTTTTTTGTCTTGGTTTTCCGTCGACAAGTATCCTCTTTCTCCAGCCCGGCCCCTCGCACACACACACAACACACACACACACACACACAACACACACACGCCACACACGCGGCGCGCGCGCGCGCGCACACACACACACGCACGCACGCACGAACACACACACAGAGATTCGCACGCACGCACGCTTGCACGCACGCACGCACACACACAACACACACACACACACACACACACACACACACTCACACACACACACACACACACACACACACACACACACACACACACACACACACACAAACTCGCGCGCACTTACGCATGAACGCACAGACACACGCACACACATGCTTACAAGTACGAACGCGTGCACACAACACACACACACACACACACACACACACACACACACACACACACACACAAACTCGTGCGCACGTACGCATGAACGCACAGACACACGCACACATATGCTCACACGCACGAACACATGCACATACACGCACACACAGACACAGATACACACAGACACACACGACAACACACAGACACACGCAGACACACACAGACACACACAGACACACACACACACACACACACACACACACACCACACACACACACACACACACACACACACGCATTTTCCGTCATCCTCCTTTGCCGAACCTCCCTTTAATGTACGCTCATTTTGAAGAACCTTGCACAATTAAGGGTACCGGTAGGTCGGTGATTCTATTCAAATGAGTTTGGTCATTCTAAATCAAACATTTATATGGTCAAAGCCTTGTTTCTCAAGATTATCTATTTTCGTCATAATGGTGTCGGAAGCACTTGAAGATTAATCATACCTTCGATAGTAAGTAATACCACTACCATTCTACCATCACTTCTTTCCTGTTTTTTTTTCTCACTTTCTCATACTGTTACTGGTTTTATCATCAACAGCAAAGGTAACAGCAGAAGATCACTTACCGCCGCCATGAAGGTTTCGTCTTCATCCGTATCTGTGCGTTTGTTTGTCTGTCTGTCTACAGGAGTATAGAAAAACTACACGACCGATCTGAACAAAATTCGGTTGAAGGATGGAATGTATCCGTAAGACGAAATTATCAAAATTTGGTGTGGATCTGTAGTGGGGATCTGCGTCATCAAAGGTGGATCTGGGATCAGTTCGGCCGTAGTGGATGACTGCGCTATTTTGAGCACCCCATCTAAGTATAAATCTTTGCTGTGATCATCAAAAAAATCAGCATCATTGTCTCATTTATGATGGTTATTATCGTGGTCTTTACTATAGCAGCCAACATTCCTTGAGATGATTTAATTCAGGTCGTGCTGTTTGTAGGCCAGCCGACCACTCGTGGGAAGGGAGAGGGAGATGGTGGGGTGGGTCTGTCACTTCAGGCTTTCAGGGGATACGGTTAATCGGTACGTGGTTAATCGGTACGTCAAAAAGGTGTTTAGTTGTGTCTGTTAGAGTCTCCTTGGGCATGTTTTGGGTCTTTTGCTCTCGATGTGGAAGAACGAATATGTTGAGTAGCCAAGATATGCTTTTTAAATCTAACTGAATGCTAATTGATTCTGTTAACGTATGCAATGTACGCTTTAAAAAACTGAATGCTGATTAATCATGTTAACGTATCCCCTCTTCTATCTTTTACCCCAGCCCTCCCCGACCCAGCGAGCGACAAATTTATTCTTTTAAAGCTTGTGAAAATCCTAAGGAGAATATGTCATCACTGCGTATGATGTCATAATTATGTTGGGCATGATTTTTTTTTTAAAACTTTGTACGTCATGATCACGTTCACACTGTTTTTAGCGTAAAAATTCACAATGACGTCAGACCGAAGGACTCTTGAGCTCAACTCGTCACATGATTCAGTATCATGGCGGATCGTCATTAGGTATTTAATGTCATCCTTATATCCACATTTTTCTGAGCGAGCCCAGCAGTCGTCGGTCAGAGATGCGACACACAAGGCCATGGCTTCGCGCGGTGTGCTGAGAAAGACAATACAAACGAACTCAAAGGGCATCTGGAAAAGCGCAGACCACTGCCAAAGTCGAACGGATCCGGATCCGCACTTTGATCCGGTTATGCATCAAAGTGAAAGGCCGAGTATTCATTGCGACAAGGGAGAAAACAGTATAATCGGTGGACAGGCTATCTTCTTTCTTCATCTTTTTTAACTTTCCTGGGCAAATCAAATCATGCATGAAAACTAAATCGTTTTTTCCACAAGCGAAAGTGAGAATACGTCAGAGTTACTTCTCATTCTTTAGCAAAGGTGAAAGATTAGAACGTATTCTCTGGTCGGCTGTGCATTTGTCAGGGCTGGGGGAAGGGGGGGGGGGGGGGAGTGGGGTTGATTATAATGAGAAAAGTATTCCTGTTATCAGTACCGAGTTGAGAGATGTTTTTCTTCAACCAGATGACATCGGAGGTCCTGAAAACCAAAAGCAACAAAACTCGCGCGCAGATCACAGACCTCAGAGGTCGCCGCAGCGTGCAACACCGGAAGTTGTTCCCCCGTCAACAGGCATTCAGACTGGGGCACTCGCTTCGCGCCTTCAAGGAGGCAAACGCCGCCCTTCACGCGGAGTGAAACAGTCGGATCCTCCGCCGCCCTTTTCCCCACCATCCCCCCCAACTTCCGCGTAGTGACTGTGACTGCAACCGACAGCCGAGAGCTTCTTGCCATTTCGAACTGGAGTAGGCCTATGTGCGTGGGAAAGAAACGCGCCACAACGGGAAGAGAGCACACTGGATTGTGATCGGGGCTGTCGTCTGCTTTTGCGCCTATCCGTACACGCTTGACATGGTTTCGACACACCGATAGACTTAAGCAACGAATTTTCGATACAACCAAGAAGCGGATGATAAATGGAATGGATGTGCTGGTGTTGCTTCGATTCCAGGTAACAGCTTGTGTAGTCTCTATGCTGCGGTTACTTTGAACGCTTGGCAAAGTCATACAGTTCAGCCAACGCTGAACGATGAAAACTCATACCGCATGTGGTGTTTGCAAAATCAAAGCAAATGAATGATCGTTGTGTCCATATAATGGAAATAAGATGTGCTTGATAGGCTTAAGTCCGCAGGAGTGAAATAGATGGTGACGTGTACAGAATGAAAAATAAATCTTGTTTGTTGTGTCCACAGGAACAAAAGAAATGATGCAGAAATCGGGATGATGATGACGGCGATGATGATGATTTGTTGCGTATAGCCCAGCCGACCGCAAAGGGCATTATCAGGGCTGTCATCTCATTGAACTCTCAAAATATTATTAAAAAAAAAAAAAAAGGAAGGAAAAAGTAATAGCATGCACACACAACTCGTTGAAACAGATTTGAAAGAAAGATTCCGGAATTTTGTTAAAATCTGTCTACCGTAAAAATCTTAGATGCAAAAAGTTTATCTCCTTCAGAACTCAAAAAAAAATCACATCAGGTGAGACATCTCTGTACAAGATTTTCATCGAGTCTGCTGTAAAAATTTATGTCTGACTCTTCGAAAACAAGTTTTATGTGGATAGTACGTTACATGGAATGCACTACTCGAACTTCTTCATCTTTTAAGAAATACTAGTAGGTGTAAAAACAAAGGAGTGGCATGTGTGCAAATTGCACTACACGTTTGCAGAAGGAAATACAATTCATGTGTGTTCGCAGAATGAAAACACTGCTTGTGACGTTTTACAGGATGAAAACAAATCATGTTTCATGTAGTGTGATGTGATATAAACGAAAGCTTGAATGATTTTGGTGTGTGTGAAATTAATCATGTTTGTTCTGTATCATAAGAAGAAACCGATTATGGTTTGGGTGTTTACAGGATGAAATTAATCATATTTGTGATGCATTACCAAATGAAAATGATCACGGCATGGCAGTGGTATTTACAGGATGAAATGAGTCATGTTCGGGATGCATTACAAGATGAAACCAATCATGGTTGAAGTGTGTACAGGATGAAATGAATCATGTTTGTGATGTATTACAAGATAAAAACCAATCCTGGTCATAGTGTTGACAGAAATTAATGATGTTTTGAAATGCAGGCTTGAGCCGCTTCAGTTTCATCAAGATATCTCTGCGTGCGGTTCTCCAAATACGCTACATCATAGATCTGCCACTAAGCCATGAGAACCGCACACCGCAGTGCATCAAAGTAATAAGTGAATAAATAAGGAAAGAGGAAAAGGGCTGAAGCACGAAATGCAGAAGATCCCACACCTACGCCTGCCTTTAGAATGCATAGCTAAGGTTAGTCTGTGCCCCCACTATAGCTGAGGCTATCACCGTTCATACTCTGCATGTGCATACGAATGTGTGTACAAGCATATGAGCGTGCAGGGACATCATCAGCTAATCACATACGTGTCGTTTGCAGGTTTGCGTGTTGCGGGATGCAGGAGTGAAGGGTCCCAGAACCTCATCAGGCGGCAGGGGAAGAAGGTAGAGGAGCAGGAAGCAGACGACTGCTTGCAACAGTGATCCACCCCCACCCCCCTTTGTGACTCCATGGCGCAGTGCACGGCGGGACAGATGGGCGATGAGGAGGGGGAGGAGGGCAGGCTTGTGGAAAAGGACAGTCCTACCCCCCGTGACCCAACACCAAGTTTTCTTCAGGTCAGTGACTGTGTGCATAGATGTATGCATGAGGGGATTAGTTTCTCGCCTCGTTTTCCTTCTGTTCGCCTTTACACACACACACACACACACACACACACACAAAACACACACACACACACACACACACACACACACCCCACACACACACACGCGCGCGCGCGCGCGCGCACACACAAACCCGCCCCCCCCAAAAAAAAAAAAACACCCAAAAAACAAAAAAAACTTTTTATTGTTTTGCACAAAAAAAGAGATGAAAAGAAAACCCATATACATGCACCATATTGTGAACATAACGTTGCATATATGCATGCATCTGCTCTTGTACATTGTCACTAAGCAACATACGTAAAACAGCCCAATAGCACAAGTTATGACTTACAAATCCTGTTTGCACATAACAGTTACAGAACAGTATACATCTCATGATCTGTGAAGGAAGTTAAAAGACAAAAATGAGAAAACGAGAGCAGAGCCATAGACACTCGGAGAGAAAAAAGCAGAAAGGATGGGGGTAGGAGAGGGTTGGAAGTTAATCAACGTGAAAAATACAGTACACATAAGAAAAAAAACCATGGTAAACAAGTAAACAAAAACCCGGCAAAGTCATCTCCTCAGTGTACAGTGTCATAAATCATAAGCGAAAGATTTGGAGCGTGAAGTTTGCCAGTCATCTACCTCTATTCGCTTTTGTTGAGAGTCCTACCCGCGTGTTCAGGCAGCTAACCACATCCATGCGAGATAACTGTTCAGTTGATGGCGCCCAGACAGTTAACTACGTACGACAGCTTCCGTTGTCGGCTGCTCTGCCAGCCCGGTCTGCTGCCTGCCCTTTGGCTTTGCGTGCACTTGAAGCACCGTACGCGTGCTGCACGTGATGTGAAGTCCGTATTTGTGCTTCAGAGTTCACAGTGTGACACCATCAGTTGCAGTATGGTGGACAGACAGGCGACCCATGAACAGGCGGCAGACAGAGCCAGTCAGACCAATAGGAAGTGGTGAATGCTTCTGTGGGTAGATAAGCGAAAGGCGAAGGCACTGATCCGTCCGTTTTCCATCTTTGCTGTGTGCAACACCTCCATTAGGGGGGGGGGGGGGGGGGGGGGGGGGGGGGGAAAAAGAAAAGAAGAAGGAAAAAAAGCTTTTAACCTGGTTTGCGGTGAGGCGTGCAGTTCTTCACCCTCAGCTTCCGTCCTCCACAGCCTCCCCCTCCCGTTCTTTCCCCTCCGCAGTGAATGAGAGGTGGTGGTGTTTACCATTGCAGAAAGCCACGGCAGTACATTTCTTTAGTCAATTGGTTGGACGGCTGTGCGAAGCAGTGCGACAGCTGCGTCTCTCTCTCTCTCTCTCTCTCTCTCTCTCTCTCTCTCTCTCTCTCTCTCTCTCTCTCTCGCTCTGTGTCTGTCTGTCTGTCTGTCTGTCTGTCTCTCACTCTCTCTGTGTGCTCCACCCCCCCCCCCCTTTCTCTGTGTCTGTGTGTTTGTCTCTCTCTCTCTCTCTCTCTCTCTCTCTCTCTCTCTCTCTCTCTCTCTCTCCTCTGCCCCCCCTCTCTCTGTTATGTGCGTGCGTGCGTGTGTGTGTGTGTGTGTGTGTGTGTGTGTGTGTGTGTGTGTTGGATCCGTGATATTACGCATTTATTCGTCCTACCCGCTCCGCACTGCACATGTTTATTTGCACGCACTTTGCCTTTTTTTTTCGTTCTTCTCGCTGTAAATGTCACAAAGATGTGAACGCATGTGAAATTCTTTTAGTCTGTCTGTCTGTCTGTCTGTCTGTCTCTCTGTTTGTTATCTTCTTTGTCCTGTGCGTTTTCTGCTGTTTTTTTTTTTCTTCTTTCAGCAAGGGTAATGTACAGAATTCTGCTTTGTGCGTAAACATTGATTGAGCATTCTTGTACACAGTACACTAAGCCATCGAACGCCGATAAGAATGAGCCACATGTTACATGATGCGACTATGGACAGACTGAACTAACCGTGTGGCGTGGAATGAGAAACACTCCAATGAATTGCCTACAACGGCAGATTATACAGTGACCGTATGAAGTTTTTGTTGGTTATTTAATGAAAAAAATGTTCAAATCCATTCAAATAGATGGTGTCTTGAATTATTTGTGATAACAATCATAAAAGCGAGTGCGAAATCAATACGTACAGCTGACGATTTATCAACCAGACTAGCTGCACATCGTCGTGTCGTCATCGTCATCATCATCATCATCATCATCATCATCATCGTCGTCGTCGTCGTAATCTCATCATCATCTTCGTTGTCGTCGTCGTCGTCATCGTCGTCATCATCATCATTATCATCAAACTGATGGCCTTTCTTGTTTTATGGTACCTCTGCATCACGTTTGTCCCTGATTGTTCGTCATCCTTTCTTCCTTCACCACCTTATCTTCCACAGTGAAGGGGACGTTTTAAAAGGCAGCTGTTCACTTTATAAACGTACTTAGGGTTCTGAAAATCAGCAGGTCAGGAAAATATGCAGACCTGTGTGGATTTCATGACTCCCGAGTTGAAAGAGTAAATGGCCAACTCATGAAAGAGATAACAGAAACACAAACAAAAACACACGGGACTTCTGCTTCAAAACTGGAATGAAGACGTAAAGAACACACTTAGAAATTCATCGCGTAGCTTTCTTGTATGAAGCGGTAAAGTTGGAAATTAGCACTAGAGGCTTAGAAACCAAGTACGAATCTGTTATATTGCCTCATTTGAATTATACTGATGTTGTGCGTAATAACTGCACTAAAAAGCAATCACCCTTTGGAAATTTACACATGGAAGCTGAAAGAACAAAAGTTGTGGCTGCTCGTGGAACGTCACTAAAGATGATATGCATTTGTATAGTCTTCATTCTGCTCACTGAAGAAAAAATAGAGGAAAAGACACAAAAGATGCAGATTGATGCACATTTATTGATATGTAAAAGCGTTTATCTTTATTTCTGAAATCAGCCGATTTTTGATATTGCTGTTCGGAGAGCGCAGGCATGTCTAGCAAGATTTTTTTGGTTTTTTTCTGAACCGGTTACTTTTTTTCACCCATTCAAAATTATTGTCTTATCACATTAATAATGACGTCTGCAGCCTATTTCTCTCCTCGTCTTTCCTTAGTACTTTCCTGTTCTGTTTTATCTTTTTTTTTCTTTCTCAACTTTTTACTCTTTTTTTCCCTTAATTTTTTACTACCCCCCCCCCTCTCTCTCTCTCTCTCTCTCTCTCTCTCTCTCAGGCGTTATTTATATTTGTTTACCTCATGTTAGTTATGAAACGTAATTATCAAGTTATGACATGAAATCATAAATGTAATTTATTCTTCAGCCGTCAAAGCCAGTCAACTGTGTGATATAATTTTGTAGCGCACACATGTAGTATGAGCTTTCAGCTTGTTGCCCCTGATTGAAAAAGCCGGGTGTATTACAGTCATTTCACTGTGAAACAACACTTCGCAGTAAAAAACAAAACGGTTCCAAAATTAGCCATAGGACGTTTCAAAATGGTCGTGACCACCTGCTCTCAGTATGTTGTTTGTCGTAGCAGCCACAACTGGAAAAAAAAAGATGCTTTTGCGTGTCAGGCATGCTAGTGTTGCGGTTCTCGTAACTTCCCCAGTCTGCCTGGTTTTTGCACGCAGCGGTGGTGAACGGACGTCAACTCATTGAACCAGAAAATCGCTCTCTGCATCTCTCGTTCAGTTGGAACATCGCCCGCAGCACAGTTATCACAACGATGGTACTGAAGTACTCTTTTGAGGATGAAAAGCCCAGCCAGAATTTTGAACATTTTTTTCCCCAACATTTTCCAAGCAATGAAATACTCTTTTAAGGATGAAAATCCGAACCAGAATTTTGCAAGTTTTTCATTGTATTTTCCGAGCAATAATGCTTTAAGTGTAAGGAAACGTTTTTAGTTATGCTCGTGAAGAAAAATGTGAGAGAAAAAATACTAACACGCAGAGAGAAAACCTTCGGATTAATGTACATTTTTTTTTTCATTAATTTTTTTTTATTATAG
>CM031607.1:27710749-27713249 GCA_018398815.1 Conus ventricosus | reverse complement strand
AAAAAGAACTCTTTTGACACGTTGGAAATGACTTCATTTGTTTCTGTCAGTTTGTGATGCCATGGTCATCAGATTTTATGTTGTCTTTTGTTTTTTGTGCCGATATATCTGTCTGAACTAGAAGCATCTCCGCACTGCCGAAATCACATGGAACCAACAGGCATTGTTGATTATGATAAAAGTATTGTAAGTTATGTTTATACAGAGCAGATGTCGTCGTAAACTTCTCTTTCATATGTGGCCCGTTCATTCTCCTATTTCCGCCCAGAATAACGTTTTGTATAACATATCTTCTACTTCTAATGTGTGAAACAGCGTGATCGGAATCGTCTGTTTGAAAATACAGGTCTTTGAATATGTTTTGGAAAGAGTAAATTAGACGGACTTGGCCAAGTGGGAGGCAGTGAATTCCGAACAGTTGCAGAGTCAAACGCTCACCAGTTGTCTTATCTCCAGTTCGTTCTCATTTTGTCCGTTCGATACCACCATGCTCCGTACCCGACCAGCCACCAGTCACAACCATATCGTCTTTAAACGCTGAAAATGAACGATGATATGTTTTTTGTTTTGTTTTGTTTTTTACTCACAGAGAACACGCACAAGCTAAAACAAGTAAAAATAGTTGTCCAAGAAAGTTGTCACATGACTAGAACACAGTGACAAATACAGGAACCTTCTGTCCATATTCTGTAATTGTTATGTGCTAGTTTTGACTCCCTTTAGGTTTTGGTGGATGCGATTCTATTGGTTCTGAAAGATGACACTGAGTGCTTCTCTTCTTTTGTTTTGCTGTGTTGCGTTGCACGTGTCTCCGTCTCCCACGGCCATTCTGTGTGTTCTGTCACGAGCGTCTGTTGTATAGTTTGAATTCTGTACCAATGTACATGATCCTATGTAATTCTGGTATGGGTATTATAAGGGCACCGAAAAGTGAGCTGTAACCAACAGGACGTCATTAGTTTTCAGTATGGGCTTTCACGAAGGGTTAAAACAGTCGCGATGTGACTTGACCTTATCGTGCACATTATAGAAACACTGGGAAAGGGCGGTAACTAAAATGATCTAATTAGGCGTGATCCTGTCATTGTCATCGTAGGAACGCAAGCAAAGAGCGGTACATACCTAGATCTGATTTGATGCTCTTACGGACATTATAGGAACACTGTCACGTGGAGATTAGGCCTATAAGATCACCGGCAAAGAGCTTTAAATAAAAGGATTTAGTTTGATTTTGTCATCAGTACGGTTGGAATTCTGGCAAAAGGCTACAGTTAAGAGAACTTTATTTGATCATGTTGTCAGAACTGAAGGAAAACTGACAAAGGGCTGTCATGAATAGGATCTGGTTTGATCTTGTCACTGACAGTAAAGAAACACTGGCAATGGGCTTTAGTGATTATAATTTGATTTGATACTGTCATTAGTATTGTAGGAGCACTTGCAAAAGGCTGTAATTGACAGAAAGTGATTTGATCCTGCCATTAGCATACCAGGAACACGGGCAAAGACCTGACATGAATAGGATTTGATTTGATCCTGCGAAGGACATTATGAAAACAAAGGGCTGTAATTACCAGAATATGATTGATATTTGTAATATCTATTATAAGAACACTTCCACGGGTACTGAAGTTAACAAGATCTAGTTTGATCCTGGCATTAGTATTATAGGACCGCTCATAAAGAATGTAAGTAGCAGGATTTGATTTGACCCTGCCGTTAGTATTATAGGAACATTTGCAAAAGGCTGTTATTAATAGGATCTCGTCTGATACTGTCATCGGTATCACAGAAACGCTCACAAAAGACATAAGTAAGAGGATTTGATTTGACCCTGCCATTAGTATCATAGGAACACTGGCAAAAGGCTGTAGTTAACAGGATCTCGTTTGATGCTGTCATCTGTACCATAGAAATGCTGACAAAAGACATAAGTAACAGGATTTGATTTGATCCTATTACTAGTATTATAGGAACACTGGCAAAGGGGTGTAGTTAAAAGGATCTGATCTGATCCTGTTATGTTTAGTATAGGAAAATTGATTAAAGGTTGTAATGAACAGGCACTAACTTGATCCTGTCACCAATATTATTGGCACGCTATCGAAAGACTGTTATTAACAGGACTTGGTTTGATCCTGTCCTTACCAGAACTGTCATTAATAGGACGTGGATTGATCCTGTCCTTACCAGTACTGTCATTAACAGGACGTGGTTTGATCCTGTCCTTACCAGGACTGTCATTAACAGGACGTAGTTTGATCCTGTCCTTACCAGGACTGTCATTAACAGGACGTGGTTTGATCCTGTCCTTACCAGGATTGTAATGAACAGGACGTGGTTTGATCCTGTCCTTACCAGGACTGTCATTAACAGGACGTGATCTGATCCTGTCCTTACAAGAACTGTCATTAACAGGACGTGGTTTGATCCTGTCCTTACCAGGACTGTCATTAACAGGACGTGATCTGATCCTGTCCTTACCAGGACTGTCATTAAC
>CM031607.1:27700749-27705749 GCA_018398815.1 Conus ventricosus | reverse complement strand
GAGCAGATACAGCTTCTGTATTGTGTATTTGCCCATTTGGCTGTTTAAATGCATGTTTTGTAACATATATATATATATATATATATATATATATATATATATATATATATATATATATATATTTATATTTAAATTATTCTTTTACGAATTATGTAAGCAGTGATACATCATGCGGAATGCCTGGCGCGCGTAATCCGCCCGTAATGATGTCAGTAATGTAGCTACCGTGACATGAATTGCTGTTGTTGTTTGCTTCTTTTTCAGGGTGTTATTTTTCATGATCAGACGTGTTCAGCATGTAACGGTTTTTTTTTTTTGGTTTTGTTTATTTTTTATTTATTTTTTGTTTTTGTTTTCTTTTTCTTTTTCTTCCGTATGAGTTTGGCAGCTCTGAAAAGGCCGTGTGGTGATGGCAGGGCGAACATAAAAAATATATAAACCCACACCTCTTCCTTTCTTCTCCTCCTCTCCTCCTCCTCCTCCTCCTCCTCCTCCTCCTCTCTCTCTCTCTCTCTCTCTCTCTCTCTCTCTCTCTCTCTCCTCTCTCTCTCTCTCTCTCTCTCTTTTTACCTCAATGTCTTCCTACTTCCCTGCACACATTTGCATCTCAACCTCCTCTTGATATATTTATTCTTTCTGCTGTCTGTTAAAGCTTTCTAGCTATTAACCACCGTTTATGTTTCAAGTAAGACCCACCTCTGCTACTTAAAGTTAAATGTCCTTGGTTGTTGTTGTTGTTGTTGTTTTCTAGCCGATGTAAAAGAAAATAGTGTGTACTTGCATGTATCTAGCACGTGCGTTCAACGTCCACTTGAACGTCTTCTTTTTTGGTCGCTCTGTGTGTGTGTGTGGTGTGTGTGTGTGTGTGTGTGTGTGTGTGTGTGTGTGTGTGATCCAAAAAGTTTAGTGTAGGAAAGCATTTGAAAACAAAAGGAAGTAAATACCCTTTGGGTTCAAATGCTTTTCTACATTTAACATTAAAACCAAAAGTTTTTTTGTTCCTTTTGTTTTCTTTCTTTCTATTTTTTTTTATCAGTTCAAAGCACTGTGATGTATATTTTTTCAACATTGGTGAATTCATATATGTTGGAAATAGAGTATGATAATGATAATCTGCTCTCCATCGAATCGCTAAATGTTTACGTAACGTGATTATACTCACCGTTAGTGTATCATATTATCTATCAAATGGCCATTTATTGTTTTTTTTAATATTAGATTTGATTCTTCTTTTGTAACGCAAGGTATGGTTTCTTTTTTTCCTCTCCTTGCCTCAGAAAGGAGTGAAAGGATTCGTTTTTTCTTGATTCTTTGTGTGTGTGTGCGTGACCGTGTGCATGCGCGTGTATGTGCGCGTTTGTGTGTGTGTGTGTGTGTGTGTGGTGTGTGTGTGTGTGTGTGTGTGTGTGTGTGTGTCGCGCGCGCGCGCGCACGTGTCTAGCACGTACTTTTAAAGTCAGTTACCCTCGAAAATTCGGGGTGTAAAACACGTGCTGGGACACGTGCTTTTTATTGGAGGTCTAACGACCGCGAACGCACTGCTCTAACCGCATTAATCGTCATTTCAGGACCCGTTTTCATGACGGGTGGGATGCATGGTGGACTTCTTTTTATTTTCAAGTAGCTGCTGGATTTGCATTTTGTGGCTTCTTGCGGACAGACCAGTTCTGGGTCTGGATCGCGTGAGGCGTTCCGTTTACGCCCTCAGGTCATCCCTCCTCCCCCTCCCCTATACGCCCCCCCTCCCCCTCTCCCCACTCTTTTCCCCTTTCTTGGGAATGCTCTGGATAGTGGGGATAGAAGTGCAGAATTTTGGGGGATAACGAACTATCATCTTTTGGAACCTCTTTGCTTGCAATTTCCTCCTTTTTTTTCACTCTCTTTGTCTGAGCCCTCTCTCTCTCCTCTCTTCTCTCTCTCTCTCTCTCTCTCTCTCAGGGCTGAGTGTAAAAAAAGCACACTTGTATGCTTATCTCATATCCCTGAATAAACAAAATTTCGTTCGTTCATTACTCCCCCACCCTCCTCTCTCTCTCTCTCTCCTCTCTCTCTCTCTCTCTCTCTCTCTCTCTCTCTGTCTGTCTCGCTCGTGCGCGCGCGGTTTTTCTATCGTTAGCCGGATCTCTAACAAATTCAAGGGGCATAATTAATAAAATTCATGGAAAACTCGAAACTAGTTAAGGTAAAAATAGCTCTGTAAAACCAGCCGCCGTGGCGAAGTGGTTAGCGTCGCGGACTCCCGCTGGGAGGTCGTGGGTTCGAATCCCATCAGAGTCATGTGGGTTTTTTCTGCCCCGACCGGCTCCTACCCAGAGTTGAGTCTGCTGCGGACTCAGTTGGAAGACTGGGACCACACAGTCGAGTTTCATCCACTTATTGGATGCGTTTCTGAGAGTGTTGCTCAAATTTCATGACCAACACTGCAGGTGCCTGTGTCTCTCGGGCCTGGTTGACGCCAGGATATATTATGAAAGGAAGCGTAGAGTACAGCCCTGTCATGTAGTCTCAGACCGAAATGGAAATCCGTAGCATCATCTTAATCATCCTCATTCCCATTGATCAGCATTTAAAAAAAAAATGTCTCAAATTCTGTGGCCCTTCATGCCCTGCTCTCGTGGTGACCTCAGTTTCGATGTCCTCTCCGCGTCTGTGGTCTTGGTTTGGTTCCGTCGGGGTCACCGGTATCGGCGAGTCCATGGGGGCTGTCGTTGGACGGACGTGGTGGCGCCCTCCGGAGGGAGAGCTCACTCACGCCGGCTCCGCGACTAAGCAATTATTGTCGTCAGTAGGGGGCTTAGTAGGTGGTGTCCTGCGTATGTTAGATCAGAACAGGCGCCACTGAACACCACCGAAGTGACTCGGCAGCAGTGCAGTGTCTCCTCCGGTGGGTTGCCTCATGACGACTTGACATTGACTGCTCCCTGTGGATTGCTGGTGCCGGGGCTGCGGCGGGGCTGACCGGGCTGTGGCTGTGGACGGGGTGTCGGATGAGCGGCGTGGGTGCACTGCCTCTGAGGTAGCGCAGAGGTTGGGACAGCAAAAAAAAAAAAAAAAAAAAAAAAAAAAAAAAAAAAAAAAAACCCAACTCTGTAAATGTTTAGAAACATTGTTTATAACTTATGTAAGCAAACAGAAAAAAATATTGAATGGGTCTTGAGCTTTATTTTGTCAAAAAATATTTGTCGACCATTCTGGATGGTGTCCATGGAAACGGCATGCCAGATCGCATAATCCAACACATTTTCATACTTTACTAGTGATGTATGATAATATATTCAGAACAAAGGAACCCATCAAAACAAGTAACAATTTGGATCAGTTTACCCCCCCCCCCCCCCCCCCCCCAAGTCTGGCCTTAAACTCATTCTCACGCTGATTGCAAGCAATGGAGTATTGTTTTGTGGCTTTTTTATGTCTGCTTTTTTAAGCGTCTGAAGGAGATATTCGTCGGGATTTCACTGGTCTGTTTCGTAGAGTGCATTAATTAGCGTTGCGTCGCTCTTTGTTTTGCATGTTCATTTGTGGTTTTCTTTGTTTTCAGGCACGCAGCAGTCTGTCTTTCGTAGAGAATGGGGATAGGGCGGTAGGTGGGGGGTTGAGAAGGGGGATGAGGGTGGTGGTTATCTTCCGTGTACCTGCAGTGGCATTTCTTCCGTGTCGCTGAGTACGCCTCCCCGTACACAGGCACAGTCAAGTTGTCCTGTGGCCGTTTCAGCATCAGTGGTCAACGGGAAGCAATCGATAGCAAGTCGTCATGAGGCTGTACCCAGCAGAGAAGACACTGTACTGAAGAGAAGTCACTTCAGTGGTGTCGACTGGTGCCAGTCCTGATCAGCATACACGTGACTCCCCATACTGACGACGGTAACGGCTTTGTCACCCAGCCAGCGTCAGCGAACGTCTGTGGTGCCGTTAGCAGGAATCAGCGTCACTAAACGAGTACAGAATGGTTCAGTGCACAAGTCTGACGTCAGATTAACCGTGAATCAATGAAGAACTAACAGGTGTGTGTATTTTTCTGGATCAAAATCGATTTCAGCGCGACAAAATAGGACCCAAACTATGACATGAAAGTTGAATCATGAACTGTCATTTCTTTATGCTCTGTTTTAACATGTGCACATCGATTTTGATCGAAAAATAAAAAAGACATGCCAGTCAAATCTAAGCTGTGATGTTATGATTAGCTTGACGTGAGAGTTGACCGGTTAAATGGGTACACGTTAGTGTCAGTAATGTACTTGTTCTCTCTGTGCGCGCTTTTCGGTTTGTGACGAAACCAGCTAGCAACACCGAGTAGACCACAAGCGTCCCCCCCCCCCCCCTCCTGGACGGGAGATAACCACGTCCATCCAGCGACAGTCCCCGTGAACCTCTACCATTACCGACCACCTTGAAAACAATCACACCACAATGCATAGCAGTAAAGATGAAGTCGAAATAGCATGTACGGCACACAGTGTGACACTTTGTGTTCTTCATATCAGTGATATAAGTGAGGGTGAGGATGACGAAGAGAATGCTGCAGAGTTCGGTTCTGCTCAGAGGTTAGAGGAACATTTACCCGTCCTTTGATAATGTGTCCCTGCATCAACCAGGCCCGGAAGATACGGACACCTGCAGGCCTTGGGTTGGTCAGTGAATCAGAAGAAACGTTACATATCCTGCGTGAAGCGCAGGACGAAAGTCTATAACCCAGTTACGTATGTACATGCAGCGGGTGAACTAGAAATCCACGTTACATAATATCCTGCACGGCAGCATTAACTGAACTTTAAACTCACGTTACATTCCTGTGTGACAGCAGAGACTGCATTTAAACCCATATTCAGCGTGACCCACGTTACATAATGATATCACTGGGTAAACTATAACCCCATGCTACATGATCCTGCTAACAACATGAATTCAAATTTGCGTCAGGTCATCCTGATCCGAATAACAGTGTCAGTCATGTCAACCGAAACATGTTTACCTGTCTTTGTTGTTTCTAAATGTGT
>CM031607.1:27658249-27695749 GCA_018398815.1 Conus ventricosus | reverse complement strand
TGATGATTTAACACTGTCAATGATAACACGTTGTTCTCGATCACATACATATGATGAAAACCAGTCAAGCACCGTACCTCTGAGACCGTAAGTTCTCTCTAGTCTCTTTAGCAGTACAGAATGATCAAGCGTGTCGAACGCCGCACTGAGGTCGAGCAGCGCCATCACAGAAACCTTGTGGGCATCGCTCTCCAAGAGCAAGCTGTTCATGACGCTCAGCACGGCGGTCTCTCGTGCTGTGATCCCTTCTGTATGCAGATTGAAACATCTCGAACAGGTTATTATCGAGAATGTGCTTTTGTAGTTGTTTCAAAACAACTTTTTCAAGAACCTTGGACAAAAATGGCAAATTTGACACAGGTCTATAGTTTTTTAACACATTACAGTCCAGTCCTTTTTTCTTCAACAAAGGTGTAACTACAGCTTGCTTAAATTGTGAAGGAACAATGCCAGTACACAAAGAGGAATTGATGATGTTAGTTATCAATGGTAAAAGATCATGGAGGCATGTCTTAGCAAGTTCAGTTGGTAAAGGGTCTAACACACAACTCTTAGTAGGCATTGACAAAATCAGATCGTAAATGTCCTTCTCTGACACAGGCTCAAAAGCAGCGAATAATGGACCATCGTATTCCTGGAAAGTTGGCGCCGCAGAAGACCGCTGGTCAAGGTCACTGCGAAGAGTTTTTATTTTGTCACTGAAATAGTCGCAAAAGCGCTGAGGCAGGTCTGACTTTGCGGTGTCTGAGGGGAGACAGTTACATTTTTTCCGCCCTAAAAGCGAGTCCGAAACATTGAACAGTTGTCTAGAAGACGAACAAGCCATCATTTTGTTGAAATAATAGTCTTTTCTCGCAAGAATATCAACTGAGCGAGTACTTTTCATAGCATGTAAATAAATTTGCTTATGAACAGTCAAACCTGTCTTTCGCCATTTTCTCTCAGCTCGTCGTCGCTTCCTCCTCGCCTCCCTCACTCCCTCAGTCCTCCAAGGGCCGAGGGCCTGTCACGTACCCCCTAGAAACAAGTGGGGCATGCTGGTCGAGGATTTGACCAAGACCTTTATCATAAGCCCCTACCAAATTTGAAACATCCCGCCCCCCACACCCTGAACCATGTCTCGAACCTGGGCGCTGAAAGCAGCCTGCTCTATAGCCTTTATGTTTCTGGAAGCCACGCGACGAGTGAGAGGAGCGGGTGGCTGCAAACAGAGCGAGGAAAACACACCAAAATGATCAGATAAACCTGGAAATTCCTTCACAAAATCAAAATTAAGAAGACTGTCTTCAGATTTCACTACAGTCCAATCAAGAATATTGCCACAACGCTGGGTGGCTTTGTCTACCTGTTGACACAAATTATGATCAGCAAGCAAGGTCAAAATGCGAGCAACTTTGTAATCATTAGGTTTGTTGAAATGAAGGTTGAAGTCACCGTGAAAATGAAAGTCATTTTTATTGCTAGCATAATGTGAGAGCAACCCCGAAAATTCATCAAAGAACTTGGAAAATGTCACATTGTTTTCCTTCTTGGGGTGCAGACGATAAACACAGACAAAGGTGGTCTTTACTTTACCGATAGTCAGTTGCAACTCTGCAGCTTCCATCGATGCGAAATGCAGTCTCTTAGCTGAAGCGAAGGGGAACAGATCTTTTCTGATGACAAAAGCAATGCCACCATACCCCTGTCCGGCCGGACGAGGGAACGGGATAAGTTCATAGTTGTCAGAAGTCAGAGCAGTGATGAAAGCTTCATCACCCTCAGATTTTAGCCACTTTTCAGTCAACACAGCTATGTCGACTTTTTCGCTGGTGAGAGTGTCATTCAAGTCGGATGCGATGCCACGGACCGACTGGCAGTTGAAAGAAAGAACCTTAAGTGGACGAGGGCCAGAAGTTTGTTTACGTCTCCGACGCTGGCGCTTCCGGGGCAAACACCGTCCAAGTCCCAACGAGCGAAGCCGAGCGGTAACATCGGCGGTCAGTCGGGCTGGTGACACGGCGAGAAGCTGGGTGCGCGTGTACTGTTGGTGCACAGCTGAACTGGTGTCGCTCGCGGCCACTGAAGACCGTGCGAAGTCACTGCAAGTGGGTCGAATTGGGTCACGGTGCAAGCCACGATCGGTGTCCGTGAACGAAAACAGTTCACGGGGTGGTGAAAATGTCTGCCCAGCATTGTTGGAATATGCTTTGGCGAAGACAAAAAGCCAAAATATAAAAAGTTTCACTGACATGGAGGCGCAAAGACCCTCCCATTCTGTAGCACGATACATCGCACAGTTGCACCACAAAAACCAAGCACAGGCAATCACAAAAACATTCAAAATCCAGTCAAAACATCGGAGCTCAGTGTCACTCCAACCTGCTCGGCGAATGACAGCCTTGTCTCCTTGTGGAAGCCATAGGGGAAGCTGAAGTAGAGTGAATATTGTGTGTGGCAGGTATTTGCCTAGAAGCCATAGGGGAAATCAAGGTAGAGTAGTTATTGTGTGCGCCAGGTATTTGCCTAGAAGCCATAGGGGAAGCTGAAGTAGAGTTTTATCGTGTGTGCCAGGTATTTGCTAGAAGCCATAGGGAAAACCAAGGTAGAGTGATTATTGTGTGCGCCATGTATTTGCCTAGAGCCATAGGGGAAGCTGAAATAGTTTTATCGTGTGTGCCAGGTATTTGCCTAGAAGCCATAGGGGAAGCTGAAGTAGAGTTTTCATTGTGTGTGGTAGGTATTTGCCTAGAAGCCATAGGGGAAGCTAAAGTAGAGTGGATGACATCCAGTGACGTTCAGGCATCGGATGAGGAGGTGTTCAACCATACCACCGTCCTTCCCATCAAAGGTCAGAGAAGAAACGACATCTCTCTCTCTCTCTCTCTCTCTCTCTCTCTCTCTCCTACCAATTTTGTTATGTAAATATTTATGGGCATGTCTGTCTGACTGGGTTTTTGTTCTCTTTGTTAATTATTGTGCCTGTACATATATTTTATTTATTAATTCCATTTCCCATATTCGACAGCATTGGCAGGCATTTGTTTTCGCTTTTGAGAGCCTATACAGACTCAGCTTCGTAGGCGAAGACACACAGATACTGATGTTTGTAACTATGTCGTCATTAATATGTTAGGTGGTTGAACAAAAGAAACAAACAAAACTAAAAGAGATACCAGTGGCAGAGCAGAAAGCATTTCTCACTCGAAAATATGAGCTGGAGCTACCATTTAGGCAAGATAAGTCAAAAGTGAAAAATACCAATACAATACCGTTTTGGCATATCAAGGTTTGGATGACGCCTTACATATTCACAATTTCTTGTCATGTTTTCCACGAAGTTTGGAGACTTTAAACAGTCGACTGCATTGTACACAATTGTAACATTCCCTTCTCGTGATGAATGTGTCTCTACTGATGTTTGAAGGTTTGTTTTTCTGTTGGAGAGGCGGTGGTGGTGGTAGATGAGTGTGTTGGGGGGGGGGGGGGGGGGGGGCACTGGTGGGACAGTTAGGTGGTTTCATCTCGTGCTTTTTTGTCCCGTCTTGTGTTTGTTCGTTAGTTTGTTTCATTATCAAATGTACGCGGGATACTTATAACTTTGGTGTACCTTTTCTTAAACTGAAAGTAAAGGATAATATACATTTTCTTCTTACTTTAATACCAGTTTCTCTTTCTTCCTGTCTTACTGCCATTCTCTATGTTTTGTTTTCCTTCTTTAGTTTCTTTCTCATTCTCCCCTCCCTTCATTTAGGTCCCTGGCAGGTCTTGTGAAATTCCTGTCCTGTTTAATAAACACTGTCGCGGTGACACCCCTGATATGACCCTTTGTGGTCGGCTGGGCTGTAAGTAACATTACTTCACACAGGCACACACTTAAACTGATCCGTAGACAGACATCACCTTAGTTAAAAATCCAGAGGTATCACAGTCTTCGATATTAAAACTCTCAAGATAATGTCCATAGACCGAGACACACACATACTATACAATATGAAAACGATAATTATGATATGTTTCCAGAATATTTTTTTTTCAAAAGGAAAACACGCAAGGATCCAAGGAATGATCTTGTAATAGTGCCAGGCAAAATTAACTCTTTGAGGACAGGAGTGTAATCAGTCGTAAATCTGAACCCAGATCCCTACCTTGTAACAAAGAGATGGAAAGAAATGCAATTTTTTTCCTCATATGAATCATTTTTTAGGATGGTATTTGTTGTTTATGTTTGTTGTTGTTGAATGTTTGCGTTCACTTAACCTTCACGATCAGGCTTGTGGGCCTAAAATGTCCTTCTTCTTCATCATCATCATCTTCTTCTTCTTCTGTTTTTCTTTTTTACCTTCGGTTCCATCATCTTTGACATCTCGGGTTAATCCTCAAGGCGACAAACAAATCAACGACGAAGGGATGCTGCACGCGGGGTCCCACTACTTCCCCTTCGAGTTCGCCCTGCCGGCCAAACTACCCAGCTCCTTCAAGGGCAAGCACGGCCGCCTGCGCTACTACGTGCGCGTCACGCTCTACACCGAGTGCCTCTTCTCGCCGGGCGGCCTCCACACTGAACGCACCAGCAAGTTCGCCGTCATCGGCGCCCTGGACCTCAACACCGAGCCCGACGCTTCGGTAGGCTCAGGGAGCTGGGTGGGGGAAAGGCAGGGGAGGGCATGGGGTAGATAGGGGCTGAGGAGATGGCAGAAGGGGAGAAGTGGTGGAGGAGAGGGTGGTGGTGGTGATGGTAGTGCATGTGGTTTGTGGGTTTGCGTATGTCCGAGTGTACGTGAGAGTAATTTACGAGAATCGGAGATGGGTGGCGATAGTGTATTTCAAAGACAGGCCACACGCCACAATTAGGAGTTCGCATTAAGACACTGTATGATCGTTGTATACGTTTTGAGGTCCACCATAGATTTGAGCCAGCGTTTAATGTTAAACTGACAACAGATCAAAAGAAAAATTCCCCACCAATTATTCACTCTTGTTTTGGGGAGATTTTCACCGATGAAATCACAAACAATATTCAAACACATGACCTCTCCCTTAGTTGACAGCACAGCACATTACAGGCCTTTGCACTCCACCGTGACCCTGTCTTATGCGCCAGCTTAAAGCGCCCAAGTAGTCCCATTCCTTTGATTTTAATCTGCTTGGAACCATCTGGATTGTAACTTGATGGCCGTATGAACGAAAATGAGGAGAATCAACTTTCAGACACAATTATTCTAGAAACAATCGAATTGCGCCAGTCTATAGATACTCGGCTCCTTGAGCAAAGCCCTGGCGCATTAATGTTTGGCATGCAGCCACATAGTTTCTTATTAGTGTGAATTGAGAGAGAGAGAGAGAGAGAGAGAGAGAGAGAGAGAGATATGCCACATAGTTTCTTATTAGTGTGAATTGAGAGAGAGAGAGAGAGTGTATGTGTGTGTGTGTGTGTATGTGTGTGTGTGTGTGTGTGTGTGTGTGTGTGTGTGTAAGCACGTGACGTGCATAACGGGGTAGAATGGAGTGGGCTGGGATAAAGAGAGGAGCAGTGCACATAAATGCTGTAGATGTAACAGCACACTGACGTTGGATTTGGGCCCGGAGTTTCCATTTATTACCCTGTAAATGCAGAATGAAATGTACACCGACAGGCAGTTTAGAGCTTCTCATCTTGTATTGTGTCTCTTTGCTGCGTGCATTTTTCGCGTGGGGCATCCATTATCGTGCAGACGATGAGCCGGTCTGGTGTCAAGGAGGACGATCAGATTCTCTGAAGACTTTAACCCCTATATTTGTCAGATATCCTTCTCTTCTTCTTCTTCTTCTTCTTCTTCGCTTCTTCTTCGCCTTCTTCTTCTTCTTCTTCTTCTTCTTCTTCTTCTCCCCCTCCTCCTCCTTCTTCATCTTCTTCTTCTTCCTTTTCTTCTTCTTCTCTCTTCTTTTCTTCTTCTTCTTCTTTTTTTTTAATTGATATTGTAAGCCGTGGACAGCTGATGCAAGGGCTGTGGCAGCACCCTCCTGGGTGTTGCGGGGAAACCAGAATGAGCAGCACGCAAGTCGGTGCCACTGCGGCGGTGGGGGGGGGGGGGGGGGGGGGGGGGGGGGGGGAGCGGAGAGATGATACCGCAAAATTAAAAGTGAATTAGACGACAAGTGTATGTACAAAATACATAGATTTATCCAAAAGACTGGTATATATCATCGATTCAAACTGCCGTATTATCTTCTGCCCTTTTTGAGCGATTCATGAAAGTTTTCCGACAACGAAACCAATCCTGATAATAGGAAGTAGGTCCGACGCTTCAGAACGCTTTTCAGTGGAAATGTCGCACGTCGGCACCCCGGCACGAAAGAAATAGGCTTTGCGCGCTTCCTTCTTCCTGCACCTCCCCTCCCCTCCCCACTTCTTCTCCACCCTTCCCCATACCTTTTTCCCCCATCCTCCTCCTTGTCTTTCACGCTCACCCCCCCCCCCCCTCCCTTCGCTTCCCTCAAACATCCTGTCTTTCTCCCTCTCCTTCCATAATTCTTTCCTCCATCTAACACAAACACCCATTCTCTCTCTCGCACACACACACACACACACGCACACACGCACGCACGCACGATAGCACATACGTACCCCTGCATGCACGTACATGCACATCAATAATTGTGCGTTTATCTGTCTTTAGCCATTCACATCTCTGTCTGTCTGTCTAACTGTCTCTATCTGTCTCTGTCTGTCTGTCTCTGTCCGTCTGTCTCTCTGTCCCTCTCTCCCCCTCCCCAAACATTCTTTTCTTTCCCCCCTCCCTTTCTCTGTCACTGACTATCTGTCTCTCCACCCTCGTGCAAACGTGTGCTCACATGAAAGACGAAAGCCATTAAAGAAAAGACAAACAAGAACAATCATAGGGGTATGGATTGGATAGAATTAGGTAAGTAAAAACGAAGACCTAAAAACAGAGTTGTGAAATAGAAATCTGTCTTTTCATGTTTGACAAAAACCGTTACTTTTCTTCATTTGTTCCAGAACGTTACAAACGTAGTTGAGAATGCACACATTCCTTCACCCTTCATTTGTTCAAGTGGTTGTTGCAGTCTAAACTTCTGGTCTGTGGACGTCATCGTTCCACCAGTTTTTGCTTTATGTGGGCGATGCACATGTTTTGAGCGTTATCCCACAAGAGCTCTCTCTCTCTCTCTCTCTCTCTCTCTCTCTCTCTCTCTCTCTCTTCTCTCTCATTTTTTTTTCTGTCTCTCTCTGTCTGTTGCTTCCTCTCCCCCTGCCTTCTCTCCCCCTCACCGCCCTCCTCTCTTTTCTTGCTATTTACCTCCATATCTCTCTCTCTCTCTCTCTCTCTCTCTCTCTCTCTCTCTCTCTCTCTCTCTCTCTCTCGCTTCTATTTACTACATCATTAAAGGAGGCGATTGAACCAATGAAAAGAAAAGTGATAGTAGGTAAGCACAGTAGTCGTAAAGCCAGATAATGAGTGTTTTTCCAAGAAAAAAACGTATTAAGGTACCTTCGAAAGGCCAGAAGAGCTAAAGATAAAATCGAGTGTGTTAAATACATCGAAGAGAGAAACGAATGCAGAGTGATGCTTGTCAAGAAGGATCGTGGACAGAGAGATTTTAATCATCTTTTAAGCTCAGTGGAAAATTCCAGTCAGTTTTGGAATGAAATCAACAAGAAGGAAAAAAGAAATATTATTACAAATGATCTTACAGAAAATGAGTGGGTATGACACTTTGAGTCTGTTTTGAGTGAAGGATTCGTGAAACGGTGAAGATCACGTAAATGACGAAACGGATGAAATGTTATTTGACCATAAACTGGATGAAGAAATTATTAAAAAAAAGAAATCAGTCAAACGATTAAAACACATGAAAATTAAAACAGCAGCGGGTTTAGATGGTATTTTCCTGAACTGTTGAAAAATGCAGAGCAAATAATTTTTTAATGAATATGAAGAAATATTTCAGTGCTATATTCGGTAGGAGTTTTTTTTCCCATCGAAATAGGCGGAAGCAGCAATAATTCTGCTGCATGTAAGGACGATGCCAACACCCTTTACGATTTCAGACTGTTAATTAAGATATTTCTTCCTGAGTCTGTCTGTCTTCCTATCTCTCTGTCTGTCTGTTTTCTCTGTCTCTTTCTCTCTCTCTCTCTCCCTGCCTCCTCCCCCCCCCCCTCTCTCTCTCTCTCTCCTGCTATGTCGACTTTGTCTGTCTCTTATCTCTGCAACATCTCTACGAAATTCAACTGGATAGCTGAGACTTGATGCGTCGGAGAGGGTCAATGCACTTTAAAACACCAATTGGCGTGAGGTTTCTGGCGTGGCTATAAAGCCAGCGGGAAGTGCCTGGTCACATGGCTATTGGATCCTTTGATCATCCGGACAAACGGTAGAAGAACCAGGTTGCGGGGACAGTTTTATGAAGATCTATCGTTGTAACGCGTTTCACGTGCAGGGGAACCATCGACCTGCGTTTTTATGGAGACACAATATGATTATGTGTGATGTTTGTCAGCTTTAGGAACAGGTCCCAAGTTTCATAGTTGATTCTTAAGACACATCCGCAAACCGCGGGAAAATGTGTGTGCGTGGAAAGACACATTCAAGATGAGGGTCATGTCAGCATGTGCAGCTGTGCCAGTGTCAAAACAAGCATAAGGCAAGGGTCTTCTCTTGTCAACGCGTGAAAGGTGGCATGCATTGGAAAAAAACAACCACGTTAAGTTTCTTGTGGACATACGAAGGAACGCATGTGTCAAAACAACCACAAAACAGAGGTTTTATCACATCAAAATGTAAAGGTTTGCACGTATTAAAATGAGCAGATGATTAATGTTTTAGTAGATTAATACGTAGAAGTTTGTATGAAAACAACCAAAAGATAAGTATCTTATCAACTTTTGAAAAGTGTGCAAATTAAACAACCACAAGATAATTGTTGCATTATGGCGTGAAAAATGTTCATGTGTCAACCACAGGATGAATGTCTTGTTAGCACGTGAAGGTCTGCCTGTGTTAACCACGAGAGAAGTGTCTTATCAACACGTGAAAATGTGCGTGTGTCAACCACAAAATACGTGTCTTGTCAACACATGAAAATGCATGTATCAACGAAAGGACATGTGCCTCGGCAACACGTGAAAGCGTGCATGTATCAAAACAAACACAAGATAAGGAGTCCTGTCAACACGTGGAAGTGTGTATGTTTCTCAACTCTTTCGACTCCAGGTTTTTCGCAATCCCAAAATTTCCCAGCTCTATTTGATTTCACGCTTACTCTCTTTAAATACCTGTCAACGCATCATTTCAGAAACCACTCTCTTTGCGTAAAAGAAAGCAAGATAATGACAGTTCAGAACCTGTAATGTGTTTTCTGTCCGTCCCACAATCATGAGCTGTCAGTCCTAACAGGAGCATGGCGGGAGTTGGTTGCAGAAATGCACAATCGACACCGAGCCTTGAAGTCTGAGAATTTCGAGGGCTATTTCTGCCAATCAGAAGACAATGTTATTTTTGCTGTATATGGATGAAAATAATAGAACATAATTCGGAAAGATTTCCTCTTTAACATTTAGCACTTTAATTCAACCTTTTTTTTATATCTCATTCGTATCGAAGATGAAGTGGATTTGAAACGGAAAGAAGCTGAATAAGAATCCACACTGTTTAAACTTCGTCTTTGTTTCAATGTGTGTGTCTCATTTTATTTCTAGCAGTATTGTCAAGTATCTTCGGCCACGTGATTCATCCAGGTCTGTGAACTTCTTTCTGATTGGAAGATGGAGACCTCGACGTTCACCTGTTGTGGTTGCTTTATTGTCACTCTGACGTTGGAAGGGTTGTTGACTCAGACCCGTTTTCCATGTTTGTGACTTGTGCTGATTCAGCAAGTTTGGTAATGTGTGTGTGTCATCAAGTATCACTGCCCTCAAACTAATTTAGTATCACTGTCTTTAGACTAATTTGGTGATGGGGTGTGTGTGTGTGTGTGTGTGTGTGTGTGTGTGTGTGATCAAGTATCACTGCTCTCAAGATAATTTAGTATCACTGTTTTTAGACTAATTCGATGATGTGTGCGTCGTCAAGTACCATTGTCTTCAAACTAATTTAGTGATGTGTGTATGTCTCAAAACATCACTGTCTTCAAACTTATTTGGTGACATGTGTGTCATGAAGTATCACTGTCCTCCGATTAATTTGGTGATGTGTGTGTCATCAAGTATCACTGTCCTTAAACTGATTTAGTAATGTGTGTCTTCAAGTATCACTGTCCTCAAACAAACATTTAGTATTACTATCTTCAAACTAATTTGGTAATATGTGTGTTGTCTAGCATCATTGTCTTCAAACTAATTTAGTTGTGTGTGTGTCATCAAGTATCAGTGTCCTCAGACTGATTTATTGATGTGACAGTGTGTGTCAAGTATTACTGTCCTCAAACTGATTTATTGATGTGTGTGTCATCAAGTATTACTGTCCTCAAACTGATTTATTGATGTGTGTGTCATCAAGTATTGCTGTCCTCAGACTGATTTATTGATGTGTGTGTCATCAAGTATTACTGTCCTCAAACTGATTTATTGATGTGTGTGTCATCAAGTATCAGTGTCCTCAAACTGTTTTATTGATTGATGTGTGTGTCATCAAGTATTACTGTCCTCAAACTAATGTAATTATGTGTGTCATCAAGTATTGCTGTCCTCAAACTGATTTATTGATGTGTGTGTCATCAAGTATGGCTGTCCTCAAACTGATTTATTGATGTGTGTGTCATCAAGCATTGCTGTCCTCAAACTGATTTATAGATGTGTGTGTCATCAGGTATTACTGTCCTCAAACTGATTTATTGATGTGTGTGTCATCAGGTATCAGTGTCCTCAAACTGATTTATTGATGTGTGTGTCATCAAGTATCAGTGTCCTCAAAATGTTTTATTGATGTGTGTCATCAAGTATCAGTGTCCTCAAACTGATTTATTGATGTGTGTGTCATCAAGTATTACTGTCCTCAAACTGTTTTATTGATGTGTGTGTCATCAAGTATCAGTGTCCTCAAACTTATTTAATGATGTGTGTGTCATCTAAAATTACTGTCCTTAAACTTATTTAAGTATGTGTGTGTCATCAAGAATCACTGCCTTCAAACTAAACTAGTGATGTGTGTGGTCAAGCATGACAGTCCTCCAATTTAGTCATTTGTGTGTCGTCAAGTATCACTGTCTCCATGCTAATTTGTGCTGTGTGTGAAAGAAGAGATCACCACGTCCGTCTTCAGAGTAATTTAGCGATAAGTCTGTATGTGTTTTCTCCGCCTTCAAACTAACCAGGTGGTGTGTGTGTGTGTGTGTGTGTGTGTGTGTGTGTGTGTGGTGCTTGCGTTGCTTGTGTGTGGTGTGTGTGTGTGTGTGTGTGTGTGTGTGTGTGTGTGGCCAGCTGCCAGTGGAGAACGACACGTTCGAGACAGTGGGGTCGTGGTGCTGCGTGGCCGGCACGGTGACGGCCATCCTCCGCCTGGAGCGGAAGGGGTTCGTGGTGAAGGAGGCCATCCCTGTGTGGGCCCAGGTCAGGAACCTCAGCGCCCGCACCATCCGCCGTACCATGGTGTCCCTGGTGCAGGTAAGAAGGGAGGGGGAAGGCCACGAACCTTAACTGCGTGCATAGTGGACCCGGTGTCGTATATCTGGGAACCGTGATATCTGGGAACGCGTTCCCAGATTTACCGTGATATCTGGGAACGCGTTCCCAGATTTCCTGAACTTCCAATCGTGAAATCTGTTAACTTTGTGAAAACCATGCCAAGAAATTAATGAACAAAATTGTGTCAAGAAGGCCGAAGATCTCAACTGCACCTAAATAAATTGTTTCCTACCTTATCTCGACAATCCGTTCTTTTTTCGTCTTCTTTCTGCCCTTCTGAGCTCTGAAAGACCACGTTCCCAGATATCACGGGCCTTCCCAGATATCACAGTACATTTTGGGAACGCGTTCCCAGATACCATGTTCCCAGATTTCACGGGACACCGGACCCGACCTTGCGCCGCCCGTCCGGGAGAAAAAAAAACCCTTCTGCGGTTCATCTATTTTTCAATTTACTGGCGACGGCCAAAGCCGCGCATAGTGCACCCGGCCAGACCCCGTGTGATGGGAGCTGTGACGGTACAAAGTGTCCGCAGATACAAAGTGTCCGCACGCGGATACTTTGTTCCCTGCGGACACTTTGTACCGTCACAGGAGCCGTGATTTGCCGGTCGTGCAACCCCACTTTCCCTGGCTGTCCGGGTGAAGGGGCCGAACTCCTCCTCTGATTTTTTTTTTCCACACTATTTATCTTTCTTTCCAACATGGACGACGAAAAGGTTATCGCTGCCGTGAGACTCGGATTCATTTATTTGCATAAAAAGTGACAAGAATCATACCAACAAAGATATGTTTTCTCTGCTGCTTGGGATAAATGCTAGCACAAGAAGGGGGAGAAAATGATAACTTGTAAAAATGTTATCTTCTTTTTTTCCAACAAGGTTACGAGCGAATCTGCAACTGTAGATCCAAAACTGTTCATTTCAACAAGTGCCACTCAACGATATATAGATATATTCTGTACAAAAAACTAAGAAACATCCTCATTGATTTAAAAGTCCGTGAAGGTTTTTAACACTGTTTTATTTAATCCATTTTGACGTTTTCTTTTGCGTTTTGAAAATGAGAATGTTTAAACAGATTGGTAAATCTTCAAGTTCAGATTCAGTACTCTTCATTTCAACCAAAAGTGTCAGTATCCGTGCGGGTCTACAATCAGCGCTTCCAAGGACTTGGACAACCGGATGGGACGCGGCCTTGTAATGCACGGCTGGGTCCGGGTCCAGTATGCACGCAGCCATTGTCCTAAACGGTTTATGTCGAAACGGCTGGAGTAATGAAGATGAGGAAGATTTATATTGAGCTAGCCGAGCGAACAAATGGTTCTCACCTCGCTGTACAGTGACAGCGTAAACAATGAAACGAGAGGATAGAACGTGCATGCGCACAATTCTACAGAACCGCAGATTTTCACATTCACCTGAAATGTTGTCACAGACTAACACACACACTCGCACACTTACACGCACACGCGCGCGTACGCAAAGAGCGCGCGCGCGCGCGCGTACACACACAACACACACACACACACACTGTCTCTCGCTCTCTCTCTCTCTCTCTCTCTGTCTGTCTCTCTCACGCACCCCCCCCCCCTCCACAAACACACACACCCACCGCATTGACGCAAATTATACAGCAAAGGAGCCAGGTAAGGGACACACAATCAACGTTTGAGGAGGGACGGATGGGCGGTGTTAAACAGGAAAAAACTTTTTTTGACGAGGTGTGTTTTGAGAGCAGTTTTAAAGGAATAAAGCGATTTCGCAGGACGGAAGTTGGGTTTGGGCGGATATGTGGGTGTCTTGTAGGTATTAATGGAGGAAAAGATGGCAGCATTCATCACAAACGTTGTGCTTCCCTCACCAAATGTTAGATTCTGGGTCATGTCGTCTTCACTCTTTTCTTTTCAACTGGCTTTTTGGAAAAATGCATGCATTCATCTGTGATTTGTTTTGTTCTTTCATTGAACGTAATTATGTTCGTGTGTGCGTCTGATTTTGAATTAACCAAACGTTATTTGTAAGCAGTGGGCTGCAACTACATTGTTCATGTAACAGGTATCACATTATGTGCAAATAATGCATCATTTAACAAGATAAATCATAATATGTGATCGATTTATCGGTAGATACAAGAAATGACAAATAATGAATGATGTAATCAGACAAACGGGAAATTTTGAAAAATACGTAGCGGTTGCCTTTTGTTTGCAATACAAATTTTATATGATTCTGTGGTGGCCTGATATGTATATGATTATGCTGCATAGGTATTCACAAACAGTGCTCTATATACATCCAGTTTTAACGTTATCTATCAAACTACAGTGCTTTATGTTTCAGGACTGATTTTTAATGGAATGAAATATCCTGTGTTTATCCAAATTATGCGTTTTAATATAGCGTTTAATGTTTGTGTGTGTGTGCAAACGGACATGCGTGTGTGTGTGTGTGTGTGTGTGTGTGTGTGTGTGAGTGTGTGTGTGTGTGTGTGTGTGTGTGTGTGTGTGTGAGTATGTGTGCGTGTGCGTGCGTGCACGTGCGTGTGTGTGCGTAGACCGTGTTTGTGTGCATGCGCGCACTCATGCGTGCATGTGCATTTTCTTTTTTTTTGGGATAGAGAATAGGGAGCTAGATACAACATATATATATGCATAAGTTCATATGAGTTTGTGTATGTGTGTGGAGAAAACTGTTCTAGAGTGAGTGTAGGTGTGTGTGTGTGCGTGTGTCCATGTTTATTAATGCATGTTCCAACATCGATTACCGCGCTTCAGTCCACATGCATCAGAGCACACCGACATCCTGCTCCTACCTCATCTCCCTGCCGTCCCTGTTCTCCCTGCATGACTGTCCCCCGTGGGAAAGCCGGGGGCTGCAGTATAATTAAGTTCCTCGCCTCCTGGATGTTCCGTGCTAACACTTTCTTCTTTTCTGTCACTCTCGTTCACTTTGCCTTTCTTTTTTCTCCTCTCTCTCTCTCTCTCTCTCTCTCTCTCTCTCTCTCTGTGTATTCCATCTGCTGCGCCATCTGAGTGGCATTGCACCTATGCCTTTCATTCCGACTCCCCGACTACGGCCATAGTCCGTCCCGAACCGTCACAGCAATCACAGGGAGCAGTCAGTGTCAAGTCGTCATGAGGCACCCTACCGGAGGAGACACTGCACTGCTGCCGTGTCTCATCGGTGGTGTTCAGTGGTACCTGTTCTGATCCAATATATGCATGACACTACCTGCTAAGCCCCTTACTGACGACAGTAATTGCTCAGGCGCGGAACCGGCGTGAGAGAGATCTCCTTCCAGAGGGCGCCATCACGTTCGTGCAACGACAGTCCCCAGGAATTTGGCAGTGATCCCTACAGAATCTAGCGAAGGCCATAGATGTGGAGAGCCGATCGAAACTTAGGCCACTACGACAGCAGGGCATGAAGGACCACAGAATTCAAGACATTTTTTTTATTTTAAATGTTGATTGATGAGGATGATGAAGATGATGCTCAGGATTTCCATTTTGGTCTTACTCTGCATAACACTATTATACTCTACGCTTAATTTCATAATGAATATGGTGTCGGCTAGGCCAGAGAGATACAGGCATCTACAGCGTTAGTCAGGAAATTCGAGCATTCTTCAAAGAGATGCATCCATTAAGTGGTTGAAACTCAACTGTGAGATCCCAGGCTTGCCAGTTGAACCCATAGCAAATTCAACCGTAGGACCTGGTCGGGGCAGAAAATTCCCACAAGTAAATTTGCCTTTCTTTTTTTTTTTTTTTTTCCTTACGTTACCGTCGACTGCTGTTTTCCTGCCTTTGTAGACCATTCCCCTTTCTTCAGTCTGAAAACGTTTACACATGAATGTGTGCGTGTGCGCGCGTGAGTGTGTGTGTGCGTGCGTGGTGTGTGTGTGTGTGTGTGTGTGTGTGTGGTGTGTGTGTGTGTGTGTGTGCGCGCTGAAATGTGACGACTAAGTTGTGAAAATTGTACTAGCTATCCAAACTGGACACTGGCTGTACGTTCTGAGGAGTCTGTTAGCCCATATGACCAACTTTAGTTGTTTTTTTATCACATTTCTACGATTTTCATCATTTCTGAAGCTTTTTGTTCAATCTGGTATCGATAAACCCAGGAGAATTTTGGCTCTTTCAGCACGGCCTGTTCTCATCCATCGTAATGTTGTCAATAGTTTATTATTGATTCCTTTCGATGTCTGTGCAGGCTGTGACCTTCTTTTCAAAATGTGTCTTTTTGTTTTCCCCATACCAGTTTGACAGCCCTAAAGGTACCCTTGTGGTCGGCTGGGCTGTCATGATGAACACTATGAACTTTGACCCCTGGCTGATTTTGCTCACACAGACAGTGACCTACTACTCGTACCGGGGTCGCTTCACCGAGTCCACCGTGCTGGTCACCATGTACAAGGGCAGCGTGGCGCCCCGAGGGAAACAAACCTGGAACCGGAACTGCTCAGTGTGGCCCACCGTGCCCCCCTCCCACCTCCGAGGATGCAAGATCATCGACATTCAATACAGCATCGAGGTGGGTTGTTCAGGATGACTGGGGGGGGGGGGGGGGGGATGTAGTAGAGGGTGAAAAACTTTGTTCGCAGAGTGTCCTCGACACAGCAATATTCACCTGTATGTTTTCAAAACAACCGCGCCCTATGTCGAAAATCGGTATCTGACAGAAGTTTTATGTTGTGAAAATTCTAATGTTACCTGTCAGAGTTTTATGTTGTGAAAATGCTAACATCACCCGTCAGCTTGCTTTACTCTGATACAAATATGTCTAAACAAGCAAAAGCAAAAAATAAATAAGTAAACGAAGTCGCTTAAGTCTTCGTTGTGGTAAGGTTAACAAGGAAAGAAATTCCCAGAGCAGTGTATTAGGTGAATGTTTTCACATGGACAGAAAACAAATAACTTTTTGTCACATCTCAGCTGATGTCTCTAAGAATTTTGGGGGATTATTGTTTTCTTTATGACTTCTTTGCTTTTTTTAAAAATGTTTCGTAACGTTACTCACCCTGTGACAAAGGCCATCGCGCCATCATTAAAATGTTCAAGTTCTCTCTCTCTCTCCTCTCTCTCTCTCTCTGTGTCTCTGGTGTTTATAAACAGATATAAAGAGCACACACACACGCACACACACAAGCATTCACACACACACACACACACACACACACACACACACACACACACACACACCTCTCTCTCTCTCTCTCTCTCCCTCTCTCTCTCTCTGTCTGTCTGTCTCTGTATGTTTATAAACAGATATAAAGAGCACGCACACACACAAACATTCAACACACACACACACACACACACACTACACACACACACACACACACACACACACACACACACACTCTCTCTCTCTCTCTCTCTCTCTCTCTCTCTCTCTCTCTTTCTCAGTATACGACCTCAGTGTCTGACCTCTCTGTGTGTGTCCCCCAGCTGTACATCAAGCCGGCAGGTCTGGCTCGCCGCATCAAGCTGCCCGTGGACATCATCATCGGCACAGTGCCCCTCCGGGAGCGTCAGCACAAAGTCACCTGCCACCCCCTCATCAATCCCCCTGGAGGGGACGCCTCCACCTTCCCCTTCCCCTTCTTCAATGAACCCACGTCTGATCAGGTGAGGCTGTGCCGAGTGTGTGCAATGTGGGTAGGTTTTGGGTTTGTTCAGGGTTGTGTGTGTGTGTGTGTGTGTGTGTGTATGTGTGTGTGTGTGTGTGTGTGGTTGTGTGTGTGTGTGTGTGTGTTTTGGCCTCAGTTCTTTGCAGTCCATAGAGTAATCTTGTTTTTCTTTTCTGGTGGGCTATTTGTTTTTTGTTGTTTTTTTTTTTGGGGGGGGGGGGGGGGCTGGTTCGCGCGCGACTGTGTGCGTGTGTGTTTGTTTTTGCTTCTTTTATTATTTTGTTTTTTTAGGGCCTCACAAGCCGTCTTAAATGCAATAAGGAAAGAAAAGTTTCTTACAGGACTGACATCACAACTTGGTTATCTAATCTTTCCTGACAGAACAAATTGACTAATTGCTTACGAATGAGCGCGCACACGTGTTTGTTGCGTGTGTGTGTGTGTGTGCGCGCGCGCGCGCGCGCATGTGTGTGCGCGCGGGGGTTTTTTTTTTGTAAATTTTTTTATACTGCTAGAGTGTCTTGCTTCAATTGGAAACGAGTGCATATAAATGTTGTAGTTTCGTTGTTGTCGTTTGTTGTATCAAATGCTTTTGCTTTTGCCTGTCTTCTTTTATGATTAACCTAGTATCTAGGGGTTTGTTAATTAATAGAGCAGAGTCCGTTTTTTGGTGTATGAAATGTGTATGAGTTGGTTTCTGGAGCTCACATGCTGTGTATGTGCCCTCAATCTCAATAACACCATAAAGCTGTATCACAAAAAATGGAGGGTAGGAAGCAGGTAGAGGAGAATGAGAGAGAGGGAGAGAGAGAGGAGAGGCAAAAAACTGAATTTCGCGTGTTTGTTTACGGGGCCTAGCATTAACAAGAAGGGCCTTCAGTCAGATGATCAGACAGTTCAGCTCCGAGTTGACGGTCGTGAGTTCAAACCATTTGTTGTATCGGACTTTTTTGCCTTGAAACCCCCTACCGCTCCGCCCAGCAGTGAGTAGGTACCTGCTTTAGGTCAGAGGAGTTGAAGCGGCGGACGGAGAGGGTGTGGCTCCGTCTTCTGTGACGCCGTGCCCTAAACATGTCGAAGCTCTGATAGTTCACTGCCTGCGCGGTCATCCGCCTATGGGACTTTCACCTGATGTCAGCTCAGATGGCATTTTTACGCGTTGCCTTCTTACCCACGAAGGGCGAAGGAGATGGAAAAGCTATTCAGAAGACGTGAGAAGGAAGGGAATAGTCTATGTGCGTGTATGACAGCGTGTGTATTTGTGTTTTGGCCGATATGTCGACTCGTTTATGAATAATTCGTTCATGTGTGTTGGCACTGTAAGGTATTTAAATCTTATTGTGTGGTTAGCGATAAAACAAAACAGAGTTGAAGGAGGAATTGATGGGGATTTACAAGAAGCTGCCAACTGAACTTTGCAAAAGGTTTTAATTTTTTTTTCAAATTTGATTTATGTCCAGAACCAGCAACACATTTTCAGCACGTCCCTCAGATTAAAGATTATATCATTAAGGCACAATGAAGCAAAATACATGTGTATATGTATGCGAGTGAGTGAGTGAGTGTGTGTGTGTCTGTGTCTGTGTGTGTGTGTGTCTGTGTGTTTGTCTGATTTTGTGTTTTAGAGACAGACTACACGTGTGTGTGCATATGCGAGAGAAGGCTGAAGCTAGGGATTTTACCAGGAAGAGCTTGAGCGAGTGCTTAAGCAAAAACAAGTTGCCCGGCAACCATGAAGGAACTTGTCAATAATGTAAGACCGAAAGCTGGAAAATATCTGGCCTTAAAGACAATGGAGCAACTGAAGACGAGGTGGAAGTAAAGGACCAATAAGAGTGCCAGATGCAGGAGGTAGATGTCAAACTTCGGTCTTGAGACAGCGCCACCAATCCACAGTAGTTGAAAGTAGTTGTCATTTGCAGTATTTGCGTAATTCTATAACTCTCCGACATAGATGTGGGGCCAGAATACAGGTCCAGAGTTTACTGTATGTCTGCAATCTTCAGCCTGCATGTACCTATACAAAGATAGGAGACATTGAAAACTGTTCACGCATAGGCTAAACGAGACGTTGACAACTGTTCACGCATAGGCTAAACGAGACGTTGACAAAACTGTTCACGCATAGGCTAAACAAAACAATCAGAAGAGAGTCTTCATTTTGAATCCCTAGAGAGCTGCTAAACCATAAACTCACGGCCAGTCTAGTAGCATTGTACATACTTCGAGAGTGAACGCTAACTGCCCGTTCTTTGGTGTCATTTTGTTAGTGTGGCTTTTTTTCTTCTGGAACCGTTATGTGTTTCATTAATTTTTTTGCCTTGTGTTATCGCGGGCGAAATGAATCAATCGAAATGGCTGACTGTCGTAGCACTGCTCATTATTTTGTGTATGGCCTAAATATGAAAACTGTTTAGTTATTATGAGTGTGTGTGGTAATTGTGTGTTTTTGGATGTCGTCTCCTCCAGTACAGGGTTTTCCCGGCTTTTCTACGTGGTGACTTGAAAGGGCTGGTCTATGATAAAATTGAAACTGAAAACCCCAACTGTCGCTCCAGTCCTCTCTGTCTCTGTGTCTGTCTGTCTGTCTGTCTCTCTCTCTCTTTCTCTCTCTCTCTCTCTCTCTCTCTCTCTCTCTCTCTCTCTCTCTCTCTCTCTCTGTCTGAAAGTCAGTTTTTGAGATTCATTGCAGGGTTACAGAATAAACAGTGGTCCATGTGCCGTTGTTTTTGTTTGGTTCCCACATCCTCGCCACCCCCCCCCCCCCCCCCACCTCATCTCCCCCGCGCAACGGATGCTGCCATGTCTGTGTTTGGGTCTTGTGGCAATGTGGCCAACAGCTAAGTGTTTGTATTGTGACTTGACATCTGCTGGCATTGTTTACAATCTTCACTGCCTGAAGGCAACAGAGTTGGGTGGTGTGCACCCTCCTGATGCGGCGTCGGCGCGGTGCCAAGAATGAGTCATTTAGGACACCAGGAACGTTGTTTCAAAATCCCCCATGACCGTACCTTTAAAACTGACACGTACGATGTAAGTTCATCAGAACCTAACAAACAAGCGTACACTGTGTTTGGTGTCGTTATTGTTTGCAGGTATTTCTGTCCGACATGAGCTTTCACAACATGGTGCCCACGGCTCCACCGTGGGAAGAGGACGATGACATCCCCTGACCCCGTGTTGCCATGGCCATGGGGTCAAGGTCAATGGACGGGACTGAGATGCTGAGTAAGTCTGTGTTGGTAGATTTCTCTTTCTTTTTCAGATTGTCAACAAGAGTTTTCCCAGTTTGATTGCGGCCAGTGCGGCAAACACATCAAGTACACTTATAGGCGGGCCTTAATAAGCAGAAATGAGTGTAGACAAGCAGTGACATGCAGCTTGTGTTAGGACCCCTCCCTCCACCAATAGGTGCGCTTCTCCCTGAAACCAAAAACGATGGGAGCAACGGAGGGATGGAACGGGGGCTTCCTACACTCCGGACCTCTTCTCCTCCTTACATCCCCACCCCCACTTCCAAAAAAAACAACAAAAAACACAAACAAACAAAATGGGGATCGCGGCCTTTGTGACCGAGTTTTATATATAAAGAATTCCATGGCCCAATTAATTTCAACAGCTTGGTCGTTGAACTTTACCTCTGCGTAGCATTTCTGGTAGTCGGTTGTGGGATTTGATCCCCCTTGACCTCTGTCTTGGACACACCCCACACACCCTCTAAGCCCCTACCCACAGTCCACTCCCAATACAAAGTGATCAGCTAGGTGTCGAAGTTTTCGACGGAAGACTCGGACAAATACTTTACATCTGGTCCTCTATGGACTGTCTTCGTATTATAAATCATTACATTGAAAATACGGCTGAACTCTATACAAAAAATGTGAGTTTTGAAACTAGCTATAGGTGTTGATACATAATTCGTTATTCAGATGTACGGAATGCCTTCCGAACAAGGAACATTTTCAACCACGCTAATCCCTGCATTTCTCCTCCGGAGTCGTAGAGAGGAGACTGAGTGACATTACCGAGTATAATGTACTCCCCAGATAGGTTTTTTGAAAGGGAATAAATACCTCAGCTTAAACTTTTTGGAGGGTGTAAAGGTAACGAAAAGCTAGCCAAACATTGAATGTTGAAAGCTTGATGACTTGTAAAGAAAGCATTTTCTTGTTTTGGACTTGCACAAGCAGCTAGCGTTTAATTGGCTGCTTAACAGTTTCGACAGATTGGCTTGCTGCGATTGGTTTTTGTAACCAAGCACATGAATTATGCTAAAATGCTTTGAAAGATGCCTCATAATGTCCATATTGCTTTCATCGATTCGTTCATTCATTGAATCACGGATTCATTCATTCATTTATCTATTTAAGAGTGAATTCCCTTGAACTAATTTCGTTCAGTACCGATGACGCACGCAGAAAAAAAAACTTTTGTCAAAATGCAGTCTGTCATATTTCGCGGAAGAAGGTGTAAACAGAACGTTGCCGGGTCTCGCATCGGACAGTCAAAGTGGACGCATTCGACGTTGATGTAATGCGTAGACGTACTTAGTAACAAAATTCCGTCGTGCCTGAAGGGTATGTATTCGCACGCACAAAAGCACAGTACGGGAAGCCCTGATAAACTGTTGACAATATCATGTGTGTAATACTTAATGCACTGTGTGGCCTGTTATGCTTTTCGCCATATCCCTTCATCCTGTTTTTCCCATGTACTCTTTTCTGCTATCTCTGTACATTTTGGGGATTTTTTTTTTGGGGAATAAGTCTGGAGCTTTGGCACAGTGGGTGATGGTGGTGTCTTGTGTTGCAGCTGATGCAGTCTGGACGTTCCAGAACCTCTTGCCTGCTGGCTAGCTCAGCTCTCGTCTCTACCGACGATGATGCGTCATGGTCTTCACAGTCATGTTTCACGCCCTTTGCGGTCAGAATTCCAGAAGGACCTGCCTTGAAACTTGATGACGCTGACAAAGAACACCTGGGTGTTCTGCCATGGGGAACTGACACACCATTGTGCTGTCGGGGGGTGTGGCCGCCATTGTGGCAAGTGGGAACTGGCGTGATCTTTTTAATTAATGAAGTACCGACAGCAGACCGGGCCACGGATCTGGACGCTGGGTAATATGTAACGAAGATAAACTCAACGTGAGAGACTGCAGAACTCAACCGCTCCATGGGAACTTTACACGCAAGTCGCACAATGAACGCCACGACCATTCAGCTTACGCCTCCCGACAGGTTTGTGTGCAAACCACACGTCCAGTCTTGATTCGGTGTTTTGAGTCAGGAGACGGAGGAAGACGGAGATAGTGGGCATGAGGTATTCGGTGAGGAAAGTTGGACCGCTGCTGCCCTGCGATTACACAGGACAGAGAGTGTCGGGTGAGATGGAACCCTGTGACAGTGTTCGCTATGCAGGTTGTCAGGACTGTGACGGATTATTATGGCTTACCTACGGGTGTTTTCTGTATATGTATATATATTACATCTCAGTCGGCATATTATTAAAAGGGAATTATTATACATTAACTATATGTATCCAGATTCAGAATTGCTTCAGATGGGTCGACCAGAGTTGTACAGTATCAGGTGATCTGGTTAAATGAGTGCGCGCGCACGTTGTGTGCATGTGTGTGTGTGTGTGTGTGTGTGTTTGTACAAACCAATAGAAGGCTAATCTGATAATAAACGAGACTCGGTCAGAAAGTGTGTGTGTATGTGTGCTTGCAAGTGCGTGCGCGCTCAGTGTGAGCATGTGTGTGTGTGTGTGTGTGTGTGTGTGTGTATCAGATACTATTGTCCCATTGTTGTTGATAATTTACTCCAGGGGATTTATGTGGTGCGGCAGGCAAGCCGACATGAAGAAGTCCAGTGACTTAGATCACAAACATCACAGTGCCATCCAACAATATTGACGAGTGTGCATGAGCAGACGTCGTGAAAAAAACTCGCTGAAATGTGAAGTGAACTATCTATGAAGTGTGACCAGTGTTGAGTGGCTTTATGATAGAAAGAAGACCTTACAAGAACAAAAAAACCGTCGACTGACCGTCTAGATCCCTAACATCAACTACTCTTTCGATATGTTGTGAAATTAGCTTGGATTTCATGTTCCCTTGATTTCATATATCACCGTACTGGTTTGTTAGAGTAATAAGGTTCTAATTCCCCGCTGTGTCCACGACATGTTTATTTATATGTATTCGTCTCGGTTGCATTAGCAGTGTAGTGTAGTGTATGCGCACTAGTCTGCGAGTGGACACGCCTCTTTCATGAGTCTGAAACTCTAATACACGTGAAACCAAAAAACGCAACAGTGTGCTGTCGTGATCACTGAGAACTGGGGCACTGAGAGTCCATGGCGTCAGAGACGTAAAACAACACACTGGATTGTGAGGGTATAAACGCCACCCTCTGAAGCATTCAGATGGTAACCAGTGTGCGTGTAAGCGTCCTTGTGCGCCAGGTCTGGGGTCCTTCGGTTCTCAGTTACTGCTGTATGAAACTGCAATAAGTGTAAGTCTTAATTCGGTGGTTTTCATGAATGGGTAGTGAGTGTGTTTGACGAAACGTATATAGAGAAGTGTATACTTGTTACATTCATAGCTGTTGGTGCTGTTTTGTCTCTGTGTGTGCGTTTATCTTTTTAGCTGTTGGTGCTGTTTTGTCTCTCTGTGTATGCGTTTATCTTTTTTTCTCCAAGTTCTTTGTCTATTTATGTTATGTTATTACATTGTTGTTATTTTCTCGTTTTTTTTTTTTTAGTTTGTTTTTGGAAATTACCAGTCTGTGGGTGTGAATAGTTTGCTTTGTATTGTTATTTGCTTGGTTTCCTTCGACGGTGAGTAATTTTCTTATTATTCCGTCTGTTTTATGGAGATTTTCTTGTTAGTGCGTTTGATGGAGATTATTTGAAAAAGCACTGTGGGTCCTTGCTATCCTTCCGTTTCGGTTTTTGTTTATACACAGATGTGTGTTATCATCTTTTTCCCACACGAATGGATCATATGTGTATGGACTGACCAAAGGTGACTAATATCGCGCTGAGGGGCTGAGCCTTTCTGATTCAACAGACGAAAGGACCGGTTCCCGCCATTAAAACAGTAGAAACTTCTTCTTGCTCGTGTTTAATGTGTGTGACAGTGCGCGCGCGTGCGGGCGCGTGCGTGCGTGCGTGCGTGTGTGTGTGTGTGTGTGTGCCGTGTACGTCAGTATGTGAAACAGGAGAGAAATGGGACCAGTGATATCGAAGGCTAGTCTTTGGGACATGATATCATACACATGAAGTTGTTCCATTCGATTTGGGGGATGAATCTCATTAGTGTTTTACGGGTTTTGAGACATGTCGTCATGAAAACGATCAAAAATGGTCACTGAACACTAAAAATGCCGTCAGGGGATCGTTCTGGATCTGCTGAACAATGAACAGTTTTGATCTCTCTCTCTCTCTCTCTCTCTCTCTCTCTTTTCTCTCAGGCAGGGCAAGAGTGATGTTTATATATGCACGTCTTGATTATCACGAAAACAAATCCTATGACGGAAGTATGCTCGCTGTCGCAATGCTGATGTGAGACTCCGTGCTCAGCTAGGCTATAAACATGAAGGAGGTATGACCACTCACAGGTGTAAAGCGTGTGTGCGTGTGCGTGTGTGTGTGTGTTTCTAAATGGATCACGAGGCAGATTAGCCACTTTGATGAACGTTTATGTTCTGTGCTGCTCTTGGTTTTTTTTTCAAGCAAATTTTGAAAAAGGAAAAATGTTTTGAGAATGAAAAAAAAAGAAGCTCATTGCAAGCTTATTCTTGTGAGTAGAATATGAGGTCTGTGCACTTACTAAAGAATTTCAAATCTAGATTTAGACCTGAAATGATTGTAAAACCAAAAGAAAAGAAAACCTGGCCAATGGAGAGGCCTATGATAAGAAATTAAATTTTGTAACGATTATAAAATCTCTTTCTTCTATTTTCTAAGATAAATAGAATCTGTACAAATCGAAGAGGTTTACAGGTTGATGCAGGATGTGTGAAATGTAAACGATAACAAATCCGGACACTCTACATGTTGCATTTGTTGTTGTTAGTGTATATGATTTCCCTTGTGCAATCTTACATGAGAGAGAGAGAGAGGTGTGTGCATGTGTGTGTGTGTAATTGAGTGTATGTGTGTGTGTGTGTGTGTGTGTGTGTGTGTGTGCGCGTGCACACACATGTGCATGTATGTATGTATGCATCTGTGTGCGTATGCATATCCAAGCGCACACTTGCACTCGTACGAACGTACACACTTTCACATGTTTGTCAAAATTCCGTCCTGGTATCTAACGATAAAATTTGCATACCTTGTGCAAGGAGCTGGGGTTCAGATTCTCTTGTGAATTTCATGCATCAAATTCATTCCTCTGGTCGTCAGCGAATAACAACGGTTTCGTCCTGTGGGTAGTTCTTCAGGCAGCTGCAGGCTTCTCTGAGTCACCTCAGGAGAATCACTCCCACATGATTGCATGTGTACTTCTAACTCCAATTTGCACGTTTTATTTTCTGCTGCAGTCTTGATACTGCACGTCGTATTCACTGCTGCTATCTTGATATTGCACGTCATATTAACTGGTGCTGGCGTCATACTGCATGTCATATTTAGTGGGCATGCATACTGAAAGAGATCAAATCAAAAAAAAAATTTGTGCCAGCCCCAAACACACACACACACACACACACACACACATGGATTGCGCATGTCCAGCGAGGAGGCTGCCTGGTTTTTGGAGCTCCCGTTTTAAATTCATTTTTACATCTTTTACGCCTTACATAGTGCGACCCCTTGTTGCCAAATTTGCTCCAGGGCCCAACAGTCTGAGTCGCACTATTTTATGTTATTTTATTTTACTTTTTAACATGCGCGCTGGTGACCTACTCGTTTTTGAGTGAACCAGTATTTTAGGAAGAAGAAGAAGAAGACACACACTCGCTCACACACACACACATACACACACACACACACACACACACACACACACACACACACTTGCTTGAGAAGTAAAAAAAAAAAAAGGGACGTGAGTGTGTATCCTTATCAAGAGAAGGTAAAACATGCTTTGTGTAGAGTATTATTCTAACAGAGGTTATTTCCCTTGATTCAGTAAAAACAAAAAGGGACGTAAGGCTGTATCTTTATCAAGAGAAGATAACACGTTTTTGTGTAGAGTGCTCTTCAAACGGAAATTATTTCCCTTGATTCCTTAACCGTTGCACAGAGAGAGAAAGAATATGTGCGCGCGAGTGTGTGTAGGCTTGTGTGTGTGTGTGTGTGTGTGTGTGTGTGTATTAGTGTTAGGTTAATATCTATGTATAGTTACAGCATAATGAGGTAAATACGAGGTAATCATTAAAAAAAAATAACAACACGGTAGCATTATTAAATGGCATTGTAGCCTGATTTTATGTTCATGAATTTTGCTCTCCATCCTGACTACGATTATTTTCGTTTTCGTTGCTTCTAAAACAGAAACGTCTCTCTCTCTCTCTCTCTCTCTCTCTCTCTCTCTCTCTCTCTCTCTTATATATATATATATATATATATATATATATATAAAACTGCAATTGTCAAAACAGTTCTTGATTATGCTCCATAATGTAGGGTGTTTCAAAGCAAGTCTTCCTCACAGCGCGCAGCTGGATTAAATATTGACGATTGCCCTCTATTATATATTAATAAATGGCTCTGTTTGGATTGATTCGATTTCTTGCCCATTTCCATTTACGTCTGGACATTTTCAAAACATGTGACAACTCACATCCTATCTCACCAGCAGCACTGAATGATTTACCTACATTTTTTTATGCAGTGAAATATTATCATTTCCTGGTCTGTCTCCAGATGACATCTTCACATTTACTTCTTCTTGTTATCATTCTTGTTACTACAGCCATCAAGGCCTTCAGTAGCCTTTGCAGGGAATATATTCATTATAAGAGTGTATAGTTGTTTACATATTCCGTGAAAAGCCCGAATTAGCTTTATAATTCCCTCCAGTTTGAAAGAGATTCATTCTGTTTCAATTTTTCATCTGTCTTACTCTTTACCTTTCACACTTTCCTCTACTTCTGTTCCCATTTCACTTTGTGTAATTGCAAAGCCTCTGCATGTTTGCGGCTTTTTCTTTTTTTAAGACTACCAGTGCACTTGTTGCCTTCTGATTTACGTTGCATTCTTTTTTCTTTTTTTTTTACCACATGTCTTCAAACTAATTCCTTAATGTATTGCACATCTGATTGTTTTAAGTATTTTCTCCAGCAAAAGTAAGCACTGAAAAAAAAAAACTTGTGTTTTTCTCTGTCCTTGTTGAAAAATGTCAAGCGATTCAGTCTGAGTAAAAAAAAAAAAAAAAAAAAGACAAACAAAAAAAACTACACCTGAAATCACAAACAACATACTCCAGTGCAGAGGTCGCATGAGTCAGAGTTTAACAATCATCTGATTTTTTTCTCTAACAAGACGAGCATCATAGTGCATAGTCCAGGAAAAATAAACACATAGCCGCATCAGACTTGAACATCCATTAACATCAGAAAGTAACCTTATTAAGTTTAAACGATAAACAAACCTAGAGGGAGAAATTGAAGTGAATTATCTTCATGACAATATATTGCTTGAGTAAACTTTTGAGGAAGTTGGGGTTCGACGTTATTATAGCCTACTTCATTTCTTACCCTCAGAATACAAAACCGTGCTCAGGCCCCCGAAGATGTAAATAAGACTAAACAGGTCATGGCGAATAATACTGCGGTTGAGGCATCTTATAACCTAGCCGTCCAGTGCTTACAAACATGCTTTCTTCATTGTTGAACAAAAGGTTATTTATGTGATATTTATCACTTGAAAAATGTGATATTTATCACTTGAAAAATGTGATATTTATCACTTGAAAACAAAATGAATACTGAATACTATAACAGCAATAATGACAGGTAAATTGGATTTATGACTCAGAATAAGATCAGACCTTCTGAACAGAATGTGGAGTGGGTATTTGAGGTGTCATAACAATCTGCTTCAGCGAAACACAGTGTTGCCCGACTTATGTCTCATAACCCGAATAGAACGATCGTTTAGAACCCTTCCTGTATGACACATGTTTTATCAAGTCTGTATTTTGTTCAAAGATGATGGCTACATGTGTGTGTGTTGTGTGTGTTGTGTGTGTGTGTGTGTGTGTGTGTGTGTGTGTGTGTGTGTGTGTTGTGTCGTGTGTGTCGTGGTCTGTGGTGCGCGCGTGCGTGCGTGCGTGGTGTGTGTGTGGTGTGGTGTGTGGTGTGTGTGTGCGCGCGTGCGTGTGCATGCGTGTGTACTGTTGTGCTTTTGTGTGGGAGGATGCATTATGTAATGGATCGTTGGAGAAGCGGGGAGGGACTGAGGGGGAGGGAAGTGGGGAGAAACAAGACATAATCGTTTCAAAAGACATAATGTTTGTGGGGAAGGGCTTCAAAAATGTCATTCCCCCCCCAACACACACACACACACACAGCGCGCGCACGCGCACGCACGCATACATACACAGATGCACATACTCATGCGCACACCTCACACACATGCACACTTGCATGAACACACGCATGCGCGCGCACGCACGCACGCACGCACACCACACCACACACACACACACACACCACACACACACACACACAACACATTAACGACAGTATCAAGAGGAACATATACTGAAACTGCTTTATTTCCGTCTGGCACAAACAATTCCGAACGGAGTACATGCAGAGAACACAAGGTATGTTAAACAAGGATGACATTCCGAAGTGTATTCAGCACACACTGTATGTCTTCACCTCCAACGCTACACACAGCCTACACAAATGCTTCACTGAACAAGACACGGTGTTTTGGTCACACATGGCAGCTGGCTGGCAGAACCTAATTGCTGAGCTTAAATTCCATCGTCAAAATAAAGAATATGACAAGAAAAATGGATTGAATGAATTGACAGTACTTTTACCCTTAACAGTTTCATAGCTCTTTTTCTCATAACACGAAAAAGTCACTAACCACGCGTCTGCTTTTCTCTTTCCACCAACATGAACGAGATAAACCTAAGTCTGAAGAAGACCTAAGAGGTCGAAACGCGTTGTGGTTTGTCTTGTAATTTCTTTGTCCTTGTTTTTGGGGGGACTCACTAAGAATTATTCTCAACATTTGTTTCAATTTCCGCCTGCAGTTCCTCACTTTGAAAGTGAGTTAAACTTTTTTTCTTCCTCTTTTGTGTTTGTTTCTTTGTTTGTAGTACTATGCAGTGCGATGAATGCACTCCGGGTATCAGCAATGGTAACAACAAGCCTCGTGTAGTCCTTGGGTACCGTTTATTCGAGGGGTACAGGGCATTTGTCCATGGACACCTTTCCCAGCCTCTTTCCTCTGAAAACGAATAGGTTTGTTAGTTAGCTGCTTAGTTGGTTAATAAGCTACATAGTTGGTAAGTACGTTAGGGAGTGAGTAAGGTAGTGCGTTTATTCAGAAAAAGAGAGAAATCATCAAGAGATCACAGAGCACATACATCAACAGCGGCATGAAAATGAAGGAATGATCAAACCTTATCCATGTTTATGTTAGAGGAGTAGTGCCGTCAAAGGGATAAGAGGGGAGGGAGAAGGGGGAACGTTGTAGGTAAGGGACGGACAGCTGTGGGAAGGGTGATAATGGGGGCATACGAATGAAGGTGTGTGTGTGTGTGTGTGTCTGTCTGTCTGTCTGTCTGTGTGTGTACATGTGTGTGTGTGTGTGTGTGTGTGTGTGTGTGTGTGTGTGTGTGTGTGTAGAGAGAGAGAGAGAGAGAGAGAGAGAGAGAGAGAGAGAGAGAGAGAGAGAGAGAGGTGATGGCGGTATGGAAATGGTCAGAGTCAGGCCATGAAACGGTACTGACTGGCAGACTGCGAGGTTGAGAGTGCACTGGTTGGGGTACATTTGGGTTTCTTCGGTGTTGAGGTCCACGGCACAGACAGGATTGTAATCCGCCGTACAGACGGAGCTGCAGGTACAGGCGCCGTTACTGCTGGAGGTCACTGATATCCCTTGGCCCTCATTCTGCAATAGGTAACACACTATGGAATAACATATACCACACCATAGTCATTGCTGAGTATCCCTTGGCCCTCATTTTTGCAAAACCGTATTACACTAGAGGAAAGAATATATCACATAATAGTAATGACTATAGAAAACCTTTTTCAAGTTCTTAGCTTTTCACAGAGAATAGCTCCCTCATTACGACGGTGACGAAACAAAGAAACACACACACCACCACACACAGCACACACCACGCACACACACACACACACACACACACACACACACGCACCACACCCCACACACGCACATAACCCCCACTCTCTCTCCCTCCATATTTTCTACTCTCTATCCTCTCCCCCTCTCCCCCCAATGCTTTCCACACACACACACACACCGCGCGCGCGCGCGCGTGCGCGCACTCATGCACACATGCACGCACTCACGCACGCACACACCACACACACACACACACACACACACACACACACACACCCCTCCCATCAGCCCCACTCATCGTCACGTCAGTCTCAGACACTGACTTGCAGATTTCAATGTCTCCCGCACACTTGTTGGGCACAGTCTTCTGGAATGTCACACAATAGGGGTCAAAGTTCATAGGGCAAGCTCCACCCCACTGCTGCTCCGTCCAGGTACTGGCATGCACTGGAAAAAACAAATGACCCCCACGAAAGTCCTACATGACACACAGAGGATGTCAATGGTGAGGATGGAGTGGCAGTGAAATTGTAAAAGAAAATGTTGGTTCTGAACCATAATCTTGTCAGAGAGAGAGAAGAGAGAGAGAGAGAGAGAGGTGTGTTTGTATGTATGTATGTATACATCTGTGTGTGTGTGTGTGTGTGGTGTTGTGGTGTGGTGTGTGTGTGTGTGTGTGGTGTGTAAGAACATTATATTTCTACCTTACCAGATATTTATGTTATATCTTTATTTAAATTTAGATGCAGTAACCATAAATTGCAAATTGAAATTGGAAGACACCATAATGTTCCAAGAGAATTGCGTATTTGTCGTAACTGTGAAATGGGCGAAATTGGAGATGAATTTCATTGCATCATGGAATGTCCAAAATATAATGAACTTCGTGAAAAATTCATCCCTAAAAATATCTAAAACCAAAGTCTGTTTTCAACTTTTGTAATTTATTTCAAAAAGGAAGACGCATTTGTTTGAATATTAGTAAGTTTCTAAAAAAAAGGGAAGATTGTTTAATGAGATCATTAAAGTTCACCAGAATTCAGCATTTCGCAACTATGTTCACACATTGTTCTGAGTGAGTTTCGTATTTCTCTTTGCTACATTTGTATCCTCCATGCCCCAACAGGGGTCAAAGGATTAAATTTGAATTGAAAGAAAATGAAGTGTGTGTGTGTGTGTGTGTGTGTGTGTGTGTGTTTCCCAGATGAACCTAGATATATTGAAGCACTAGTATATAATTCTTTTGTTGGCGATTTCAACATTCAGGCCATAAGCGGCAAACTCTTTACTGGCAGAATCTTGGGCATTCTTTAACCCTTTCAGTCTTCGTCTCTCCTCAGGGAAAACGACAACCTTTGCTAACATCTTACAGAGAGTGTTGCTGTTATTGTGTTGGAGAAAGGTGTCTCCCCTAGTGATCCAAGGGAATGAACTAATCCAACCAGAATACATTCCCCTAAGGCAAGATCATTAACTCGGTGCTGGGCAATTTCTTTCCTTTATTTTCAAGTTTTTATCACCACCAGGTAACCACGAGCCAATAGCTAGCCTGATGATGTCTCCATATAGAACGAAACAGCTGCTGCGTGCTGCTCTGTTAAACTGCACTTCAGAGGAAATGCTGGTTTACAGCGCACTCACAGAAGAGAAATTCGTCTAACCCTGAGCTCAAGTATTTGATGTTTGCTTTACGTTCCGTCTGGAAATGTAAGACATGAAAGATGAAACACACACACACACACACACACACACACCACCACACAACAACCACACACGACATAACACAACCGGATGCACGCACGCACAGACAACACACAGACACACACACACACACACACACACACACACACACACACACACACACACACACACACACACACTGGAAATTTACAGAGAGAGAGAGAGAGAGAGAGAGAGAGAGAGAGAGAGAGGCCATGCCCCTTCGTCCTCTCCTGCCGTTGCCCATCCCCCTCATCCCTTCCCCTTCCCCCTCACCCACTCCTCCCGAGCTCTCCTTCTCTCCCATCCCCTTTCCCTCACCCTTTGACCCCCCCCTTCCCCCCCCCCCCTCCTCTCTCTCCTCTCTCTCTCTCTCTCTCTGTCTCTTCTCTCTCTCTCTCTCTCTCTCTCTCTCTCTCTCTCTCTCTCTCTCTCTCTCTCTCTCTCTCTCTCTCTCCCCAACCTCAAAGAAACAGAGGACATTCGCTCTTGACTTTTGAAGTAAGCTAATGAGTCGCTATGCCAAATTTGGAGAACATCAAACAAAAAAGGCGGATTTGTGCAGGGTGCAAAGTATGTATGTATGCGTGTATTTTCTCTCTCTCTCTCTCTCTCTCTCTCTCTCTCTCTCTCTCTCTCTCTCTCCTTAGAGAGATAGATAGATAGATAGATAGCTAGATAGATAGATAGATAGATAGACAGATAGACAGATTCATGTGTGTGTGTCTGTGTCCGTGTGTATGCATGCGCGCGCGCCTGCGTTCGTGCGTGTGTGTGTGTGTGTGTGTGTGTTGTGTGTGTGTGTGTGTGTGTGTTGTGTGTGTGTGTGCGTGCGTTCGTGCGTGCGTGCGTGCGTGTGTGCGGCGTGCTCGTGCGTGCGTGCGTGCGTGTGAATATAAGGAGAAATCGATTCCGATCTTACCACTATAAGAGTGGAATGGGAAAAGCACAAACATAATAGTTATGTTTCTGGCTGGTTTATTCATGATCTATGGTTTGTTTATCAATGCTGATGATTTCAAACTGTCATAAAGGAAGAAATGTGACATTTGTGTGGCCAGTAGATCAATGGTTTTCAACGGAAAAAAGAGATCAAAAGGAAACAAAACAACAGTGGAAGAGGGAGGCGGCAGTTGTGAAATATGTTGGAAGTGCGATAAGGTTAAAACTGTACAAGGAACAGTCCTTCAGACGATGTAAAAGATGATTGTTCAGAATTAGAACAGAACGTATTAAAACAAAAAAGATTTTATCAGAATGACTTAGTATCCGAAACAGACGATTCAATTTCAATGATTACTACAGATAAAAAAAATGGTAATGTCGGGCAAAATCAAGCAAAATGCTTTCAAATGTCAAATTCACATTACATATACATTTACATTCATATGAACATATTTTTTGCAATAATGTGTAATGGAGAATTAAAAAAAAAGACAGACTTCAACGGAATTTGAAATATTCTTTTTCTAATATTCAATGACAATGATAAAAAGGATTCTACAGAATTACGTTTTAGTCCAATACCCACAAACAGGACTGTATTCGACGTTTTCGTTCGCATTTTATGTCCTCAAGTGAACCAGACAGGGAGATTCACAGACTGACAGTGTTGGCCAGGGAATTAACAACATTCCCAGACACGCACCCAATAAGGGGACAGAACTCGACTGTATGGTTCCAGTCTTTCAATGATCGACTTCTCAATCTGCGACCCTGCTGGGTCTTTATGTGATGTCAGTGGAGAAAGTAGGCAACAGTTCTGGAAGCATGGTAAGACTGTATGCAAATGAAATCTTTCATTGCCTGCAGCGAGAGAGAGAGAGAGAGAGAGAGAGAGAGAGAGAGAGAGAGAGAGAGAGAGAGAGAGAGAGAGAGAGAGAGGCGCTCAGGACTCGGAAAACTTTTATTCGATCAAGGATTGAGATTTTACACAGAGTCTGTTCTTTCAATCTGTCCTTGCTAAGCTATATTATGCAATGAGGTTATAAAGACAAAAAAAATGAAAAGAAATTAAAAAAAAAGAAAAGAATACAGGCACACAGGATTACAGAGAGAGAGAGAGAGAGAGAGAGAGAGAGAGAGAGAGAGAGAGAGAGAGAGAGAGAGACAGACAGACAGACAGACAGACAGACAGACAGATAGACAGACAGACAGAAGACAGACAGACAGACACACAGACAGACAGATACAAGGAGAAATTTGGCATTTCTAGACTTACCCATGGCAAGCACAGTGAGAAAAACACAGACTGCGGTCTTCATGTTGCTAAATCTGAGGAAGAAACGTCAATATGAAATATCTCTTTGAATGGTACATGTTACACGAAATGTACCTATATCCCCTGATCACACATAAGATCCATGCATCTGTTAATGTAACAAATGAATAAGTTAGTTGGCAAATTGATGGCGGAATTTTAAGACATAATAAAAATAAAAATATAACGTGATATCCGTGAATGAAAAAGTGCGTATGAAACTTTTAACGTATGAAACTGGAAGCAAGCAAATTCTCTCTCTCCCTCCTCTCTCTCTCTCTCTCTCTCTCTCTCTCTCTCTCTCTCTCTCTCTCTCTCTCTCTCTCTCTCATACACACACACCACACACACACACACACACACACACACACACACACACACACACACACACATATATATATATATAACCACATTGATCATATATATATATATATATATATATATATTATCTCCCCCGATTTCTTCAATCTAAGACATAAGAGCAAGCTTTGTTTATAATTCAATATATATATATATATATATATATATATATATATATATATATATATATAATATATATATATATATATATATATATATATATATATATAAGAAAACCCAACGCTAAAAATGGCACTGCTCCCAGCAGCTGAAAGAGTCTGGACGATAAAACCATTACTGGATCAATATAAAATCAAGAAGTCGTCCACTCAGTGTCTTCCCTTCTTTTATTTTCAAATTTTCCCCTTTTTCAAGGCTTCATCAGGAATCTGCATTATCGGAAAAAACACACAAGAAACACCATCAGAATCCCAAAAGTAAAGATAAAATCACTTTACCTACTTGTATCTATGTCTACACACACACACACACACACACACACACACACACACACACACACATGGATACATATACATACATATATATACATATATACATACATATACATACACACACACACACATATACATACACACACATACATACGCATCTATACACACATATACACACATATATGCATTTCCAAAAATTCTAACCATTGTAGAGGTAGTGAAACCCCATTCCTATCCGCTTTACTTAATTTAAAATATGATATCATAAAACATTATTACCAACTTAAAATACATGGGAAGTGAGGGCTCAAAAGGAAATGTAATATGCGGAAAGAATGTAATAATGGATAGGTTAAGCAAATAGGAGTGAGGACGAGGTAGAAGAAGAAGAGGAGGGAGGGAGGGCGACGGAGGCAGAGACAGGGAGAAAGACAGACAGACTGACAGACAGAGTTAATCAGACAGACAGACTGAGAGAAGAACATTATGGACAAGGACGCTGAATGAAACAGAACAAAAAGAAACGGCGAGTGCGTTTATCATGCACAAATACACTCTTTGTTCTTAGACCAAGTAGGGAAACCCAGACGACAAACAGGCTTATCCTTGAAATCTAGCAGACTGTGTGATTAAACCACGTTAACATCCCTTAAACCACTTTCTTCATTTCTTTCTTTCTCAATCATTTCTCTGTCGTGTTGCCACTTTTGACTGTTACCCTTTACGCAAAGAAGAATAATTATTATCTTCTCTCTTTCCCTTCCACCATTCATCTTGCTCACTTCAACATCTTTTCAGCCGTCTTTTGTTTATGTATTTTTTCAATAATGAAGTAATCGAGAGTTTACAAGTGCGCTGAAAGAGGACAGTGCGCTGGAGATTTTAATACAGCATTGGCATATTTGTCAGTCATACACATAACACGCATACAGTTTTATCTTGACAACAAGGGAAATACTAATGATAATAATGAAATAATGATACGGATAATACTAATGATAATAATAATAATAATAATAATGGTGATGATAACAATGACGACGATAACAATAATACTAATAATACATATGAAATAATAATATCACTCATAATAATGATATTAATGATGATGATGATGGTAAGACCAACAACAACAGCAACCACAATAATAACAATAATGACAGCAATAACAAACGACTGCAAAAGTCAAAGAATCATGGTATCTATTATGTCTGCAATATCCAGCAAATCATGCCGTCCAGTCCGCGCCACTGAGAAGACTGAATTTGAACTGACCATTATTCCAGTTCACATACATGTGGAAAGAAAGACATCACTGACCTTTGGCTGCAGCAGGAGAACGATGGCCTGCCTTGCTCGTTGATGTCCCAGACAATGGTGCCGACTCGGTGCCGTCAGCTGAATATTTAAGCACAGAAAAGACATTTGCTTCTAGGGAGATAGAAACCGGGCGTGACAGGTCAGATCAGATAAAGGTGAAGTCAGTAAACGTGACGACGGAGCTCCCAAAATGGTGAAGTGGACCCAACTTGGCTGTAAACTGTGTGTGTAAACACGCCCAGTGTGATATCACACACAGTTGTGATTCGTAGCAACTGTCAGCACGTCTAATAAGAGCTCACCAGTTATCTTGAATTATGTGAATAAAAGGGTGACTTCTTTGTTTCATGTCCTGATCGCTAGATCAATTGGGAGATTAGAGATATATGAGAGAGAGAGAGAGAGAGAGAGAGAGAGAGAGAGAGAGAGAGAGAGAGAGAGAGAGAGAGAGAGAGAGAGAACTTCAAAATATGACGTTGTCTGGGATCAGGGGGAATAGGACCGGGGCAATAGGCTGTAACTATCACTGTTAATACTACAAATATTATCGTCATATTATCACCAAAAGATTAACAATATTCCTCCTCTTATTCGCAGATGTTTTCATCATCGTCTGTATTATCACTATTATTGCTATTGTTACCATTATTACTTTTGTCATCATTTTCATTTCAGCTCCCATGATCCACTTCTCAACAACCTCGTTTCCATCCATCACCTATTTTGCACCGAATATGAGAAGATGGTTCTTCACTTTCGTTGCTGTAAATGTTGTTTATTTTTGCCTGAAGAAGACCCAAGAGGTCGAAACGCATTATGTTTTGTCCTGTAATTTGCTTGTCTGTATTGTCTGGCGGAAC
>CM031607.1:27650749-27653249 GCA_018398815.1 Conus ventricosus | reverse complement strand
GCCCGTTTCAACCAAAATATGTTTCAGGTAGTCAAATCTATCAGAAACACAAAACTCGTACAATACACCATACCTCTATTGGAATAATGTAAGTTGGAGATGAACTCAAGAACGTCTAACATACAATCATTCGAGCTACACACACACACACACACACACCACACACACACACACACACACACACACACACACGCGCGCGCGCGCGCGCGCGCGCGCACGCACGCACGCACGCACCACGCACGCACGCACGCACGCACGCACGCACGCACGCACGCACGCACCACCACACACACACACACACACACACACACACACACACACACACGCCCGCGCTTGTTTGCTTGCTTGCATCCCTTTCTGATATTACTCTGAAACACATTTTTTCCATCACATGTTACACACCTTTGTTCCTTTCTTCGCTATTTCATTTCAGTCACATTCCGCTTGCGTGCAGCTTTCTTTCAAAAATTTGATACTGATTTTTTTTTTATCTCCACAGATTTTACAATGAAACTGCAGTTTTGTTTTCCTCACTGTGTTTGCATTCGGTAAGTCAAGAAATCTTTCTCTCTCTCTCTCTCTCTCTCTCATCTCTCTCTTCTCTCTCTCTCTCTCCTCTCTCTCTCTCTCTCTCTCTCTCTCTCTCTCTCTCTCTCTCTGTGGGGATTCAGGTGGTTTGACACAAAGCAACAGGGCGCCATTTATTTTAGCTGCGGCCAAAGGTCTGTATTTTCCTGTCACAATGCCAGTTTCTGGACTTCCAGCGACTGCGGAGACAGCCCTGAACGCCCTGCTTTTCAGGTGACGGCAGCAATACGGTGGTCGTTCTACACTTGGAGCCAGTCAGCCCAGTGTCAACAACAATAGCGGATCTTGTGCTGAACCAGGGAACGCAAGTTCAGTACTATGGAAGATCAAGAGAGAGCCAAACAGCAGAACAGATGACGTGAACAGGTTGATTCTAGTCTCAGAAACACCAGTGATGAAAATGAACTGGCCATGCTAAACATGGAGTCAAACGAACACAGTACACAGCACACTACACCGGGCCTTACAGAAGAAAACATCATGCCAACATGCGATGATGATGACTCGCCGCATATTCAGGACGCTAATCTGTTTTTGTGTTCTCATCAGTCGGAATGGAATATCTGTGGTTCAGAAATCCAGCGGTCGGACGTCAACATAAGTATTGAACAATCCATACACCAGATAGTCGCTAGTTTTGACACTGGAGTGGTAAAGCGTTATGTTGCTACTCTGACTGATCGGCAGGTGCAGAGACGGTTGCGTGATCCGCACAGAAATAAAGAGTTCCGTAAAGTTGTGCTTCATCGAACGGGTAATAAGGGTGTGCTGCTGTGTGAGTCAGATGACATTGTTTTGGAATATTCCTGCGATCCGCGCTTGGAGGACGATTGCTTGTTCAGGCTCGTGAAGCAGGAAGAAAGAAACATGTCATCAGAAGATTGTGTCAAACGTGCCAGCCTTCGGAAAGGAAGAGGCACCTGCAACACAGAACACGCAACACAGAACATGGGGAGGCCCAAGCACGTGCTCTACGGCGGCTGCATGCTCTCCACGGATTGATCCAGTTCTACCTGGGATGACCGTCATCTACAGAACTGACAGTGAACGCATACCAGTGATATTTTTACGTCTGCGTTTTTTTCTCATGTAAAGTGAAAGAAAAATACATTGCTGTGGTTTCCATGTCAATGAAATCGAGTCGCGTTTTGACATTGTACATGGCGTCGATTTGCTAAATGGCTTAAGAGCTTATTAGCTTTAAACTTCGTTCGTTCGTTCTCTCTCTCTCTCTCTCTCTCTCTCTCTCTCTCTCTCTCTCTCTCTCTCTCTCTCTCTCTTGATTATTGATTCCGTTCTCTTTCTCTTTTTTTCTTTCTCTGCAAGTCTGACCATGAGTACTGGATGTTCTCCATAGGATAGACTCAAAGTGTTTTCTCTATTAAAATGATTGAGTTGGTTTTCTATCAAAATTCACTTCCACCTGCTCTCAGACTAGCGGTCGACGGAGCAAATTTCCGGTTCTAGTCAGCGAAAGATTTTTCTTCAGATCTGCTAAAACTACTCAAGAATGGCCCGGTAAGAATTCACCTTAAGTCTATGCACTTGAAAGTGCTTGTGCTCGAGGGACAGAACTAGAAATAGGTTCAAACATGGAATGATCTATAAAACGACAGCAACTACAACAACAACAACAACAACAACAACTCAAGACTGACTCAAGCTGAATGCAATTTCACACACAAAAATTTACATTTGTGTACAACATTGATATATACAAAATAGTCGTAAAGTCTAGAGCTGTATCCATGCTTGCGCTGGCCGCTTCTCACTGTATCTCGTCATAAAGGGAGGGAATGCTCTGTTCATCTGAGTTGGAGTCCAAAGTAGTCAGATACTCTCTCACGTGGTGTTATTAGGTTCTGGATGATACTTTGTCCAAGCGCACATTTTGATTAGAGTCAACAACTAC
>CM031607.1:27643249-27645749 GCA_018398815.1 Conus ventricosus | reverse complement strand
ACGGAGTACGGTGGCCCTTCGGGAAGGTGGGTGTGGGTGTGGTGTGTGTGTGTGTGTGGGTGGTGTGTGGTGTGGGTGTGTGGCGAGGCGGCGGGGGCGTGTGTATGTAGTGGTGCATGTTGTGTGTTGGTGTTGTTGTCGTGTGTGTGTGTGTGTGTGGTGTGGTGCATGTGTGTGTGTGTGTGGTGTGGTGTGTGTTGTGTTGTGTGTGTTGATGTTGTGTTGTTTGTGTGTGTGTGTGTGTGTGTGTTGTTGTGTGCGCGCGGTGTATGTGTGTGTGTGTGTTGTGTGCGTGGTGTGCGTGCGTGCTGGTGTTGTGTGTTGGTGTGTGTGTGTGTGTGGTGCGTGGTGGTGTGTGTGGATGTGTGTTGTGTGTGTGTGTGTGTGTGTGTGTGTGTGTTGTGTGTGTGTGTGTGGTTTGTGTGTGTGTGTGTGCGAGAGAGTGTGAGGAGAGAGGTAGGTGGAGGGAGTGGGTGTGGAGGAGGTTGTGCTGTGTGTGTTTGTGTCTGCTCCGAGGAGAGAGAGGAGAGAGACCCAAGTCGGAGTTTGGCTCTCTCTCTTCTCTTCTCTCTCCTCCCCCCCTCCTCTCTTATCTTCTTCTTTATTTCTCTTTTTGTATATAATATATTATATATATGTATATATATATATATATATATATATATATATATATATATATATATATATTATATATATATATATATGTGTGTGTGTGTGTGTGTGTGTTGTGTTGTGGGGTTTGGTGTAGTGATGTCTTTAATTTTCCTCAATTCTCATGTTGTTTTTCTGTTGGAATAATTCACAGGCTCCGGGTTTATTGTTCCTGTCGGTATAGTTCTTACAATTATCGATGTTTGTTTTCAGCTGAAAAAATCCCTCAAAATCTATCAATGTTTTCTTCTCTGTCGAAACAATTGTCATAACCTATCGATTTTCCCCCCTAAATTCTCACACATCATCCATGTTTGCATTTTTCTTTGGATTTAGGTTTTCTCTTAGAATAAGCCCTGTGCCGACTTCTCCTTCCTTTCGTTTTTGCTTGATGGTTTGATTTTTGTGATTGTTTTACATTTCAATTGGGAAACGTGAGACGACTGGAAGTTTGGAAACGTTTTTGGTTTACTTTTTTTGGAAAACTTTTTGTTTTTTTTTTTTTTAAGCTTTTTTATATTTCAATATTTCATTCTGCCATGAGTTATATATAATGCTCAATCACTTCATTCTGCCATGAGTTATATATAATGCTCAATCATCTTCTTCTCCCATGAGTATATATAAAGCTAAATCTCTTCGTCATCTTTTGTTAGCTATTTATTTGTTTGTTTTACTGATGTGTTTGTTTATTTCATCTTTTCACTTATGTATTTGCTTTCAGGGGAAACATGATGGGAGAGGTGGACATGAAGTATTGCCCTATACTGAACAAGTGAAAGGTACTCAAAGCCTACCGCCGCTGTCAGTAACATTGCTGATATCTGCGGTGCGTTCAAAACTACACACTTAGCAGTATAGGATACATATGCTCACTCACTTTGTCCGCAGCGTCTAAATAAAAACCAGTGTGAACAAAAACGGTTGGAAAAAATTGTTTCGGGCGTGTGTATGCATTGATTTGATCCTTCTCAAATTCTTTATTTTTCCCTTTATTTGAAGATGGTGTGTTATGTCAATCGGAAAGAAGAAACAACCATTACGTTTGTAAGCTACGCTGCTGTTCTTTGTTTATGTGCATGCATGAACAAAGTTCCGTGTCTTTCTCAGTGATTCTAGTAAGTGGGCTACGTGTAGCATTTTCCATGAAGAAAACAAAAGCCTATAGTCAATGCACGTCTGGTTTGTAACTCTGCGTTTTCTGCAATGTCCTCTGTTCGAAACTTGTTGACTCTACACTGGTAAATATTTTTGATGAAAATAAACGAGCAATCAACATAAAGGTTTTGTCTGAGTTGTTCTCTCTGTGTCTCTGTCTCTGTCTCTGTCTGTCTGTCTGTCTGTCTGTCTGTCTGTCTGTCTGTCTGTCTGTCTGTCTGTCTCTCTCTCTCTCTTCTCTGCGCGTGCTGCGCGCGCGCGGCGCGCGCGCGCGCGTGTGTTGGTGTGTTGTGTGTGTCTGTGTGTGTGTGTGTGTGTGTGTCTGCGTGTGTGTGTGCTGCCTAGTAAACAATTGAACAGAATATCTACACATGCACCACATGTCTATTCTCTCCTCTTCTTCGAGGCACACGTAAGTGTCGAGTATGCGGGTCTGTTATGCCGAGAAGAACATCTCAACAAAGGAGATCAACACAATGACATTGCCCAGTGATTACGCATAACAACACTCAACATCCACTCCACAGAGAAAAAGCCAGGTCCGTCACCCTCCCAATGAAGACAAAATTCCACATGTCACTGGCAAGGAATCCACCACCTTTCCAATGATGAAGACAAAATTCCACATGTGACTGGTAAGGAATCCACCACCTTTCCAATGATGAAGACAAAATTCCACATGTCTCTGGTA
>CM031607.1:27633603-27643149 GCA_018398815.1 Conus ventricosus | reverse complement strand
AGGAATCCACCACCTTTCCAATGATGAAGACAAATTCCACATGTCACTGCAAGGAATCCACCACCTTTCCATGATGAAGACACAAATTCCATAATTCCCCATACAACCCAGTTTATATGCACAGAAAAGCCTTGACGCTCGAATATATAATTAGTGCTTCAGAAGAATTATCGACACCTCAGAATATAGACTTCCAGACAAGAACGACTCTCAGCAGTCATCACGCGTACCTGGCTTGCCTGGTATAGGCCTGCGTCCACCGCAAAGGAGCTCCCTTTAACATGACACTGCACCATCACACGTTGATACGACTGATGGTACGACGGAGGTACGATATACTAGTTCTGCAGGGCAACGTAAAGAACTGGGGGGGGGGGGGGGGGGGTTACTTACAATCCCTCTACCTCGTTGTGCATGACTGGTTTCAGGGGGGTTGTTAAGATCTCTCTCTGTACAAGCGTTCGTCTTCCCAATTCTGTTTGGGTATACAGTAGATTAATCATTTTTTATGTAAGAAACATACATACATTTCTCTGTCTGTCTGTCTCTGTCTGTCTCTCTCTCTCTCTCTCCTAAATATATATATATATATATATATATATATATATATATATATATATATATATATATATATATATATATATATTATATATATAGATAGATAGATAGATACAGGTAGATTCACATCTCCATGCGGTTTGGGCACCACTCCACAAAAGAAAGGCTTTGGCCAGATAATGCCTGCAGTAGCAAGCAGAAATACACAAAAGGAAATCATAAGACCCAGGCCACTGCTGTTCCAACATTTATTAGCTCGGAATTTTCGCCCGACTCGGGCTTCTTCAAACAAGCTTCTGGTCGTAACCACAACAGGGCAAAGCGACAATAACCCCACAAGAGAACAACGGTGTGGGGTGTGGAGGTGGTGAGTGAGTGTATTTTCCTGATTTTGCCTGTGAGTGTTTCTCTTGGTGGGGTTATTGTCGCTTTGCCCTGTTGTGGTTACGACAAGAAGCTTGTTTTGAAGAAGCCGAGTCGGGCGAAAATTCCGAGCTAATAAATGTTGGAACAGCAGTGGCCTGGTCTATGATTTCCTTTTGTATATATATATATATATATATATATATATATATATATATATATATATACAACAAACTAATAAATTCCAAGGATAAGTACCGAGCACCGTTCCAGCAACTTACAGAGCAGCTTGGTGTTGCAATGACTGCAAGAAATATTGAATTATCTCCCCCTATTTCTTCAATCTAAGACATAAGAGCAAGCTTTGTTTATAATTCAATATATATATATATATATATATATATATATATATTATATATATATATTTGTTAAAATTATTTCTAAAATGAAGTGCTAAAATCAACAAGCTATATATATATATATATATATATATATATAATATATTATATATTATATAATATATTTGTTTAAAATTAAAGAGTTAAATCGAAGTCTAAAATCATCTACGGCCCCCAAGGGGTCGAGCATTTTAATAACCGTTTTAGGCTAACAGCTACACTTATATATATAATAATATATATATATATATATATATATATATATATATAAAAGTGTAGCTGTTCTATATATATACCAGTTTAAAATAGGATTTTAAAATGGAAGAATTAAAAACCTACAAACTTGTTTCAAGCTAAAACGCTCTCATCAGGTATGCAAATTTGGGCACGCCACCGGTGTTTATATTGTGGTGTTGGTGAGCGTGTGAGCTCTGTGCGTGTGGCACGTGGCCTGCCGGTTTTTTCTTTTTGGGGGCGCGTTCAGGGGGGACGTGCCACGGAATGGTGCATTGACAAAGATTTCCATTTATGCCTGCAATTGTTTATCATTTCTACTTTAGAGTTCAGGATGCTAGGTGGGGTTTACATAATATCAGCCACTTTTCTGTAGTACATAAGTTGCATTTTTTAGAAATGTTGGTGTATGGTGTTGCTCTTTTTATAATTTTCCATGATGTGTTGTAATCTATTTTCTTATTTTTAAGCTTCCAAATACATTTACTTAATTCTGTTTGGTTTTTATATTTTTCATTTTTGAAAGACTGTTTATGGTTTGCATATCTGGTTTTAAAATGGTTTGCCGTGATCCCTATGTATGTTTCTTTATCACTGTCTGTTGTTACCGTAGCTTGGTACACAATATTGTTGTAGAGACATTTATTGTTCAGAGGGCATGGTCTTTTTTGTGCAATTACAAGATATCCTTTCATCACCCTCTTTGGTTGTGTTGTTTTTGGTTTATTGGAAGAATCAATTATATTTTTAAGGTTGGGCATACACGAGTATGATAGCTTGACGGTATTTTTGTTGAATATTTTAGATAGTACATGTTCTTTTGGGAATGATGTTTTAAGGATTCTGAGGAATTCTTTTCCTACGTTAGTTTCTGTTCTTCCATCATATGGAGGGTTATACGATATAATTTTTCTTTTCCTGTTTTTCCTGTTGCTGTTCATGTTGTTATCTGGGTTATATTGTAATTTGTAGTTGTAGCCACTTTTTTCAGCGCCTCTGGTATTCAGCTGCTGCACTGTTAAATTCTTTCTCATTGCAGACAGTTTGGATAATCTTTTGTTTATACCATTAGGTATAGTTTTTTAAGATGGAGGGTGGATGGTTACTATTGATGTCTACATAGACAGGTGTGTCATTAGGTTTTTTTATGGTTTGTATGTATGATCCTTAAGGTCTAAATGTTATGTCTAAATAATTTACTGTTTTTTTTGTTGGCTTCTACTGTGATTTTTAGGTGATGGCTTTGAAAAATTTTACAAAGTTCTTTTTCTTGTTTTCAATGGTTTTTGGTTTATTGTTTAACGTGGCAAGACCGTCATCTCTGTATAAGCCAACCTGTTTACAAGTATTTTCTGTATATGAGACAACATGAAAAGTCCAACTAATTCACACGTTTCAGCTCCATCATAAGATCCCATCGTGACATCGAATGTGGAATTTCTGCTGTTTTTTTTTTATCCAAGTTTCACTGTTGCTATGGAGAAGAGTTTTCTTAGTGTGGAGAATGATTTCCATCTCAGAATCTGTTATGTTTGTATATTTGTTGGCAAATCTTAGTGCTTTAGTGAGTAATTCCTCATCAATGGAAGGGTAGAAGTCCACTATGTCAAAAGTAATGAACACTGTATTTTTCTGTTTGTTCAGTTCTTTAAACCATTGGATAACTTCGTAACTATTTTTCCAGAGATTGTATTCAGTGTTTGTTTTTATGTCCTTAAACATCATTCCCAAAAGAACATGTACTATCTAAAATATTCAACAAAAATACCGTCAAGCTATCATACTCGTGTATGCCCAACCTTAAAATATAATTGATTCTTCCAACAAAACCAAAAAACAACACAACCAAAGAGGGTGATGAAAGGATATCTTGTAATTGCACAAAAAAGACCAGTGCCCTCTGAACAATAAATGTCTCTACAACAACATTGTGTACCAAGCTACGGTAACAACAGACAGTGATAAAGAAACATACATAGGGATCACGGCAACCATTTTAAAACCAGATATGCAAACCATAAACAGTCTTTCAAAAATGAAAAATATAAAAACCAAACAGAATTAAGTAAATATATTTGGAAGCTTAAAAATAAGAAAATAGATTACAACATATCATGGAAAATTATAAAAAAGAGCAACACCATACACCAACATTTCTAAAAATGCAACTTATGTACTACAGAAAAGTGGCTGATATTATGTAAACCCCACTAGCATCCCTGAACTCTAAAGTAGAAATGATAAACAATTGCAGGCATAAATGGAATCTTTGTCAATGCACCATTCCGTGGCACGTCCCCCTGAACGCGCCCCCAAAAAGAAAAAAACCGGCAGGCCACGTGCCACACGCACAGAGCTCACACGCTCACACACACAATATAACACGGGTGGCGTGCCCAAATTGTATATCCTGATGAGAGCGTTTTAGCTTGAAACAAGTTTGTAGGTTTTTAATTCTTCCATTTTAAAATCCTATTTTAAACTGGTATGACGCTCCCTACATGGTCGAGCACTTTTAAAGTTCTGAGTGGCTTTTTAACTCTGATTTTATATATATATATATATATATATATATATTATATATATATATATATATATACCATAAAATACCATATATATATATATATATACCATATATATATAATATATATATATATATGATCCGTTCATCGATCGATTGATTGTAAATAATGTGTCAAAGGGTGTGAACTGTCAAAGGAATGATGTTAATGTTTGCTGTTGTTTATTTATTGATTTGTTGGATCATACCCTCAGTTTTCTTGATACTTCAGACTGAAAATATTTTTCAAACATACATGTCTTTTTTAACCGGCAGATGGTCTGTCTGTCTGTCTGTCTGTCTGTGTCACGAGTTTGTCACGAGGCCTACGACGTTTGACCAACTGGGGTGGCGGAATTATTCATTTGTTTATTGTCGTCGTTGTTGTCGTATATCTGTCCCTTAATGTGGCTTGTGGTGTGGTTGCACCTTTGGTGTGGTTTAGTTCAGGTTAGGTTTACTTTCTCTCTCTCTCTCTCTAATTCCACTGCCGTGCATTCATCCTGCAGGTTCACGGGTGGTGGGTATCTTTTTCTTGTACTGGCTGTCTATCGGCCTCTCGCATGTCTTTTTACCTGTCGCACGTGCTTCATTTCTTTTAGTTTGAAGTATGCTCACTCTGTGACGTAGCGTGCATGTTGGCCGCCATCGCTGAGGGAGGTTAGCTCTTCACTCGAGCGGAAGATGTCTCTGGGAGCGCCTGCTCCGGTCTTGGTTCTTCACCGTATCGTCGAAGGTACAGTCGGTATCTTCAATTGATGAAAATAAACGAGCAATCAACAAAAAGGTTTTTGTCTGAGTTGTTCTCGTCTGTGTCTCTGTAACTCTGTCTCTGTCTGTCTGTCTGTCTGTCTGTCTGTCTGTCTGTCTGTCTGTCCTGTCTAGACTGTCTCTCTCTCTCTCTTGTCTCTGCGCGTGCGCGCGCGCGCGCGCGCGCGCGCGCGCGTGTGTGAGGTGTTGTGTGTGTCTGTGTGTGTGTGTGTGTGTGTGTGTCTGCGTGTGTGTGTGCTGTCCTAAGTAAACTATTGAACAGAATATCTACACATGCACCATCCATGTCTATTCTCTTCCTCTTCTTCGAGGCACACGTAAAGTGTCCCGAGTATTTGCGGTCTGGTTGATGGCCGAGAAGAACATCGCAAAAATGAGATCAACACAATTACATGCCCAGTGATTACCCATAACAACACCAACATCCACTCCCCAGAGAAAAAGCCATGTCCGTCACCCTCCCAATGAAGACAAAATTTCACATGTCACTGGCAATGAAAACCACCACCTTTTCCAATGATGAAGACAAAATTCCACATGTCTCTGGCAAGGAATCCAACCAACCTTTCCAATGATGAAGACAAAATTCCACATGTACTCTGGCAAGGAAACCACCACCTTTCCAAATAAGAAGACAAAAATCCAACATGTCTCTGGCAATGAGATCCACCACCTTTCCAATGATGAAGACAAAATTCCACTTGTCACTGGCAAGGAATCACCAACCTTTCCAATGATGAAGACAAAATTCCACATGTCTTCTGAGCAAGGAATCCACCACCTTTCCAAGATGAAGAACAAAAATTCCAACATGTCTCTGGAAGGAATCCACCACCTTTCCCAAGAAGAAGACAAAATCCACATGTCCTCCTCAAGGAATCCAACACCTTCCATGATGAAGACAAAATTCCCAAGTCTCTGGCAATGGAATCCACCACCTTTCAATGATGAAAGGACAAATTCCATATGTCTCTGCAAGGATCCACCACCTTTCCAATGATGAAACAAAATTCCACTTTCACTGGCATTGGTCCAAAATCCTCATACAAGCCCAGTTTAATCACAGAAAAAGCCGTTGAATCTCGAATATAAATTACTGCTTCAGAAGAATTATCGACGACTCTCAGATATAGACGGCCAGACAAAGAACGACTCCTCAGCAGTCATCACGCGTACCTGCTTGCCTGGAAGTGCTTGCGGCCACTGCAAAGGAGCTCCCCTTACACAAGAAACTGCACCATCGCACGCTGATACGACTGTTGTAACGACGAGTATTATATACTAGTATTCTCATGGGCAACGTAAAGAACAGGGGGGGTGGGGGGGGGGGGGGGGTACTTACAATCCCTCTACCTCGTTGTGCCTGACTGGTTTTTCATGGGGGCTCGTCTGTTAAGATCTCTCTCTGTACAAGCGTCTCGTCTCCCCCCAAGCTTTCTGTTTGTATACATAGATTAATCAATTTTAATGTAAGAAACAAACTTACATTTCTCTCATTCTGTCTGACTCTGTCTGTCTGTCATCTGTCCTGTCTGCTGTCTCTCCCTAAAAAATATATATATATATAAATATAATATAATATATATATATATTAATATATAAATATATATATATATATAAATCACTTTGTTTGCTTCTGCGGACACTTATGTACCGAAACAGGACCCCTTCTTTCCTCGCTGTCCAGCTTTACCGTGGCATGTGGTATTGTTTGTATTAGTGTTGTGTTCAAGTAGAGTTCTTTGATCCCACGAAGTCTGCTGTACTGTTTTGATCTATTTAGTATCATTGCAGTGTCTGTTATTAATTTTCCGTTTTTAAATCACCCTTTTGCTGTCATTTTTAGTTCCGCCACCTGAAAAGAGATTAGATCCTGAATTAGGAAATGTGGTGTGAAGATAATGGACTTGAAGAATGCGTTTGCAGTGAAAGGTGATTGCATTTTTATTGAAATGATTTAATACCGAACGTTTTTAGAACCTAGATTTACAGCTAAAGGAATGTTCTCTTACATATGAATACAAAAACATGCACTGCTGACTTTGTTTACCATATCACATTTGTCATACGCACTCAAGAGAGATGAGAGTGTACAAGCATGGAAGCGTACACAACCAACAACAAAACGTGTGGATAAAACTTTTTTATTTGTTTATTCCAGCTGAAGAAAACAAATGTATCGACACAGCGTCGAATTCTGAACAGAGTACACGTATGCGAAGACGAGGTGTTATACACAAAGATGAAAACCAAGGTGCCGTCAGCACAGAACAGAGATTCTTTTTCCTTCATAATAGAAAGCTTTAACACAGACCTACCGAACTGTTTCACTTCATACGGGTTTTGTTTACACATCCTCATGTACACTATGTACCATGCAGGTGACAGCCTTATAAATGACACATTCTTTTTTGCTGACACGCCCAGACCAACATAATTTTTTTTAATATGACATCTGAACGTGCAAACAATCTGGAGAGTACAGTGAATTGTACGGGTCATCAAACAAAACTGAATGTTCCCCTGAGGAAAATGTTTTTAATCACCCGCATGCTTTTACGCCCACAGGTATGTCAAATAAGATAAACAAGATGGACAGAAAATAAGTCTCAAGCACAATAGTGTTAGTCCTTAAGCACCTCGGTAGCAGGCAGTGACAGTAAAAAAGGACAGAAATAGAATCTCAAAGCACTAAAAGTGGATAGTCAAAATGCACCCCGGGTAAGCAGCAATGACAACTAACAAGTCTCGAGACCCGCTGGTACAGTTCATCAAAGAGTTCTGGACATGTTCTCAACTCTTCTGTCCAGCTCTCCCACTGCGCTCCGCTGAAAAAAAATGCATAAATCTGATTATCCACCAATCGTTTAGAGGTGTGGAACCTGGAACTATTGCAGTCAAGGCCGTTGCCAACCATCAGAAAGTAAAACCAAAATGATCAAATCATTTTAAGGCGCTGTCTCTGTTATTGCCATAAAAATGCATGTTTTCTTCATACGTTGGTTGTATTCATGTTTGTTTTGTTGTTTTTTGTTTTTTTTTTTTTTTTTTTTTTTTTTTTTTTTTATTTTTTTTTTTTTTTTTTTTTTTTTTTTGTTGTTGTTGTTGTTGTTGTTGTCACACTGACCATGGAAGATCCCCTTGCCAACGAAGTTACAAAGTTTTTTTATCAAAGGGATGGGGTAAAATCCAAATCCAAATCACGTTATGTATCATCCTAAATTGTTTTATGTAACAAAGCTTTAAATAAAAAATCTGTGCTTTTTTTAATCATTCTCCTCACGTCACTGAAAAGAAATTTGTTATCATATACTACAGGCTTTTATTAGTCAGGGTTTTTTTTTATTACTTATAAAAAGGCCTTTTCAGCACATCTAGCTGACTCAAAACCTTATCCTTTATTGTATGATCTTAACCTGTTCATCATTGTGCACATCATCAGTTACAGTGATATGCTATGGGTTTATCTACACACCATGTGTTGTAATAGTTGAAATTTTTTTTGAAATGCTGAATTAGGCCACTAAATGAATACAGCTTTTCACATCTATCAGTTTTCGTTTTTGTGTGAATGTCAGTTTAGTTTGTTTATTACATAACAAACGAACTTAACAACTGCTTTAAAACAAACACTTGGCATCCAATATTCCGGCCGGTTTAAACGATCCAAACCACTTCGACCATTGCTATGTTGAATTCAGGATGTCTGTCCTGTATCTTGTTGTCCAGCTAAAGATTACATTAGCGTCTGCAACAGTTTTCATGTCTTCCGAGGTCTATTGACATGCCCCCACTAATTGTAAAGAAACCAAGCCTGACCAAGACCTGTAAGTAAAGGCTACTACAAAACTCCATAAGCCTTTAAGCATGTGCCTCAAAGCCAGTGTCAAAAAATCAGTGCTTTCTACAGACCAAAGGGTAAATAGTAACAGATTTGAATCACAATAGAATGAGGAGGAAAAAACAAGTGATTTCAATTGATGTAGCTAAAATACATAATAGATCGAATAACACTGGCACCATTATTATGTGTTTTTAGCTAATTTAAGCTATAAAAGAATAATAACAAAGAAACATCAAAAGATGGCGACAATTTTCACCACAGGAAAAATCAAATAGGTAGCAATGATTATTACAACAAAACCATCAATATTCCTTGATGAAGATACACTGTGAAAAACGGATGGGTGTGATGAATAATCACAGGGGTAACAAAATGTCACAGACAGAAAAGATCAAAGAGTAATTATAACAAAACATGGATAGAAGTAGTGAGCCTAACATCAAGCCTAATTCGGAGAATTCACACTCCCTCGTCTAGTGTTTGCAGTGTACAGTGAGGGAACAGATCCTGTTATTCACATTTTGATTCGGGGAGAGACATTTGTCAAACTGCTCTTAATGTGAGGCTGGAAAAGGCAAAGACAAAGACAAGACAGACAAAACATAGTCCGTGTCAACAACAATATTATTTAAATGCAGAAAACAAGAGAAAGGACAAACAAAGTACGTTTAAGGAATTCTCAATCATCGTCAGAGAGAGAAGAGAGAGAGGAGAGAGAGAGAGAGAGGCGAGAGAGAGAGAGAGGAGAGAGAGAGAGAGAAATTATAGTACCACGTAATTAGACTGACGGCAGACTCATTTTTGAGTTCACATGGATT
>CM031607.1:27611103-27628603 GCA_018398815.1 Conus ventricosus | reverse complement strand
ATAAAAACCAACGTAGGAAAATGAATTCCTCAGAATCCTTAAAACATCATTCCAAAAAGAACATGTAATATCTAAATATTTCAATAAAAACAACCGTCAAGCAATCGTACGCGTGTAAGCCCAACCTTAAAAACATAATTGAATTCATTCCAACAAAACACAAACCAATACAACCAAAAGAGGGACGAAAGGATATCTTGTAATGGAACGACAAAAAATACCAGTGCCCACTGAAATAACAAATGTCTCTACATCAACATTGGTGTACCAAGCTACGGTACCAACCAGACATGATAAAGAAAACACACATAGGGATCACGGCAAACCATTTTTAAAACCAGATAAGCATACATAACATCCTTTCAAAAATGAAAAAAATATAAAAAGCCAAACAGAACTAAGTAAATATTATTATTGGGAGCTGAAACGTAAGAAAATAGATTACAACATATCATGGAAAATTATAAAAAGAGCACAGCACCATCAACAACATTTTTCTAAAAAAATGCCAACTTACATACGACAGAAAAGTGGCTGATATATGTAAACCCCATCTAGCATCCCTGAACTCTAAAGTAAAATGATTAATAATTGCAGGCACAAGGAAATCTTTGTCAGGCACCATTCCCTGGCACGTCCCCTCTGAACGTAGCCCCAAAAACTAAAAAAATCCTACAGTCCACTGCCACACCGCAGAGCTCACTACGGTGCCCACACACCGAATCAATAAAACACTGTGGGCGGTCCCAGAATATGCAGTACCCTGAGGAAGCACTTGCTCGAAACAAGTTTGTATTGAGGTTATTTTAACTCTATTTAAAATCCTATTATAAAAAACTGTTATATATATATATCTCTATATATATAAAAAATTATAAAATAAATATATATATATATATATATAAAAATATAATATAAAAAAAATCTATAATATATAAATATAATAAATATATACTATATATATATATTATAAAAAAATATATATAAATATAAATATATATATAAATATATATATATAAATACATATATATATATATATAATATATATAATATATATCTAAATATATATATAGTATATATAAATATATATATATCTAAATATAGAAAATATAATATACTTTTATAAATTATATATAAATATATAAATATATATATATAAATATATATATAATTTATATATATATTAATAAATATATATATATAAAAACAAAGCTTGCTCTTATGTCTTAGATTGACGAAATAGGGGGAAAATAAGCATTCATATCTGCAGTGGTAGATGATTCACTGCCTAACGAACATATGTGCTTGAGTGTGAATGGAGAAAAATAAAATAAATGCTTCTAAAAAATGAACCTTCAGCAAGCTTATAGTCTCCAAGGGAAGACATCCATCCAAAATGGAGGGAAACACCACTTACATATAAACTCCTGGTCAAATACCGATATTCGAAACCTTGTTGTTTCTCCTCAGTGACCGCGGAAAGTGGAAATCATACCGCCCTCTGCCTTTTCAGATTTAAGAAAAAAGAGCAATCCCAGAAAAGCCTGGTGAAAAGAAAAAGAAACACCCGAAGTGCGGGGAGGACCAAGAGAAGCACTGTCTTCGCCTGCCTTTAAGAGCAGTCCTGTGACCGACCCTGTAGGCCTGCGCTGAGTTTGACGATGGGTACAGCACGCACAGGACACTCCATTAAGATATCAAGGGACATAACTGCTCCTGAACAGAGGTAACTTAGACTAACAGGAGCAGCTCATAACAGCCTTAAAAGTAGCATCCCCCATGGGAGTACCAGCCCGTATTTCAGACTGCAGAGCCACCGCGAAAAACACCACCCTCCAGCTGGCGAGCACACCCCCACAGACCCAAACCACGCTCCACCCTCCCACGGACACATAACAGAAGACAGCGCCACTCCAGACACAGCAAGCTTTCCCATACGTTCATATGTGGCCTCAAGAGAGAATCCAAAGATGAGTCTTTCCCACTGTCCACAGGACCTATTCCCTTGTGGTCAGAGGGTCTTATCTCACCGTTCACTGACCTTTCTTCCAGGGTCCAGCCTAGTAAGGCAAGAAGAAAAAGAAAACAACCCGAAGGATGCTGGGGAGGACCCAGAGAAGCACTGTCTATCGCCTTCCTTTAGACAGTCTGTACCACGCCTAGGACGGCCAGCGCTGTGATTGAACGAGGTACAGCACGCACAGGACACTCCATTAAGAATCAAGGACAAAACTGGCTCCTGAACAGAGGTAAATAGACTACAGGATGAGCTCAATAACAGCCAAAAAGAAGCATCCCCATGGGTGTACCAGCCCGTAAATCCATGAACTGCAGAGCCCACCGACGAAAAACACACCCTCCAGCTGGCCGAGCAAACACCCCCACAGACCCAACCACCCTGCCCACGGACAGACGGACGAACAGCGCCACTCCAGACATACCCCCAAAGCCCCCCCCCAAGGGGCCCTTCGCCATACGGTCTTATGTGCCCCCTAAAACAAGAGAGATTCCAAAGTATAAGTCTTATTCGCACTGTCAACAGAACATCCTGTGGTCAGTGGTTCATTTTTCTCAACCGTCACTGGCACCTTTCCCAGGGTCAGCCTAGTTAAGGCAACAGAAGAAAAAAGAAACAACCCCCGAAGGAGCTGGGGAGGACCCAGAGAAGCCCTGGTCTTCGCCTGCCATTAGAGAGCATCCAGTACCACCCTTGAGCCTGCGCGTGTTGACGATGGGTACATGCACGCCCAGGACACTCCTTAAGAAAACAAGGGTACATAACTGCTCCTGGAACAGAGGTAAAATTAGACTAATGATGCAGCTCATAACAGCCCATAAGTAGCATCCCCAAGGGTGTACCAGCCCCGTAATTCATGACTGCAGAGCCACCGGCGAAAACACCACCCTCGTCATCTGCCCGAGCACACCCCACAGACCCAACCACCCCTGCCCACGGACAGACGAAGACAGCGCACTCCATACACGAGCCAAGCTTTCGCCATACGACTTAATGTTGCCCCTCAAGAGAGAATCCAAAGTTGTTAGTCTTTTCCCACTGTCAACAGGTTGTTGTTTCACCACATTTTTTCTTTTTGCTTCCTAGGTGCACCATTGGTGGTATTTTTTGAAAACTCAACAATATACTACGGAAATGCACCGCAGCCATATCTGGGAATTAGCATTCTCCTAAAACTGAAAAGGAAGGCAGAGGAGTCTGATTTACCACTTTCCCGGCGGGTCACAGAGGAGAAACCACCAAGGCTTCGAATATCGGTATATACCAGGAGTTATATGTAAAGTGAGTTTTCCCTCCCTATAGGAGGATGTCTTCCCTGGAGACTATAAGCATGCTAAGGTTCATTTTTAGAAGGCAATAATATTATTTTCTTCTCCATTCACCCACTCAAGCACATACTGTTAGTTAGGCAGAACTCATCCACCACTGCAGATATGAAATGCTTATTTCCCCCTATTCCGTCAATCTAAGACATAAGATCAAGCTTTGTTAGTTATAATTCACTATCTTGCAGTCATTGCAAACACCAAGCTGCTCGGTGTAAGTTTTGCTGAACGGTGCGCGGATCTTATAACCTTGGCTTTTATTAGTTTGATGTATAATATAATATATATTATAATATATATATAAATAATATGCATATGTATAGGTATGTGTCTATGCATATGCATGCACATACATGGTGATCCACATGGCATTTTCCACGTTCTTAAGAGTGAGTATATGGAACTATAAGGGTGATTTCCAAGAGAAATTTCGGTGTCTGTGATTCATGGTTCAAGATATAGGCACCTATAATTTCTTATATGAACGCGATTATTATTAATGTATTATATTCATATGTTCACTCTTTCAATTTTCATTTAGAGTTGCAATGCCTTGATGGAAAAAAAGCATACACAGCTTATCAATGTAAGCATCACAACATGAAAATTTTGACTTGACACACACACTCCGGACACAAACAAACGCACGAGGCAGATATCCATACGAGATCCACACCCTCACACACACACAAGATGTAGTCCATCCAGCGGACGAAAGTCCCTGCTCCAGGCGAAATGAATGGTTCTGTGATCAAGATCGAATCCAATGGTCCCGTATGCAGTGAAAAGCATTTGCATATGTATGTTTCCCCGATGTTACGTTTGGTATAATCATTCACTCTAGCCTCCCGCCCCCCCCCACCCCCCCCCCCATATATCCCAATTTAAAAAATGAATTTCCAAGTCATAAAAATACCGCATTTGTAAATATAAATATATATAAATATAATATATATATAAATATCATAATAATATATCCATCTGATTATACACGTGGTGTTTCTAAGCATCGAAGAAGTGTTGATATTTTCAATGTCGTTTCATTGACACTCCGTGAGCTTCTCCTTAATTTTTTTCCAACGTACACCCAAGGGAGATATCTGTAAAGATAATAATTCGACTGAAATCTGTATTGGTGTCCTTTCTTATATGCAAGTGGTGGTAGGTAACCTCCTGTTTTCCATTTCCTTAATACCCCCCCCCCACCCCCTCCCCCATCATTCAAACAGAGGTGTATACACACGTCATAGAACAGACAAGAAAAAGTGGTGGAGGAAACGCATTGTGCTCGTATTGCCGATTGGAAAGCCCAAGGGACTACGAATCAAGAACAGCCAGTGGGTAGCCCTTTGGGTTTTCCTTACAGAGTACAAATGCGAATTAACAATTTTTGTCGTGACCTTGACCACCTTTACGCTAATGTCAGATTCCCGCATTACCTCCTGTACAAATAGTTACGGAACATTTTTGTTCGTCCTTTTACACCTCTGTCTTCTCTATCATTCATAACCATATTCCTTATAAGTTGGAAGATTATAAACAAACACAAATATAAAAATAAACAAATTCACTACATGGGAGAAAGCACGTGTTAGCGTGCCCATTCTTCCTTGCTATATAATTACTTAAGACTTAGACAGAGATTCGAACAGAAAAGGGGAAGAAAAGGTGGGGTAAGACGTAATTAAGAAATGAAAGTCAAGGGAATATCAATGAATACAACTTTTTTGACCAAAAGTATTCAAAAGAAGACAACAAAAGTAGTGCTAAGTATTCCGAAACTTGCTTCCGAGGATTTGATTTCTCGTTAACTAGCACACCCCGCTGTTCGTATAGGTGCCCCTTGGCAAGATATAAAGATAAACCATCTGTCAAACAAATCCCATGGTATTTTCACCACCAAGGGTTCCAAAACGGAACCCAACAGTAATTTTAAAACATCCAGAGACGGGGAGACTGTAAAACAACGGAAAGAGCGGGTGAACAAATCATTGCGAAAAACGGAAATCAGGTATAGAAATTTAAGTGGTAAATCTTTGAGCCTATGTGCCTGAGGATTAATTTAAGGATGCAAGGGAGAACAACAAGTGTCAATCAGTCGAGTGGCCAGCTCAACAGGTTAAATACCCCAAGCAAATCTCAGCCGCTAAGAATTGTGCAGGACAGCCTAAACTTGGATCTCGTAAGAGATGCAATCTCCACTGACAGACCAAGGCAATAATATGTTGAACAATAATTAGAAGTGGAAGAAAAAAGTGTGTGTTTGTGTTGTGAGTGTGTGTGGAGTGTGTTTGTGAGTGTGTTTGTGAAGATACTTATACATACCAAGGATTAAATGTCAATACACCTACGGAAACCGGAGAGAGAGTAGAGAGATACGGATACGGATACCGAAACTTAAATCATGATTCGCCCTTGCCCAGAGAGAGAGAGAGAGAGATATAGAGAGAGAGAGAGAGAGATAGAGAGAGAGAGAGAGAGAGAGAATTTAGGGAAAGGGTTTGATTAAATAAGGCTCTCGACCTTGGAGCCATATTCATCACTCTCTCATCTCTGCTCTCCTCTCTGCTCGTCTCTTACTCTCTCACTCTATCTCTCTCTCACTCTCTTCTCTCTCACACATCTCTCTCTCCCTCCCTTCTCTCTCTCAACCGTCTCTCTCTCTCATCCTCTCCTCCCTCGCTTCTGTCGGTCCACCCTCCACCCCCCCCCTCACTCACTATCCCCTCTCCTCTCACACGTCACTCCCCTCATCTCAACCCTCTCCCTTCTCTCCCCCACCTCCCCCCCCCCCCTCCGTCTACCTCCGTCACCACCGCCCCCCCTCCTCTCTCTCCTCTCTCTCCTCCCCCCCGTGTCTCCTCTTTCCTCCCACCTTCCCCCCCCCGCCCCCACCTCCTCCCGCCTCTCCGGCCCCCCCCCACCGCCTCCCCCCCCCACCTCGTCTCCTCTCCCTTCCTCTACACCCCCTTCTCTCCCCCCTCACTCTCTCTCTCTCCCTCTCCCACCTCTTTCTCACTCTCTCTCTCACCTGCAGCTCCTCACTCACTCCTCTCACACTCCACTCTCCACACTACTTCTGCTCTCCTCACCCACCTCACTCTCTCTCTCTCCTCACCTCTCCCTCGCCGCACCTCTCCCATGCGATCTTCTCTCTCTCTCCTGCACCTCTAACCTCTCTCTCTTCATCCCACCTCCTGCCCTCCTCTATCTCTCGTGACTCTCACTCATCCTCCTCACCGCTCCTCTCCTCACCACTCTCCTCACCCTCTCACACACACACACCACCCACCACACACACACCCCTCACCTTAGGAAAGACACCCGCACAATCACTCCCACACTCTCACCTCCCCCCCTCAACACCCTCTCACCTCTCTCCATCTCTCTCACATCTCTCTCATCCTCCACCCACTGTCACCTACACCAGACACCGCACACCCCCTGTCTCTCTCCTCCCCCCCATCACACTCCTCTCACTCCTCTCTCACCATCTCTCTCATCCTCAACCAACACGTCCTCTCCTCCACACTCCCTCTCTCCTCTCCCACCCCTTCATCTCCCTCAACGTCTCTCACCACTCTCTCTCTCTCTCTCTCCTCTCTCCTCTCTCTCTCTCACTCTTCTCTCACACACCCTCCACTCACTCCCTCCCACCCTCTCCCCGTCTCACCTCCCTTCCGGTCACTCTTCATCTCTCCCTCCAGTCTCCACTCTCTCCTCGTTCCTCTACCTCATCTCTCTCCTCTCTCTCACACCCTCGTTACTCTTCCACTCTCCTCACTCACACTCTCTCTCCTCTCTTCTCTCTCTCACCATCTCTCGTTTCTCCTCCACTCCCGTCTCCCGCTCTCCCTCCACTCTCCTCTCCGCACCTCCTCCTCCACCTCTCGGGCTCTCCTCTCTCTCTCTCTCTCCCCACCCCCAGCCTCTTCCTTCTCACGCCCTCTCCTCCTCTGCCTCTCAACTCCTCTCTCACACCCTCTCTCTTCCTCCTCCCTCTCGCCGCCTCCCTCTCCTCTCCTCTCTCGCCCTCCACTCAACTCTCTCCCCTACACCTCATATCACTCCTCACCTCTCTCTCTCCCCCTCTGCTCTCTCTCCTCCTCCTCTCCTCCTCTTCTCTCCTCCCTCATCAACCTCTCATCGTCTCTCACTCCTCCTTCACCCCTCCTCCTCCTCTTCCTCTCTCACGTCACCGTCCCTCTCTCTCTGTTTGCAGCTCCATCTGTCGATCTTTCAATTTCAGAAACACCATGAGTCCCCTACCTCATTCCTGTTACAATTCACTAAGTCTGGCGTAGTCCACGCCACTTAAAGAGTACGTTTGTAAAGGGGTAACTGGAACATGAGTCAACTCTCCATTACTATTAGTCATCATTCGCGGATCACAGACATGAAAAAGAGAGAAGTCACTAGACCTTTGGTTGCAGCAGGAGAACGAAGGACTGCCTTACTCGTTGATGTTCCCCAGACAATTGTGCCGACTCGGTGCCCGGGCCGGCAGATAAATAAGCACGGGATACACATTCGAACCACTTGCAGATTAAGCAGACCATCAAAATTATTGACAGCCGATCAGACGAAAGGTGAAATCAGTAAACAAAGTGGTGTTGAACAAAATGCATCTTTTTTTGCAGACACATCGTGTTAAACTAAGAACAATTGATGTCAAACGTGTCACGAACCGTAGCAACGATTAATACAGGAGTTTAGGATTCCTTAAACATAGGACTGCGAGTACGATATTGAGAATGATTGGGAAAAGACAGATGTACTCTCCACCGCGCCTGTTCACTGAACTCACAAACACAGAGCGGCACGCACTACTCACACACACACACACACCACACACACACACGACCACACACACACACGCGCGCGCGCGCACACAACTCGCGCGCGCGCATACACACATACACATACACCCAACTGCCTCGCCCTGCCCTCTCACAAAAAGCGCACTACATTACACAGAAAGAGGAGACAAAGACATACAAAGATACACAAAGATAGACATTAAGGCAGGGGGGTGGGGTGTGAAGCGGGTATAAGAGAGATGTCTGGGTGTGATATACCTTTGATAAAATGATTTATTTGGGAGAGGGAGGGGGGTGATTACAATGATTGGCTTTTGTTTGATTGTTTGCTTTTTGATACCTCGGGATTATTAACCATCAAGTACCACACCACCTCATACTTTTACGCCCCAATACTTATAAAATATGTGTATCTAATACTATGTACAATTCCTTTCTTTTCTTTCCCATTCACTATTCCTTATGTGTCCTTCAATAAACATAATGCTCGGCCATTAAGAGGAATTTGTCTAGCAACCTTTCCGCGTTTGCGCGGTATTGATTGTTTGTTTGTTGTTTTTTGTATTTGTTTTCAGCGGCCGCACACAAGGTCTTATGAGTAACTAACACACCAAGGTTATGTAAACAAATGTTCGCACGGTGTAGCATACACACAGACATCAACTATGGAGGAACAACTCGTTTTGCAAACCACACACTAGAAAATTACCCATACTTTGCTTAAATAAATTGAATTGAGCACATAGCCTATAAATTCTCCAATGGATCCTTCCCATTTTTCGTTTGTTTGCAAGGAACAACTTGTGGACCTTTTCCTTCAGGTTAACGTATTGTATCGTCCTTTTTCGCTCGAGTGGAGTGTGATGTGTGAGATGTGTGTGTGTGTGTGTGTGTGTGTGATGTGTGGAGAGAGAGATAGAGAGAGAGAGAGAGAGAGAGAGAGAGAGAGAGGGAGAGAGAGAGAGAGAGAGAGAGAGAGAGCGTGCAAGCGTTCAAGCATCGGCCTCAAGCGAGCGTTCCGTGCGCGCGCAGCTGTCGTGTTTGTATGGTGTGGTATGCCCCTCACCGTCCCTTCAGTTCCATCCTCTCTAACACTCCTCTCTCCACCCTCTCTCTCACTCGCTCTCTCTCTCTCCTCTCTACAATTCCACTTCTCACTTCTCACTCACCTCCCTACTCCACTACACGGCTCTGGATCTGCCTCTTACCCACCGACACACACTCTCTCTCACGTCAAAATCCACATCCGTAGGACGTGAACAAACATAAACGGGCCGTATCAATCACAATAACTCAAGAAATCAGTCCGATTTATTTCGTTACTTCAGTCAGACGGCAGCGATGCATCACACACCGTTTGCAATATCCACAGCACCTCTATGAACAAACAATGGCGGTCCAACCTGGTCCACCGAGTCCCGTTTCGTCAGCTTTCGATTATACATCTGTGTAATAGACTTCCGAGATTTAACTGAATCCTAGGCTGCCAGGACTCCGGACCACAATGTGTAATTACAGTGCTTAAATATCAGCAGTAATGGCAGGTAACCGAATCCCTCGCGCAATGGGACTGGAACAACACGTGAAAGGTCCGACCTCCTGCTGCGGGCGACGGTCATTCAGTATCCCGATGGAACGAGCATTGCTGTATCCGGTGACAGAGCATAGACAGAGCAGGAAAAGCCGTTGACGACCCGAGATAGAGAGAGAGAGAGACGAGTAGAGAGAGAGAGAGAGAGAGAGGAGAGCGAGAGAGAGAGAGAGTGAGAGAGAGAGAGACGACAGACAAGACGTTATTTTATTCCCGAAAAGGCCATACGCCTTACGAAGGGTGGTAAATACAAACAAACCGCGCCAGGTCAACACATTTAACAAGCATAGCACATAAATTTACGGTCTTAACATATCATTATCGCATTCTCAAAAGCCTATACAAATACAAAGCGAAGTGTTTATTTGCCGTTTCCTATCAATATTCCTAATAACATAATCAGTGTGAAGAAACATGGTTTTTCAAAAGTACTTAGGTGTATTAATATGCTGTCGTAACAGCTGTAGTTTAGAACAATTGTGAACAAAAAGAATTACATTTTTCATCATCCTTCGTACAGAGTGGACAAGTAAAATTACGATCATATCAAGGGCCAGTAACGTAGAATGTACACAGAATATCCGAACACCAAACCTTAAATTGTGACAAATATTATTTTACTATTGACAGTTAATCTGCATTGAAAAGAACCTGAATACACATGGGAAGGTGCAATAACAATCTGAAAACTCAAACCGGTGACTGTCTTCACATGGGAACTCCAACTTTGCCAGTTACAATCGATAATACCATTGCCGAATACAAGCTAATAGAAACATGTATGTCATCAAGCACCTTGGACGACCCTGAATCTCCACACAACACCAAAACCACTTCGTACAGTATTCAACCTAACCTTAGTATGCGCCATTAACTCATACCCCAAGCGACTAGCTGTCCCTTAAACATTATTGTACGCTTTGTTAGGTAATCTTATGTGCGGCATTCGAGTTATCATTAGCCCAATAACGAATGCATCAAACCACAGCACGTAAAAGAATTGGGAAAAATCAGTTAGTCTCCCCATAGACCAGGTCCTTTGGATGTCTTAGTGAAAACACCGAAAACTTATTGAAAAATGCGACCCAAAGAATCTTAACCATTTTGTATAGAGAGGCAACTGACGAGGCCACCCATAACTCAGCTCCGTACTGTACCATAGTTTGAAATCAGAGAATACGAATAACAATAAAAACCATGTCAAGACTCATTAACGAGCATACGCAGTTTCAAATAGGATACCAAGTACACATGTTTAGCTCTGCTTACAAGAACAATGCAAAGCACAGCGGACACATACACGGGTTGATAAATAAATACCCCAGTACTTTTAAGTATTCCACCCCTGGCATAGCACTATCCTAATAAACCACCATTTTACTCCCGTGCAGCAAGATATCCACCCTTTCCTAACCACTATAATATTACTTATTGCCATGTTATACCTTCAACTGGAGAGATTCCAGTAGCTCTTTCCTAAACAATTTAACTGATTTATGCAGACCAACTATTGTTTTCTGATATCAAAGACAACGTCACAGCCAACAGGAGAATAAAATATCACACAAGGCATCATTTTAAAAGTGAGCTCCGTGCCTACCGCTATGTAATTACTTTTAACGTATTACGTTAATAACTAGAGAAAAAAAGAACGGACATACAGACGACCCCCTTGTTTTGACTCCCAAAGTCATTTAAGTAAACTGTTAGGGAGAATCCTCACCACACTCTCGCTCCACAGAGTATACAAGCACAAAATACATCTATATAATTTACCGTCGGAGTCCCATGCAACACACATAATTGCCACAATAAACTGTCTGTTGACAGAGTCAAACGCTTTTTTCAAAATCAATAAAAGCTACATATAATTTTCGTTTCAGACAGAACTGGGGTTTTTAGAAACAAAGGCCATCAAGTCAAAACAAGGTGATCTATATTATTGAATAAAACCGTTTAAATCCAGCTTGATATTCGCCTGTAATATTGTTCTCTTCGAAACCCATTCCGAAAGTCTTCCAGTAAAAGATAGCAACTAAATAATTTTACTGATAAAAGTAACACATCGCAATTCCTCTATAGATGTTTGGGTTGTTAGCGTCCAACCCATTTTTAAATAATGGGGCGAACAATCGAATCAGCCCAAGTTCAGGAAACACACCTTAATCAAATCGAGTATTCATAAATTTTTTCTAAAAAGTTAATCAGAAATCAGATTTACAAGCATTTTTAAAATATTTCACTAATGATCCGCATCTGGGGCCTGCAGCTTTTTCGATTCCTCAATATACGTAAGGCCACAATGAATTTCATCTTCAAATAGGGCGAATTATATTATTAAATTAACATCATATTTCATCACTTCCGACAACCTGCACCTATCCCCACTATCAGTAACTATCATTTCTTTCAAGCAGTTTCCTAAAATGATGAAACCAATTGACGCAAACAATTATCAAATTTGAGGCTGGGTTCTTTTTTTTCCTGAGTTGGGACCGGATTTTCCCAAAACTCTTTCTGGCTACTAACAGGAGGAAAAAAAACCTAATTGTATCTACCATTGATTCTGTTAAATCCCTTTTGTTTTTTCTTCAAAAAGATGTTTATATTCGCGGTCTGGCATTACAGTATTCAACATGTCAGGTACAGAAAAAGATCGTCTATATATTAGTTAACAATGTACGTGCATTTCTTTACTTAAAAGACATTCTTTATCATAACCAATTCATCGCCAGCCTTCTTTCGCATTATACCTAATCTTCCTCTTCATACAGTCAGCGCGACTTTTAAACAATCGTTAAAACATGTAAAGCGTCATTTATATTAACATCAATGAGACTAAACTGCCATTGTCATCCTTTGTTGAAAATTCCTGTGAATCCATTGCGATGACACAAAATCAACCTAAGCATCATTTCCGAACCATATTTTACAAGCCACTAATAGATCTCTTTCTCTTATCATAGTCTAAGGTTTTCGCTGTGAAAGCTAGTACGCAGGACCAAAGGCAAGTGATCAGAATCAATCCGTTCACGCCACACATACTTACCCATCATTAAAGTTAAATGTTGCAACAAATTCACGCGACATTAAAAAATAATCATTCACACAATAACCCTAGACTTTCTGAAAATGTATGTGATAGCAACTCATTGCGGTCGCCCCATAGACACAAAAACCCTATCAAAATACACCGCTACACATGCAGTGGCACCATTTAATAGCAACAACTAACCAACAAATACAACACCCCGATAGACAACCACAAATACCATTACCCCATCCCAGTACAGTGGAGTTCCACACCCACCACTGCTAATACAAAGTGGACCCCAACCTTATCACAAATCTAGAGAACTCTCTGTCCAGTACTACAATCATAAACCCCACTTAAGCACAAAAAACACCACACCACAACGAACGCAAGCAGTCACATACAACGACATCAAGTACAGCCATACCCCTTAATCATAATCAACACAACGAAAGTAAATGCGAACCCACCTGGAGGTACAAATGCAACAAGACCAACAAAACATCTTAAAAAAGAACCCAACAACTATAACTCCACAACACAAGCGCAAAAAGACTCCGTGTAAACGATACTTAAAAAATTCCAGAGGCCAAAACCGGCGATGAACACACCACTAAGATAAAATAACAGGCATATTAACCCCCCCCGAACGCTCCTCCACGTGTAGTCCAGTTCATAGCTGGTTAACAAATTGACAAAAACCAGCAAACACAGACGAGGGACTGGAAAACTTCCAAAAAGGTTTCAGCCAGCAAAAAAAAAACAACATGACAAACAAACGAAACGAAATCTTATATCATGTAATTTAGAGGATCAACCGTTAATAATACCAATGAAGACAGTAGACGTATATATTGTGATCATAACCGAAAAAGGAACAAAGTGACCCCGATTACTCTCACCTACGAACAGGTAACACTGTAACACCAACAACTACCGGAAAACGACAATAAGGCGATGGTAATCGGAGACACCCAGGTTAGGGGAGGCCGCAACACAATCATATGTAACACCCATACCATTATCAACCCTGGTGCAACGGCGTGAACAAAATTTAGAGTGCTCTGCGTTTGTGAACTGTCACATGAACAGCCCCTTCAGACAGCGTGTACACTTCGCCCGGCAATTGAGACCACAAAACCGGAGAGAGAGACAGAATAGAGAGAGAGAGAGGGAGAGCGAGATATGCACGTAAAGCAAAGGATTGAACAATTGAATAATGTCACATATAAGCAGGATCTTGGTCACTATCAATTAAAGGAGTGATGAGTGGGTCTTGATATTTTATTTTTTTATTTTTTTATTTGACTGAAACACCAAGAATAGAAAGTGTGTTTGTGCGTGATTATATAATCAACACTACTCTCTCTTTCTCTCAACTCTCATCATCGTCTCTCTCTTCTCTCACACACTCTCTCTCTCACTAGTCCTCTCTCACCCCCTCATCACGTAGAACATAAACCCGACAAATTGAACTGAACAATATAACAAAAGACGCTATTGACTGACATTATGAGTTAACTAAGAGAAAAGAAGAACACAGATTTACTTACTATTGTGTTAAGAAAAGCATGAAGAATACTTAATGGTAACGATGCAAGTGAGAATGAAAAATACCAGAAATACTTTTCATTTGATATCAGCAACCAAATAACACCAGACTGAAACAAATGAACTAGGCAAGAGGGTTGTGATGGAAATCATGTTGTCGTTATCAGCCGATACGCATCATAAGAACTCCTTCAAGTCTGGAAACAGTGAGAAATTACATGCTCCTATGGAACACGGAGGCCAGACCGGACAGATAAACCTGGTCGTAGTTGTCCATTGGAGAGCAGGAAAGAACACTAGGGATAATTCCAACCAGTGCATGGAAGATGAGGTAGACACAAAACAACAACAGCCTTGTAAATGGGTGATATAATATTGTTCATCGTACAGCAGTACGTTTTTGTGAGAGATGGCAGACAAACTCAAACGCCAGGCATTGAAAATGCAATTCGCCGGTACCCCTGCTCAAATAAAAAAGACAGACCATTGTCCACGAAAGATTTAAACACAACAAGCTTCAAACTATGAAATACTTATCATTCAAATTTAAAGTTCAAAGTCATAGGGCAGAAAGAACGACTGAATGTATAAAAAAAGCAGAGAAAAGTTCACAAAATTGCGAAGGTAAAAAACCAAAGCAAACAAGAAAACAAACAAGCACACACACAAAAAAGACAAAAACAAAAAAACCCAAAAACCCCCGGTTGACCTTACGTCAGACTGTCACTTAACGAAAAGTACAGCCTTAGTTTTTACTGTATAGTTTAACTGCAAGTAAATGTTACAATAAAATAAACTTTTCACTTCAGCATTTGGTGCATTTTCTTTCTTTTCTTTTCTTTGCTTACATGACCTATGGTATATAAATCCTTTTTTATTTATTTTCACCATGAAGACTGTGCCGGTGTGTTTTCCTCGCTGTGCTTGCTTAAGGAGATCAATTGCGTTCTCTCACTCACTCTCTCCTCACACCCGTCTCTCTCACTCTCTCTCTTCTCTCACCACGTTCCTTTAAACACCCTTCCGTATTCAAAATTAATCATGTTGATGACATCGTGACAAAAAAAAATAAACGAAAAAGTGAAACAACTTGCCCTGCTTATTTTGTCCAGATACTTTAAAACGAAGAAACAGTTAGCTTCGTTGTTTCATTTATCTACTGGAAATACAGTTTGCCAACGTTATGCTGTGTAAAATCCCCCGTCTAGGGACTATGGGCCTTTACGAATGACATTTTTCTCTTACCATGTCTTCCTCTCTCTCCTCTCTCTCTCTATCTCGCAGATATCAGGGTCGGTCAATCACACTCACACTCTCTCTCTCTCAACGTTTTTATTCCCATTTTTTTTCAGTGCATGTCAGGGCATGACATGGGACACTGAGGAATATGGATTCCCTACAGTGTGACTTTCCAGAGACTGTGCACAACACGAGTATGGAAGACCTTGCAATCTGCAAGACAGTGTCCATGCGGAATTGCATGAAGAGAATATGAGGCTCAAATATGCTGAGAGGATTAGAGACTGACCAGATATTTGTTTGTTGTGTGTGTTAGTGTAGTGTGTGTGTGAGTGTGTGTGTGTGTGTGATGTGTGTGATTGTGAGTGCGTGCGTGCGTAGCGAGAGTGCGCGTGCGTGCGTGCTTGTTGTGAGTATGTTTGTACTAGAGTGTGTGTGAGTGTGTGTGTGAGTGTGTGTGTGTGTGTGTGTGTGTGATGAGTAGAGTGTGTGATGGTGACAGAGAGACAGCGTGACACATACAGGAGAGAGAGAGAAGCGGAGAGAGAGAGATAGAGAGGATGAGAAGAGAGAGAGCAGAGAGAGAGCAACAGCGTGCGTGCGTACGTGCGTCGCGAGCGCGCCAGCGCGCAGCGCGCAGCGCGCGTGTGTGTGTTGTGTGTCTGTCTTCTTGTCTTCTGTCCGTCTGTCTGTCAGACTGTCCTGTCTGTGTGTGTGCGCTCACACATGCGTGTGTGCGTGTTGTGGTTATGCCTATCTGCCCTGTAAGTGTACAACTATACAAAGTATAATACCACAGTGCGTTCCCTGTATAGCAGAATGAGGAGCCAAGGCTGCACAACAGTCCCCTTTGCCTGCAGACCTGGTGTAGCACGATGGAGATGAACCCTGTTGTGCATGCACCGGACACCGACACGTCCAGCATGGTCTCTCCAACCTCTGCCATCTGGACCTCGCTGTCTGCCAGTCATATGAGTTTCATGTCTTCGCCTCACTGTCCCATTTCTATATTTAACACCTCTCTCCTCTCGTACTCTCTCGGGTCTCATCTCTCTCTCTTCTCTCTCGTCTGTCACCATCTCACTCTCTCTCTCACACTCTGAGTTCAATGGGAGAAAAATAAAGAAGTGGGGGTGGGTGTTGTGGTGGTTGTGTGTGTTGTGTGTGTGTGGTGTGGGGGGAAGAGATATACATACATGCGATTAATGTCTATACACCTACGGAAACAGAGAGAGAGAGAGAGATCGGATACGAATAAGAAACTTTATCATGATTGGCCATTGCCCAAGAGAGAGAGTGAGAGAGAGGAGAAGAGAGTAGAGAGAGAAGAGAGGAAGAGAGAGATTAGGGAATGGTTTGATTAAATAATGCTCTCGTCCTTGAGCATATTCTTTCTCTCTCTCTCTCTCTCTCCCCTCTCCTTCTCTCTCTCTCTCTCCCCTATACTCTCTCTCTCTCTCTCTCTCTCTCTCTCTCTTCCCTCTCTCTCCTCTCTCCCTCTCTCTCTCTCTCTCCCCCCCCCTCTCTCTCTCTCTACTCTCCCCTCTCCCTCTACTCTCTCTCTCTCTCTCTCTCTCTGCTTTGCAGCTCCATCTGTCCATCTTTCATTTCAGAAACATCCATGTCCCTACCTCTTTCCTGTTACAATTCACTAAGTCCGTAGTCCACGCCACTTAAAGAGGTACGTTTGTAAAGGGTAACTGAACATAGTCAACTCTCCATTACTTTTAGTCATCATTCGCGGATCACAGACATGAATAAGAGAGAAGTCACTGACCTTTGGTTGCAGCAGGAGAACGATGGTCTGCCTTACTCGTTGATGTCCCAGACAATGGTGCCGACTCGGTGCCGCCGGCTGATATTTAAGCACGGGATACACATTCGTTACCTCTTGCAGATTAAGCAGAATTGACAGCCAGGATC
>CM031607.1:27600498-27611003 GCA_018398815.1 Conus ventricosus | reverse complement strand
AGACGAAGGTGAAATCAGTAAACAAAGTGGTGTTGAACAAAATGCATCTTTTTTGCAGACACATCGAGTTAAACGAAGAACAATTGATGTCAACTGTCACGATCCGTAGCAACCGTTTAATACAGGAGTTAGGATTCCTTAAAGCGGAGGTCTGCGTGTACGATAAGTGGAGATGAGTGGGAAAGACAGATGTACTCCACCGCGCATGTTCACAACCCCACACACGCCACGCACACACACACACACACACACACACACACACACACACACACACACACACGCGCGCGCGCGCACACCGACGCGCGCGCGCGCATACACACATACACATACACACACGCGCGCGCCTGCCCGCTCCAAAAAGCGCATACATTCACAGAAAGAGGGAGACAAAGACATACAAAGATAACGACAAAGATAGACAGGAAGGCAGGGGGGTGGGGGTGGAAGGCGGGTTTAAGAGAGAGGTCTGGTGTGATATACCTTTGTAAATGTTTATTTGGGGGGAGGGTGGGGTGTTTACTTGTTTGGCTTTTGTTTTTTTTGTTTGCTTTTTGATACTCGGGATTATTAACCTCAAGTACCACACCCACCTCTTACTTTTACGCCCCAATTCTTATAAAATTTGTGTTCTAATACTATGTACATCCTTTCTTTCTTTCCATTCACTATGTCCTTATGTGTCCTTCTATAAACATATTGCTCGGCCATGAGAGGTATTTGTCTAGCTACCTTTCAGCGTTTGCGCGTTATTGTTTGTTTGTTTGTTGTTTTTTGTATTTGTTTTCAGCGGCCGCCAAAAGGGCTGATGAGTAACTCACAAGGTGATGTAACTAATGTTCGCCGGTGTGCATACACACAGACTTCATCTTTGGAGGAACAACTCGTTTGCAAACACTCACTGAAAATACAGGACTTTGCTTTAATTGAATTGCTAATAGCCTAGAAATTCTCCAATGGATCATTCCCATTTTCGTTTGTTGCAGGAACACTTGTGGAACTTTTCCTTCAGGTATCGTATTGTATCGTCTTTTTCGCTCGAGTGGTGTGTGTGTGTGTGTGTGTGTGTGTTGTGTGTGTGTGTGTGTGTGTGAGAGAGAGAGAGAGAGAGAGAGAGAGAGAGAAGAGAGAGAGAGAGAGAGAGAGAGAGAGAGAAGAGAGAGAGAGAGCGTGCATGCGTTCTTGCATGCGTGCCTCATGCGTGCGTCCGTGCGCGCGCGCGTGTGTGTATGGGGTGTGTATGCCCTCTCTCTCTCTCCTCTCTCTCTCTCTCTCTCTCTCTCTCTCTCTCTCTCTCTCTCTCTCGTCATTATCCACTTCATTAGGACGTGATCAACATAAACGCCGTATCATTCACATACTCAAGATATCAGGTGCGATGTTTTCGTTTCTGCTGACGGCTGCGATGCATCACCACCGTTTGCAATATCCACTGCTCCTCTATGAACAAACAATGCGGTCCAACATGGGTCACCGTTTCCAGTTCGTCAGCTTCGTTATCATCGTGTGTATTGACTCGTGTTTATCTGATCCTAGCTGCCAGGTCTCCGGGACCACAAATGTGTTTTCAGTGCTTAAATATCAGCAGTTGGCTGGTACCGAATCCGCGCCATTGACTGGAACATCAACGTGAAAGGCAGACCTCCTGCTGCGGGCGACGGTCGTCAGTTCCCAGGGAACGAGCATGGCTGTTTCGGTGACGTGCACTAGAAAGCTGGAAAGACGTTGACGAACCGAGAGAGAGAGAGAGAGAGAGAGAGAGAGAGAGAGGAGAGAGAGAGAGAGAGAGAGAGAGAGAGAGAGAGAGAAGAGAGAGAACGTAGACGTAGAACGTTTTTTATTCGTAAAGGCCATAGCCCTTCGAAGGGGTAAATACATATCATACCGCGCAGGTCAACTCATTTAACTAGCTTAGCACATAATTTACGGTCTTAACATATCATTTCGCATTCTAAATGCCTTATACAAATACAAAGCGAAGTGTTTAATTGCGTTTTCATTCAATGATGCCATTAACAAAATCAGTGTGAAGAAACATGGTTTTCTTAAGTACTTAGGTGGGATTAATTGCTGTCGAACAGCTTGTAGTTTAGAACAAGTGTGAACAAAATGAATTTCATTTTCATCATCTTCGTAGCAGAGTGGACATGTAAAATACGATCATTCAAGGCCTGTAACGGTTAGAATGTACACAGATATCCGAAACACCAAACCTGAATTTTGTGACAATATATTTAATATGTCTGTTAACTGCATTGATAAGTACCTTGGAATACAATGTGAAGGATTTAACAATCTGTAAATATCAAACCGGTGACTGTCTTCAACATGGGAATTCCATCTTTGCCAGTTACAATCGATTAACCTTTGCCGAAACAAGCGAATAAAACTATGTATGTCATTCTACACCCTGATTCTCCCACACAACACCAAAACCAAATTCGTACAGTTTCAACCTAACCTTAGTTGCCCAATTACTCTTACCCCTAGCGTCTAGCTGCACTAACATTTTGTACGCTTTGTGAGGTATCTTTCTGGCGGCATTCGAGTTATCTTTAGCCAATAACGAATGCATCTAACCACTGAAAGTAAATGAATTGGATATCTGTTAGTCTCCCATAGACCAGGTCATTTGGTGTCTGTATGAAACACCGAGAAACTTTTTTAATGCGTACAAATGAATCTTTTCAATTTGTATAGAGGCAACTTCGAGGCCCCATAACTCAGCTCCGTACTGTACCATAGGTTGAATCTGAGAATCGAAATAACAATAAAAACAATGTCAGAGACTCATTATCGAGCATACGCAGTTTCTTTAGATACAAAGTAAACATTGTTTAGCTCTGCTTACAAGATCATTGCAAGCAAATCGGAAACTTAAACGGGTTGATAAATGTATACCCAAGTACTTATAAGTATTCACCACTGGCATAGCAATTCCATTATACATCCATTTTTCCCGTGCAGCAAGATATCCACCTTTCCTAAACACTATAATATTACTTTTGCCATGTTTACCTTCAATGGAGAGATTCAGTAGCTCTTTCTAAACTATTTAACTGATTTTGCAGACCAACTATTTTTTCTGATATCAATACAACGTCATCAGCCAACAGGAGAATAAATATCTCCAAGGCATCATTTAAAAGTGAGCTCCGTGCCTACCGCATGTATTACTTTTAACGTTATATTTCGTTAATTAAAAAGAGAAAAAAGAACGGACTACAGACATCCCCTTGTTTGACTCCCAATGTGCAGTTTATGTAATCTGTTAGGGATGATCCGCACTCACTCTCGCCTCCACAGAGTTATACATGCTCAAAATACATCTATATAATTTACCTCGGAGTCCATGCTTCACCAGTATTGGCCACAATATACTTCTGTTGACAGAGTCAAACGCTTTTTTCAAAATCAATAAAAGCTACATATAATTTTCGGTTCAGACAGAAATGTTTTTGAACAAAGGCCATCAGAGTAAACATGTGATCTATAGTTGAATAATCCGTTTAAATCCAGCTTGATATTCGCCTGAATATTGTTCTCTTCGACCCATTCCTGAAGTCTTCTGTTAATGATAGCACTATATAATTTACTGCTAATGTTACACAGCGAAATTCCTCTATAGTTGTTTGGGTTGTTAGCGTCACTTTTTATATAATGGTGAGAACAATCGATTCAGCCCAACTTTCAGGAACACACTTTATCAAATAGAGTATTCATAAATTTTGCTAAAAGTTAATCAGCAATAGATTTACAAGCAGTTTTATTATTTCACTAATGATCCCATCTGGGCCTGCAGCTTTTCGATTCCTCAATTTACGTAAGGCCAAAATGATTTCTTCTTTCAAATAGGGCGATGTTATATTATATATTATCATTTATCTTCATCACTTCCGTCTACCTGCCCTACACCACTATCAGTACTATCATTTCTTTCAAGCAGTTCCTAAAATGATGAAACCAATTGTCCAAACTAATATCATTTTGAGGCTGGGTTCTTTTTTTCTGAGTTTTCCGCATTTTCCCAAAACTCTTTCTGGCTACTAACAGAGGAAACTATTATCTACCATTGTTCTGTTAAATACCTTTTGTTTTTCTTCAAAAGATGTTTATTCGCGTTGCATTACAGTATTCAACATGATCGGTACAATAAGTTCGACGATATTTAGTTAACAAATGTACGTGCATTTCTTTTACTTAAAAGACATTCTTTATCATACCAATCATCGCCAGCTTCTTTCGCATTTACCTTAATCTTCCTCTTCATACAGTCAGCGGCGACTTTTAAACAATCGTTAAAAATGTAAAGCTTCATTTATATAACTTCAATGAACTAATGCCATGTGAATCCTTTGTTGAAATCTGGTGAATCCATTGCATTACACAAAAGTCAACATAAGCTTCATTCCAAACATATTTTTCAGCCAACTATAGCATCTCTTTCTTTACATTGTCTAGGTTTTCGCTGTGAAAGCTAGTACGCAGGACCAAAGGCATGTGATCAAATCAATCCGTTCACCCCACATAACTTACAATCATTAAAGTATGTTGCAAACATATCACGCGACATTAAAAAATATCATTCACACTATTACCACTTTCTGAAATGTATGTGTAGCAACCTTTGAGGTCGCCCTTACACAAACCATTCAAAATTACACAGATCAAATGCAGTGCACATGTTTAGCAACATCTTACCATAATTATTTAACACATTGTCTTCTGAAATCCTGTTCACATGCAATGGGCCACTCAAACATTGATTTTCAAAGGAAAACACTTTCTTCTAAATCTTGAGAAATATCGGAAGTACGACCATTCATATCACCACTTAGCAAATATAAACATCACCAATAGAAAGCAAGCAGTCACATACAAAGTCTTCAGTAAAGCAATACCATTATCAGAATCAACAAAACGATAGTATTGAGAACCTCTGGTGTACATATGCACAGACATTACAAACATCTTTTATTGTACCCAACATAGATTTATCAACAACAAAAGCGCAAAAAGTATCAGACTTAATTTCCAGTGACTTAACGATGGAACAAAACTCTTTTTTAACAAGGCATATTAACCCCCCCAGATCGCCTTCCACGTGTAGTCAGTTTCATAGCTGGTTTACAAAAATTTGTCAAAGACAGCAAACACAGACGACTGGAAATCTTCCATAAAGGTTTCAGCCAGGCATTTAAATCAAAAGAACTAACAACGAACGAAATCTTTATCATGTAATTTAGGATAAACCGTTTATATTCCAATGAAGAAAGGAGAATTTTTTGTGTTATTTACAGAAAAAGGAACAATGGACACATTACTATCACCTAGATCAGGTAACACGGTACACACATCTTCGGAAAACGTGTTAGAACGGTTAGACAGGTTTTGTGGCACACATTTCATTTGTAACAACATTTACATTTTCAACCTGGGCAACGGCGGAACTAAAGTTAGAGTGCACTGCGTTGTGAACTGTCTCATGAACAGCACATGCTGACAGCGTGTCAACTTCGCCGCATTGTGACAACAAAACCGGTGAGAGAGAGAGAGAGAGAGAGAGAGAGAGAGAGAGAGAGATGCACGGTACAAAGGATGGAAAAATTGTTTAATGTCACATTATGCTGGATCTTGTAACGATCATTTAAAGGAGTGTGTGTGGGTCTGATTTTGACTGAATCACCAAGAAGAGAGAATGTGTTTGTGCGTGATTATATACAACTCTCTCTCTCTCTCTCTCTCTCTCCTCTCTCTCTCTCTCTCTCTCTCTCTCTCTCTCTCTCTGTCTCTCTCTCTCTCTCGTTGATCATAAACCGACAAATTGAACTGAACAATATAAAAAAGAAGCTAGTGACTGACATTATGAGGTTACTTTAGAGAAAAGAAGAACACAGATTTTCTTACTTTGTGTTAAGAAACATGAAGATAATTATGGTAACGATGCAGTGAGAATGAGAAAATACCTAGAAATACTTTGATTTGATATCAGCAACAAAATTAACCAGACTGAAACAAATGAAATAGGCAAGAGGGTTGTGATGGAAATCAGGTGGTCGTTCAGCCGATGACGCATCATTGATCTCCTTCAAGTCTGGAAACAGTGAGATGTTTCATGCTGCCTATGGAACACGGTGCCAGACCGTGACAGAATTAACCTGGGCGTAGTTGTCCATTGGAGAGCAGGAATGAACACGTGGGAGTAATTCCATCCAAGGCATGGAAGATGAGGTAGACAAAAAACAACAACAGCCTTGTAAATGTGATATAGAGTTGTTCAGCGTACTGCAGTCGTTTTGTGGAGAGAGGCAGACAAACTCAAAAGCCAGGATTGAAAATGCTAATTCGCCGGGTACCCCTGCGTGCAAGATAAATAAGAAAGACATTGTCGCACGAAAGATTATACTCACCATGCTTCAAACTTGAAAGAATTTTCATTCAAATTTAAAGTTCAAAGTCATAGGGCAGAAAAGAACGACTGTGATGTATAAAAAGCAGAGAAAAGTTCACAAAATTGAGAAGGAAAAAACAAACAAACAAGAAAACAAACAAGCACACACACAAAAAAGACAAAAACAAAAAAACCCAAAAAACCCGGGTGACCTAACGTCAGACTGTCTCTTAACGTAAGTACAGCCTTGTTTTTCTGTATAGTTTAACTGCATTAATGTTTCATAAAATATACCTTTTCACTTCTGCATTTGGTGCTTTTCTTTTTTTTCTTTTCTTTGCTTACATGACCTATGGTATATATTCTTTTTTATTTAGATTTCACCATGAAGACTGCGGTGTGTTTTCCTCGCTGTGCTTGCTTAAGGTGAGTCAATTGCGTTCTCTCTCTCTCTCTCTCTCTCTCTCTCCTCTCTCTCTCTCTCTCTCTCTCTCTCCTTTAAACACCCTTCCGTATTCAAATTAATCATGTTGATGACATCGACAAATAACGAAATAGTGAAACAACTTGCTGCGTATTTGTCCAGATACTTTAAACGAAGAAACTGTTAGCTTCCGTTGTTTCTTTTATCTTCTGGAACTACAGTGTGCAACGTTTATGCTGTGTATATCCCCGTCTAAGGACTATGGCCTTTACGAATGAAATTTTCTCTTACCTTGTCTTCTCTCTCTCTCTCTCTCTCTCTCTCTCTCTCTCTCTCTCTCTCTCTCTCACGTTTTTTATTCCATGTTTTCAGTGCATGTCAGGGCATGGACAGGGGACACTGAGGAATATGATCCCTACTGTGTGACTTTCCAGAAGACTGTGCTCAACAAGTGTATGGGAGACATTGCAATCTGCAAGTCAGTGTCTGAGGAATTGCATGAAGAGAATAGAGGCTCAATTTGGGGGGGAGGATGAGAGACTGACCAGATATGTGTGTGTGTGTGTGTGTGTGTGTGTGTGTGTGTGTGTGTGTGTGTGTGTGTGTGTGTGTGTGTGTGCGTGCGTGCGTGCGTGTGTGCGCGTGCGTGCGTGCGTGTGTGTGTATGTGTGTACGTGTGTGTGTGTGTGTGTGTGTGTGTGTGTGTGTGTGTGTGTGGTGTGTGTGTGTGTGTGGTGTGTGTGACAGAGTGACAGCGTGACACATACAGAGAGAGAGAGAGAGAGAGAGAGAGAGAGAGAGAGAGAGAGAGAGAGAGAGAGAGAGAGAGAGCACATGCGTGCGTGCGTACGTGCGTGCGCGTGCGCGCGCGCGCGCGCGCGCGCGCGTGTGTGTGTGTGTGTGTCTGTCTGTCTGTCTGTCTGTCTGTCTGTCTGTCTGTCTGTCTGTCTGTGTGTGTGCGCGCACACATGCGTGTGTGCGTGTGTGTGTTTGCCTATCTGCCTGTAGTGTACACTATACAAAGTATACCACAGTGCGTTCCCTGTTGCAGAATGAGAGCCAAGGGCTGCACAACAGTCCCTGTCCCGCGCCTGGTGTGCACGATGGAGATGAACCCTGTTGTGCATGAACCTGGACACCGACACGTCCAGCATGTTCTCCAACCTCTGCCATCTGACCTCGCTGTCTGCCAGTCAGTATGGTTTCATGGTCTCGCCTCACTGTCCATTTCTATATGGAACCTCTCTCTCTCTCTCTCTCTCTCTCTCTCTCTCTCTCTCTCTCTCTCTCCTCTCTCTCTCTCTCTCTCTCTCTGAGTTCAAGTCACTACATACATTTGATGTGCCCTTCTCTCCCTCACTTTATGTTTATACTGTTCTCCCTCTACCTGCGTTTTGTCAATGTGTCGTTCTATCTCTCTGTGTGTCCCTGTCTCGGTCTCTCCCTATCTCAGCCAGACGATTGGATTTGCGCACACATTTTAATGTGATCGATTAAGAACATGCCACTTGACTCTACTAATCACAGGTGACAGAAAACAAGAATTGTCCTGCAGAGTCATATGTTATCATCGCTGATCTATATCGCTGGTGGTGGTGGTGGTTAGTGTTATTGTTGTTTGTTGTTGTTGTTGTTGTCGTCGTTGCTCGTTATCTCTCTCACAATCCAACGATGTATTTGCTCTTTTTATAATTCTCACGTTTCATACTATGTCGATTTTCTTTATCATTCTCAAACTCACCGACCATTTATTTTGATTTCATAGTTGTAATTTTCCATACCTCTCCATTTTCTTTGTGTATTATGATTTCTACCTTTATCGTTGTTTCTTTAATATTCTTGGCTGGCATAATTGTCCCACTTATCCATGTATGTGTGCTGGTACAATTCTCACCAGCTATCAATTTCTTTTGTTACAGCACTCAGTACTGTTTGAATCTTTTAAACTCTGTTGTCATAATTGTTATCACTAGCTGACATTATACAGGTTCTCACGACTACGGATGCTTCCTACGGATGTTTGTTTTGATACCTGATAATAATCAGGACACTGGGAATAATTTCTTTTTTTTTCTCAATGTAAATGTAGTTTACATTTCTTACCCGGACCTGTTCACATATATGGATTGTACTAAACCTGATTCAATGTTAGAATGGTCAAAGCTCTTCTTTGTAGATGTCCAAGGGACTTGAACTCAGGGCATGGCATTTCTGGCAATCGTTGTTGTCTCGTTCGTCATTTCTTCAGATGGATTCCCCCGTCTCCTCGACAAAGGTGGCAGTACGTCGCAGATCCTCCAGTCCTCCGTAGAGCTTCCGGGCCACTGGTATTGGGTAGGGCCAGGTTTTCTCTCGGAGCGCTTGGTGGAGCGGGCAGGACTGCAGCAGATGTTCTGTTGTCTGGCTGCCTGTTCTGCAGGGGCACTGCTCTGTGTTGCCGATGCGGAGTTTAAAAAAAGGTGGTGTTTCAGGCGGTTGTGGCCTGTCCTGAGCCTGAAGATGACTACCTGCTCTCGTCGAGTCAGCAGGTAGTACGGGTCTGCTCTGTTGTGGCGTGGATGCTGCTGCTTCCACTTGTTCTGCAGCCTGGCCTTAATGATGGTCCTGGATTCAGGGTAGCTGGTGGATCTGTCCATCTGCTCCTTCGTTGTGCTCTCCTTTTCCAAGGAGTCAGGAGTCTCATTGCCAAGCACATTGCAGTGGGAGGGAATCCACTGCAGGGTGACTGTGTGACTTGTGCAGAGGGAGGCGAGAGATGAGGACAGATCGTTGAGCTGTGGATCTCTGTTGGACTGAAGGGCCTGCAAGATGGACAGGGCGTCGGTCAGGAAGACAACGTTGTGGTTGACGTAGGGGCTGACCTCGATGTGGGCTGCTGCTGTTTTCAGGGCTACTGCTTCAGCTCTGTAGTTCGTGGAGTACAGGCCGGTAGCGAGGCAGATCTTTTCTTTTCTGCCTCCTGGATATTGGACATAGACTCCTGCCCCTTTATCTCGAATGGCATCTGCTGCAGAGCCGTCAGTATAGACATGAGTCCAGGATTCTTTGGTGAACTGGGTATGGAGGTGTTCAAGGGTGAGGGACTTTCTTTCAGGGCCGCTTTGGGAATCTTATTTCTGGCAATACTGTCCACGCGCTTGCTTCTCAGAAACACGCCAGTGAGCCTTGGAGACATTTGAATCGCGACAGGCGCCAACAATATCTTCAGTGGAACAGTAAGGTCACACAGTATGCGTGCTGCGTAAGGTGATGACAGGTTCAGCGTCAGTATGCTTTGAACTTTCTGCTTCATACTGCTGTAGTGAGTTGCTTTGTTTTAATCATTCTGTTTCATACCGCTGTGACTGGCCGTCCTTTACAATCTCTTGTATGTTTTTTTTTTATTCCATGACACGCATTTACAGTTACTATTCATTTGTCTTTCCATCTTTGTCTATTAATTCACTTATTCATTTAGTGACTTGTTATTCATCTATGTCTTTATCTATGTACGTTTCAGAGGACAGAGGATAAGAGTGGTGCCTATGGACGAGTGTCCACCGATTCCTGAACCCTTTATCTGAATAGGACCCGAAAACAACTTGAAGCTTGTTGTTGTTGTCGCTAACCCCCGGCGTGTATTCACACTGTATCATAGATCTATTCTGGGCACAATTTGTTCATTCGCAAACTTACTCCTAAAGATAAAGCCGC
>CM031607.1:27573529-27595398 GCA_018398815.1 Conus ventricosus | reverse complement strand
AGCATTAATTTTTCAGTATAATGCTGTTACTATTAATATTGTCATCAATAAAGTCAGATGGAATAAGCACGGGATTGCATAAAACTTACCCAGATGTGCTTTTGTCTATGATCATTCACACAACATCAGTATATATATATATATACATATTTAGATATATATTTATTTATAATATATATTGAGAGAGAGAGAGAGAGAGGAGAGAGAGGATGCTAATGCGTTGGCTTCATGATTTACAGGTGCGTCCTTGACCTACTTTCTGCACCATCATTCCAACAGTTCCATTATACCGGTTCTGTTAGTTTAGTTTTGCCTCATTCTGTGCGGAGAGTTTATATCAAACCTTATAATTTGACGGTTTGAAAATTTAAAAACACAAACTTCGGCTTGCTTGATGGTCATGTCACAGGCGTTCGATTATCCCTCAAACAATAAAATGAGAGAATAAATTACGGCTGACGGGGACGTTAGCAATCGAGCAGGGGCGCTTCGCTAATGAACTATTTGTTTTGGTTGGATTCAAGCTGTTGATAATGATATGGCAATGTTCTTTTTATGGATGGTATCCCACTTCTGTGATTTGTTTCGAGCCAACTGGGTTGCGGATGTCTTACTGAGTCGGCGTTCTTCCGCGACCCTTGTCTTGGTCAGTTGGAACAAAGGTGCAAATGGCGTACCAATTCCGCCATGACCTTCCAAGGGCCAAGGAAATGTATAGACGACGGTGATTAATTACCGGTTGTGCCTCATGGATTAGAAAAGGAACCCTTTCTTGGACTTGGAGCGCTGCACGCGCGGCGCAAGCATACACACAAACACACACTCAACACACACACACACACACCTCTCACAATCAGTGATCTTCTCTCGGACCACCTCCCTTTCTCTCTCTTATCTCTCTCTCTTCTTTCCTCTCTCTCTTCTTCTCACCTACTCTGACCAAATTCGGCTATTTTGTGATGGTACTTGAATAAGCCTGAATCTGATTTTTACCCCATCACGCTATCTGGAGAACAAGACGGAATGTTGATGGTGTGAAAAGGGGAATCATATGCATACACATCCGATAAGGAAATTTATATGCAATTTGTATACCATGAACAAAACGTCGATGAATTTGTAAACATTCACCCTATTTCAGCACTATCACTCTCTTCTTATGTAGTGGCACAGTTCATTGTATTACCACTGAAGTGGAAGTATAGAAGTTGTAGAGCATAATTCTGCAAAATGCGACAGAAACTAAATAAACAGGTAAGGCAATGTTAAGTGATAAGAAAATTGAATTCAAACACATAGGCAGGCATGAAAATATAGATATGACGGAATAATAAGTAAATAAAAATAGAAGGTAGTAACGTTTGAAGTAAGCATCAACGTTACACATTCTGGTACTGCATTTTCGTTTTGCTCTCCATATGTTTTTGTACATTTTTTTAAGGGGATTTTTGGTCTTGATTCGTTTTTAGCGTTGTTGGTTTAAATGTTCCTCTAATACCACCCGTAGAGTTAGAGTATTACAAAATGGTTTGTATGATTATTTTTAGGCCTGGGAAGCGTTTTTGCGTGAGCTTGACTCCTTTATAGTGTCTCATCTATTCTTCGCATATTTCCATTCGTAACATTATGTATGACGCACTGTTTGTTGTTATGAATAGTCTATCCAGTTAATGTAAAATTTTATTTTGGACTTAAACGGTTTCCAGCGTCACAGAAAGCTTGATTTTTAAACAATACTAATATTATTGGTCCATTGCACACACGATGAATCAGTTTTAGGTTGTTTGACACAAAAGCCCGTCCTATGATGATAACAGCATCTATAGAAAAGCCTTGGTCATTCAAGTCTATTTCTTTCTTAACCAAATGAAAACAACCGGTTTTGTTAGAAAAGACTTTAACTATGAAATGTTTGGTCTGGCCAAGATAAAACATTTGTTCTAACATTGTCATCCAGCCTTTCTTCGAATCGTAGTTCTGCAATTTTTGTTTTCACATTCAATTAATTGGTGGAATTGTAAATTGCCTTCTCTGTCATTTTTTGTGCTTGGATTTACGCACATGCACTTGTATTTTTATTTGTTTTTATTTGGCATTTATGGACTTGTGATTTTGCTATGTACAATCAGTGAGTCTTTCAATGTCATCTGTATGTTTATTTGTAATTTTCATTGGTTTCAGACTCTTTGAATGAACAGATATATCACCGGAAATGCTTTTCTCTATTTCCTTTTAAGCAAGTATGGTACGTCATTTATATAGCTTGGAGAACAGGACGTCTTTAGGAAAGACTCCCTGTGGTAATCCTATCCAAAAGACTTAATAAGTTAAATGGTATTAATTAGTGTACCGCCATTTGATAACGTTAGACTAACGTATCTCAAGACAAAGACGACGCGTTTTTTGACCTCTGATGGTCTTCTTCAGGCACCAGATACAAATCTACTAGGACAACGAAAAGGAACGTGCATTTCACATTTGCTATCTCAGATATCAGTTCTGTGTTTCTTTTTTAACCGTAGCTGTTCTTATCCAATTAATCATATAAAAAAATGCGGCCATAAGATTCCAGGTTTACGCTACATATAGAAGTGGTTTTGTACATCTATGGCTTTTTTTCAAAGTCTACAAAGAGGTTTGTCAGTAAATGTATATTTTCATTAACATTGTACAGTGAAGACTATCAATAAGTTGTATGGTGTCTTAATGACAAGAGGGGTTTGCGCGGTAGCACGATTGATCTTCTTGTATAAGATGTTTTATTTAAGATAAGAAAACACAGTGCCATTCTGTGAGTGTTTTTCAAAAGGTTTTCGTATGTAGAAATGACAAAATTAATTTAGGTCAAGTCAATTTGGATTTAATGAGTCCGATTTATAAAGAAATAAATTTGGCTTCCCTATAATTCCTAATAGAAAAACACTTTGCTGTTGTGTTTGTTTTTTTTCGTACAAAAATATATTAATATGTCAATGTATCGATGGTTATTGAAACTTGATTTATTTATTGTTCTTGCTTCTGATCCATCCTAAATTGCTTGTTCATGATTGTTCAAGATTTGAAAGTGACTTATGCGTCAAAACATTGTAAGATTGGAACGGCAAATCAACACCTTTTGAATTGCTATACTTCTTTTAATTGTGGTAGAAACTGTGTTGACTCATGGTTCCAAATACAATTTTGTCACAATATTTTGGTTACAGATTGTTTCTTAAGAAACGATGGGAATTCCTTAAAATGTTCTGTGTACATTTTGTGATCCGAAAACGATTCAGTTCTACACTACTTGATTCTCCATAGTGCCAGTTTGGCGAAATTTCTGGGGGGGGAACTAGAAAAAACATAAAGAAAATGTGAACATGCAGTAGAATAGAGTTTAATGTGGGGGTGGTTCTATTCGGAATTGATGAGCATACAAAATCTGATGATGTTTTTGAACTAAATTTTCTTATGGGATCTAAAACTTTAATATATATAAACAAAATAAATCCTATGTCAATTCATTTCTTTCGAGGAGAACTTAATTATATTTATAGGGTTGAAAATATATGTAGTAATTTCAGAAATTGAAATACATGGAATTTGATAGAGAAGAATGGCTTACCTTATGAAAAACTAAACTGGTATTGTCTATTGGGAAGAGTTAGATCGAGGAGGGGAAAAGAAAATTAGAACGAGCATAAATGTAGTCGGTGGTGTAACGAAATGTTTTAACTCCCGTATGGCTTAATCAAGGGAGTTTTTAATGTTCATATGTTTAATTTTAAATCAACAATGGGATGTTAAACTAGATTGTCTCCCACCCTGTGCAAATTATCTCACACTCAGTAAAAAACTTCCATTTATGTTCTATAAAGCTTTTTTGTACTAAGTTCAACTTATTCTTTGAAAAATTTAAGGGGGGGAGTCATTTGGTACTTTTTTTAGAATCTTAACTCCCACCTGTATACAGAATTACCCCCCTGGGGTTTGCTAAAGTTTATCTCACGGGAGTTAACCAGACGTGTTTAAAGTTTACCTCCCTGCCCACTAAGAGGGAAGTCAGATTTCTCTCAGTTTTAGAATTATCTCCCTGGGAGTTAATGTGTACACGTGTTTTTGACTCCCAGGGAGTTTACTTTTGGATCAGCAGGGGGTGGGGAAGTTAATCTGAGACACGGTCTAATGATGAATAACTCCCACCCCTATTACCAGGTGTTTCTACACAGGTCTATAAGCTGAATGGTGAAGATAAGGGGATTTAATGTTCTGTTCCTATCATATCATTCATTGGGAAATAGGTAATATCCGTGTACATATCCATGTGGATCATCTATGCATTTGTCACTGATATTTTCTATGACTTTGTGTAATATAATCCGCTTTGTAATGTCTGTATATACCTTGAAATTTATGGCTTGTGCTTTGGTAGATATTTGTTCTTTCAGTCTTTGGCGTTCGATCTCTCTCTCTCTCCTCTTCTCTCTCTCTCTCTCTTCTCCTCTCTCTCTCCTCTCTCTCTCTCTCTCTCTTCATGGAATCTATGCGACTATCAAACAGTCACCCGGTCAGTAAGTTGTAGGCCTTTACCACTCATATGGTTGTAGTAGAATATGGAACATTTTTCATTTTTTCATTGTGTCATGCGCCAATATTTGGGTGTGAGGGAGGGTGGGTGTGAGTGGGTATGGAAGGTGGGGAGGGAGGAGAATGGACGTGTTCGTAGCGAAGTGACGTAACATTGTTTGTTATTGACTCGCTATATCGGGAGGAAGGAAGGTAGAAATTGGGTCGCATATTTAGAAATGTGTGTGGGTGACACCTGGGAAAAAGAACGGGAGGTGCCTGTTTTTTGTACAATGTGTCATGAGGGTGGATGCTGGGGACAGGTCTGATGTCAAGTGACATCGTCACAGGCTGGGGTTGGTGTGCGGTGCTCAAGATAAATTTGAAGTCGGCCAGCCCAATCAGAAAAAACAAAAATTTTTCAATATAATTCAGGACACGTGACTAATTCACTGAAACAAATAATATCGAAGGAAACTTTTCGACCGGACAGTCGTGTTCTGGAGTCAAGTTTGTGTAAGAACACACACACAAAACATTTCGAAATAAAATATATATATATAAGATGCATGGCGTGGTTTGCAGGTGCGGGGAGTGGGGTTAGGGGTGGTGGGTGGGGTCTTTCTGTGGTATGGTCAGAATAACTCCCCTGGAGGTCAAACTGATAACACAGTGGGATTTGTTTTTTTATTCTAGTTATAACTCCCAGGAGTGTTAAATTCTTACTTGGACGTTTAACTCCCCCCCCCCCCTGGGTGTTAAAACTTGCGGGGAGTTAAATACTTTTCAGTTACAGGCGGGTTATATAGTAGCTAATGAATTTTATGTAAAATATGTGTTTACATTCTGACTAACCACTTTAACCCTTTTGGACAGGATATTGGAGGTATTATTCCTCGGGGTTTGCCTCATAACGAGATAAAGAGTAAGGTTGTACGTTGGTGACTTTTTTTCTTTTCTTTTATTCTTCGTTGATTATTGAATGGACTTGTGATTTTTTTTTTCATGTGATTATACCTTTTTTTTCCTTTTTACCCCTATTCCCTCCCTTGTTTTCTTGTGTTTCCCATTTGTAGATGTTTAATTGTATGTTTTGTGATTATCCGTTTGTTATTACTGTTGGTAATATAATTAAACAAAAAAGACAAAAACAGAACCAGGAGAAACAAAATTGACTGTCTTTAAAATGAGAATTGAAAAAAAATCTTTGTCGGTTAAAAAAATACCCATCACTTACATCACAAAAAAATTGACTCTATACCAAACCTTCTCGATGCAGTTTCGAAAATTTTTATTGGTTTCTTTTAGTCGGATTATTAACAAAACAGAATGTTAATCTTGGATGACCCAAAAGTACATTTTTACGGGAAAAAAGAAAATCTACAGTTCAAAGACGCTCCTGTAATATGAATGTAGTTATTAATGGTTTTTGCTTGCTCTGTTGTTGTTTAGACAGAACTGTGCGAATATATTCTGTGACAATATTAAAAAAAAAAAAGAAAAAAAAATATGTGTTGTACTCTATCTGTCATTTGTGGATAATTTCTCAGCAATATTTGTAAAAGGACTATGGAATATATCTGCTGAAGCTTTCTGATGATAATTTGTGTATTTTTTTTATATACTTGTTTTTTATTTAACCATGTTTATGGCTTGCCCTGATTTGCGGGAATCATCAAGGTGTTGTCTTGTTAGGACGTTGGCACCTCATATGTAAATATATTAGGCAACATGTAGCATATACTTATGAAAAATGAATTCAAAAACATAATTCATACATACATACCATACCTTCATTATATACTTAATAATGCATACATGCATTACATAAATATATACTTAATACATGCCATAAAACTCGAAGTATGATAGGGTTTCCAATGGGCAAGTAAGAGAGAGAGAGAGACAGAGACAGAGTCTGAGAGATTGGGTAGGCTGGGGGGGTTGTACTGGTTGGGAGGAGGAGAGGGGGTGGAAGGATGGAGACATAAAACGTTACATGACTTTAACTGATAATCACCACAACGCCGTGATCATGACTTCAGGTCTATTCAACATGGTCTGCAATCAACTATTTGAGTATGTTCGTTGATCGGTGACTCTCGATCACGCACGCACGCTCGCACACACACTCACACAGTCTCACACACACACACCACACATGCTTGCCTTGCAAGATGTTTCGCATTTATTTGGGTTCATCGAAAATTTCGGTTTTGCATACACTGGCCCATCAGTGAGCTGAAGGTGGCACTGCGAAAGACACATAGTCATTTGGAAGTCGTTTGTAGTTTGGAGGCACAACATTGTCACCCTTGAATTACGTCGTCAGTGGACTTTTTTTTGTGAGACTGTGACGACTCAAATAGTTGCTGCTGCTCCAAATTGTCAACGGCGACATTTTGGAAGCAATATGTAGAGCATATACTATCTCCCTGATATTGCACTTCCATACCGGACATACGTTATGTCATTATACTTATGTGTTTCACGGTTCAGTCTTTAAAGCCTCCTGCTGGGTAGGTTTTTAGGCAGATAAGAAGAAGGAAACTGTAGTAAATTACTACCACTCTTTGTGTTGGTGATGAAACTGGTATGAAATGCTTTCCTGCACTGCTTATGTTTATGTAGGTGATGTTTTCAATGACTTGTACGTTTTATGTTTTGTTTGACAGTACATTTCCATGATATTGTAGATGCCGATTCAAAACAGGAGCCAAATGCGATTTAGGCCAGTTTGTTGTAGCGCGCTGTGCCTGCGGTACTGTCGGTCTAGGATTTAATTTCCTACATGTGCCTAACTTTATCAATCTGCATTTGGTCACAGTCCGCCTTTCTTTGCCATCTGTCTGCTGGACTTAGGGTTAATGTACAGGTTCATGTTGTTCTTCACACTCTGTTTTTTTAAAAACACTTTTCGTCCAGGCTAATTGATTGTAGCAAGCTGTCGGCCTCCTTATGTCGGACCATCGCATGATATTGTTTAGAGACGTGTGAAAAACATTGCCCCATTTTGAGATATCGTTTGACTATTCGTTGTGAAAACACAAGAAATATCTGTAATCAGTCTACAGTTATCTCCGTCCGTTGAACTTTTGTTGAGCAATTTCGTAATTAAAAGACGGTAATGTTGTACTTAATACTTGGGGGGGTGAATCTTTTAAATCTGTTCATATCGTACAATGCTCGAATCGACTAATATGTTGTTACCGTAAAATTAGCGAAGGTCGTCCTCTTAGGATAAGAAATATTCAAAGCGGCTACGTTCGAGGACTTGATATCTACATTCTCCTAACAACTGAAATGCTTTTGAAAGATTGCCGGAATTTCAGTGGTCAGATTCCATGGCTAACTCTTATAATGATCAGAGTATAGCAATGGCAGACTCCAAGCCAAGTTAATGTGTCTTGAAAAGATGATAGTCTGTTGTCATGCATGTGGCCTTGCTGTGGCTTTGAACAGGACATTTGGTGATCAAAGATAGAATGCTCGTGTTCATTGGATGGGAAAATTAGTGCGTGCATCCTCGAGTAGATGTAAAAAAAACCTGAATGAAATGCACTAGCCTCGATTAATATTGAGGTTTCAAACATGATTTATACGTTTTTCACTTCGTGCGCGCACACTAATTCTTAAGAGCGCGCGCCTTACACACACACACACTCACACACACACACACTCACTACTCACACGCGCAGACACGCGCGCGCGCGCGGACGTTTAACACACACAAACAATACAACACACACAACACTCACACACAACTCACCACACACACAACCACACACATCAAATCTCCACTTACTCACTCACTCACACATCACTCACACACACTCTCACACACAAGCACATCAATCACACACTCATCAAACACACAACACACAACACACAACACTCACACCTACCACTCTACACGCTGCGCGCAGCCGCGCGCCGATTACATCAGATTGATGATGCTTTATTATATTATATAACATACCATCAAGCCTCAAATTATTAAAAAATAATAACCAGGTAAAACATACAATAACAACAAAAACAACTAAATATATATTATAATATTAATATATAATAATAAAAATTATATGATAATAATAATAATATTTGGTTATACTACTAATTAGGATTACTACTAATAATGTTAATAATAATAACTGTAATAGGTAATGTTAATTATAGTAATGCTGTATGTTTAATAACTAAATTATAATTCATATAATGATACATCAATAATATGAGGAGGGGAGGAGGTGGAGGAGGTGTGAGAAGGTGTGGTAAAATTTTTAATAATGATTATGATATTAACAATATTGATAATTAGTCTAAATAATAACAATCATATAATATCAACTACATAACAGTAGTAATAATAATAACGATGATAATGATAATACTATGAGATTTATATACAACAAACATTCAATAGTAACGATATTTAAACCAATGTTGAATAAAAACAAACAACATACAACAACAACAACTACAATAGGTGTTAATATAATGATGATGATAATATAATTAATGATAATAATTATAACAATTACTTTAATATTGATAACAACAACAACAACAATAACAATAATAACAATAGGACGAGCATTTTAATTGTATGATGGTTCGCAAATGAAGGCTCCAAGAAACTATTCCCGTAAGGGCATTTGTGAGGGTTTCGGGCTTTAATGCCCATTCGGATGAAATTACATTTTCCTTTTTTTGCGTTTCCTCTTAGATAATTTTTCTAAAGCTATTTCTAGACACCCAACCACTCTCTCTCTCTCATCTATATATCTCTCTCCTCTCTCCTCCTCTCTCTCTCTCTCTCTCACTCGCCACACAACACACACACACACACATCGCCACGCACGGCCGCACGCCACGCCCACGCACGCCACGCCACGCACACACCACACCCACTCACACACACACCCACTCACACCACACACAAAAGGAGCTCAGGATATGTTAGCTTATATTTACTGTGATGGGGATTTGATAGAGTGTTGTTGATATTTCCTTATATATTTATTTATATATATATTATACTATATAAATATATGATATATATTTATATATATACTTCTTTGGCGGTTTGACAACGAGTGAGAGAGACGAGTGAGAGATGGAGTGAACGAGGAGGATGTGAACGGAGGACAGAGGAGAGAGAAGCGAGAGCGAGAGTGAGTGACCTGAGATGAGAGAGAGAAGGACCAGAGAGAGAGTGAGACCAGAGAGAGATAAATGAATGATTTGAATGGTTTAATATTTTAGGGCCATGGGCACATAAACATGAAGGATTGGAAAGGCGGGGGGAGGGGTGCGGGTGATTGGGATGGGCTGGGGGGGAGGTAGGAAGCTTTCATTCATCAGATGTACAGCTTGCAATCCATTATACTTGACATATTCTCTATCGACTACACTGCCTTAGCATGAAATGTTCGCTATAGAAATACTCACTTTTGCATATTTGTGTTTTATTTAATTACTTTCTAAACATTTCTGTATCTCCTAAACAGCGTGATATATAAACTTTGTGCACCTCTATTGACATGTGTTTGGGTTCTCCCAGCTATTACCAATTTCTTTCAACTGAACAACCTATTAATTCATTGCAAGAGAGAGAGTGAGTGAGAGAGGAGTCGAAGATGACAAGCGAGATTTGGGAGACGTGAGCGGGGAGAAGAGCGAGAGGAGGGGTCGTGAGAGAGGGAATGGGAGGGGGGGGGGTAGGGGGGAGGAAGGGAGGGAGGGAGGGAGGGTGCATTTGCGATAATGGAATTATATTTTGAGTCAGCATAGTAGGCACATTGAGTTCTTACAATATTAATTTCAACCGAAAGAAGTCAATTTCAGCATTCAGTTATTAATATATGCATTTGTACGCTTTTTTTAGAGGCCTTTTAAAGATAAAGCTTTAATTTTTCAGTATAATGCTGTTCTATAATATGTCTCAATAAAGTCAGATGGAATAAGCACCGGGATTGGCATTTAACCTTTCCCGAAGTATGTGCTTTTGTTCTTTGATCTTACATATCACACATACATCCTTATTATATATTATTACATAGTATATTTTATCTATATTATTATATTTATATTTAGGTGAGAGAGAGGAGAGAGAGTGAGAGGTTAGGAGAGAGAGTGAGAGAGACGAGGAGAGATGGACGATGGACCGTGAGAGAAGAGGTGACGCCCCTAACGAGAGACGAGGAGAGGAGAGCTAGGAGAGGACATTGTTAGGTAGATTAGAAAGGTACGCATATGTGCGGTGTGAGTGTGTTGTAGTTAAGTTACCCTTTATTTTTCTACGTCTTTCACAATCTATGTTGATATTAGACAAGCATAGGAGAGTTAGACATGGCACATAGAGGAGGATAGACAGAGTTTGTTCATGTTGCAATACAAGTGTGTGTGTGTGTGTGTGGTGTGTGCTGGTGGTGCATGTGTGTGTGTGTGTGTGGTGTGTGTTGTGTGTGTGCGGTGTCAGGGAGGGGGGGTGGTGATGGGAGTGAGAGGAGGGTGGTTTCTGTACATATAATCAGAAAATCCAATCAGACACTCATAACGAATTAATAACAAACAACAATACTACCACTAACATTATCAGATTTAAAGAAAAATGCCCTGACTCTGGTCTACTAAGCAAGCAGAATGTAACTTTCAAAGCATAATTCTATATCAGAAAAAATATCTGTCCACAGACTTGCCTGATATAATAGGGCAGAAAAATGCCTTGAGAGGCACAATTATTAGATAATCAAAACATGATCTATTGTCATTTTTGTTTCCCCGCATATGCTTTGTTGGCAGAGCTATATTTAGTTCTATAAGCATCCAGTTCAACTCGAATTGGAATATTGAAACGAGGTTTCTGTATTGATGCATATCATAAAGGTTGCAATTTTGGATGCTTTTGATATTGTTCAATACTAAATTAGGGATTATTTTTGTGTGCTGATACATGAATACCACAGCGTGTTCTGCCCATTTCTGAATATTCCACAGCTGTTTCTGTTTTAATATTGGTTGACTTCTTTCAAAGTGAACGGTAGGAAATTGTCTGTTCACCTAGTTCCATTTTCTGAGCCTTTGTTCGCACATCTGTCAGCACAGTTTCATTGCCCATAATTCCACAGTGTGTAAGGAAACCTGAGGAAAGTTTTTTACTATCTGTTCCTTACCTTCAAGTCGTGGATTAACTGTTGATTTTCCTTAATAAAGTTATTCTGAATGTGAATTTAAAATTCTTGTTCGATTGTAACACTGACAGCGAATCTAACAAATACAATACTTGAAAAAATTTGACCTGCGGTAAATAATTAGAAATGAACAACCGCCATAAGTTTCGCTATCATTTTGACTCACGATTATGGAGCGATATTTTCTATGAAATTGGCTATTTTGTTCTTTCAAGCGTTGGAATAACAAATGCTGATCCGGCTCTTTGTTTACTCGTCAACGCGATCCATACTGTGTAAACCTTAAGATGGGTTGGATTATCTGTCTTGCACTTTGCTTCTTCGTTAAATATGTCATCCAAGTGTAAGGCTGATTTGGCCCCTTTTTATTTTGTATCAGTGTATTCATGATCAAACTTCGCCCTCTTTCTTTCCCCGTTGGAAGGGGTATCTATAAGGGAGTTTTTGACAAAGATCTTAAATTACTATATTACTTTCTTAAACATATCTGGCAGTGTAGTACACTGATTGTGCTCAGAGGCGGGAATTATTTGTGACTCCTTTTTGGATAATCACGCGTCTGGGTGTATAGAGTTTTTGTTTCATTTGATATCCTTCTCATTGGTGGATCTTTTCATGAATATATTTTGCACATGTCGTCAGATTCACTATATTCATTTATTTGTGTTAATATAAGTCTATTTCTCTGTTTGGCCTCAATGTGGCAGTCATATTCCGGAAATCCTAGGCTTATTGTGAAGGTATTGCTATCAACACCTTTGTAGTTTGTGTAACATAATATTTGGTGCGCTAAAGATAGCCTTCTTGGGCGTTTGAGAATTTAGAACGAATTAATGCCCAATGCCATGAGCTTTATTGTTGTTCCATCTTGGCCACCAGCTTTGCTTGCTCAAAATTTTTTCAGATTATTTTATGTTTTTCTTGCCTGTTTAATAAGGTATCAAATAATGGGATATTCCATGTGTGTTTCGATGTGGAAAGGGACACCTCACTAAGAATTTTAATTAGGGGTGTTCGTATGTATAAGTGTTATCCCTTCCTGCGTAAAAGCTGGTAAATCTGTGATTCATCCCCTTGTTGAATTAAACCATAGGAGTTTTTTCATGGGGTTAGGTTTAGACTCCATTTTAAAACAAGTATTTGCTAAGGTTTTCATGCTCTGCCTGATAAAGTTTTTCTGTGGTAATTTAGTGCTCTTTTGGGGTGCTTTTTCTCATACTTAGGATTGTTCACTTACATATCGGCATATTGTACTACGTAGCATTTTTTTAGTTACATCGTTTTGGAAAGATCACACAAGCAAAATAGTATAAATTGCATTGGAGATAGTACCAGATCCTTGAGGGAATACCCTTATCCAATGGTTTAAAACTGGAAGTATGTGTTTGGTACTCTGACCTTGTTACTTCTTTGTGTTAGGAAAATTTCTTTAATATAATCTGTTAAAAATTACCTGAAATCCCAATCGCCCTTCAATTTGTAGAACGATATAAGCATGCCTTACACTATCAAAAGACTGTTTCTAATATCATAGTTGTAGCACAGAACACTCTTCCGTCTGGCAAAATATATTTGATTTGTGTTTGTTAACTTTACGATATGATCAGTTGGTAGATCCTTCCCTTTATTAAAGCCCTGATTGATTAGTAGGTATTTTTTGATTTTTGTTACAAAATAGAAATAAGGTCTTTTAAGTTACAATTTTAGACAGTTTTTATACAAAGTTTTAGACCATTTATAAACATGTATTTGCTAAGGTTATCAAAGCTCTGCCTGAAAAATAAAGTGTTTCTGTGGTAATTTATTGTCTTTTGGGTGCCCCCCCCCGTTGCTTTTTTCTCATAACTAGTTTTTATCCACATCCACTTCGCATTTTGACAAACTGTAGCATTTTTAGTTACTTGCTTTTGGTTAAGTTCTCACAAGCAAAAATTAAATTAGCAGTGGAATGATATTACAGAACCCTTTGAGGAATACCCTAATCCATTGGTTTAAACATCCGGGGTGTATGTGTTTTGTACTCCCCGTCGCCACCTGAAAAATTCCTTTGTGTTAGAATTCTTTTAATATAACTGTTAAAATTACATGAATTCCCATTCGCTGCATATTTGTTTAACAAGCTAGCATGCCAGACAATATCAAAAGCTTTTCTAATATCATGAAGAATGTAGACAGAACACATCATTCCGTCTGGCAAATGATATGTTGTTTATCTTGAGTTTGTTATCTCTTTTTCGATATGATTTGGTGGTTAGACCTTCCCCTTTATAAAGCATTGCTTGATTAGTAGGTATTATATGATTGTTGTTACAAAAATAGATATGATCGTTAAGTACAATTTTTCCAAAGTTTTGCTACTTGACGAAGCCAGTGCGGGACAGGTCGTTAACTGTCCTGTGTGTGTCAGGCTTTCCTTGACTTTATTAATTGGGATTACTCTTTGAATGTTTCCAAATACTGGCTAATGACCTTTTCCAAATCTTTTGATTTATTTTTAATAAAAAGAGGAAAAAAGTTTTCTCGGCTTGTGTTTGTACATTTGATTTGAAAACCCGTCCAGCCCTACTGCCGATGTTCTTATTGCATTTTAAAGAGTCGGCATCCTTTATTCTTGTGTGGTTTATGGGTGATATATGATATTTGGTCATTGTTAGGAATTGGGGTACCATCATAAAAGTAATGTTGTTTCTTGCTTTCCGATGTTGTTCTGCATCATGCTGTAAGGCTTTCCAGGCGCATGGTCTGAGAAAAATATACTTAGCATAAGCTTCGGCTTATTCAATATGGAGTCGGGAATTTCTTAGTCTCCAATTAAGAGGTTATCTTGGAATATTTATCCCTTTTTTCATTAACTTGAACTTTTTCCATACCTTTCTTGAAGATCTTTATGTGGGAATCTTTCTCTTGCGCAAAATGATGACCCATTAAGCCGCTTGCTTTCTGCATTAACTTTGCTAGAGTGTGCATTGCTTTCTTCTTTTTCTTGATGATTTTCATCACTTTTGTTTTGTATATATTCCTTGTATTTAAGCTTCTTTTAAAGCTACAGCTTCTTCACAATCTTTTGTCCACCAGACATTCCCGAAGGACGTGTTTTTTTGTTTATGTTTAGATTTTGGCTTTGGAACCATCTGCAGCGCAAAATGATCTTTTTGTTTGAATTTTGAATTCATATTATCCCACACTCTCTTATAGTCCACATACACTTTCTAAATCTATGTGGTATGGACGGGTTTGATTCATTGTCCCAGTAGTCGGCAAATTTATAATGGTATTTGGGAATTATTGTCCTGGTAATTCCTGAATATTATACTTTCATTGACTGTTATTAGGATCGGCTAATTGAATCACTCCGTGGAGTGTCCTCGTAAGTTTGCCATGTGCACTTCAAAAGCTATCTGGGGAGGAGAAATCAAAGATAAGTCTTTAGCCACTTGCGTTATGTGTAGATAATTATACTGGAATTTCTGGTTACTCTTCATTATTGAGCGAATTCATAATCAGAATCGACAACATTTTCAACTCATATATCGGTTGATGGTTATCTGTTGAAACAAACCCTTGTCCAAAATTGGTGGAGTGTGCATTGAAATTCACCGGCAATCAGTCCATGTTGCATTTCGTGTTTTGTATTGCATGTAGCCCAATCAGTGTTTTGGCATGTGGCCCTTTCGGCCAGATATACAGAGAACAACAACTTTGAGGAACAATGTGTTAAGTTTCAACATGGCCGCGCATGATGAACTTTATGTGTGGTAGATCAGTGGGCTGGTGTTGGACCAGTGTACCATATTCCTGTTACCTCTCTGATATCATTACGCCGTGTTTGTTTTTTTCTTTGAATCAGAAACTCTGTTATGTACTGGAGGTTAGTAAAAGTGACGGTACCTTCGGTAATTTGGATTTGCATACATTTAGGATTGCAAAACCCAATTTATGATAAGCTATGGTCTGCTAGAGTATGTTTCTGGATTAACCACGATTCGTTTGTCAGGACCGATCTGGAATTCCATTGTAATAATTCTCATTGATTTATCAGGCATGTACTGCATGAAATATCAAAATCAAACTTAGTATAAAGAATTAAGAAAAGGAATTAATCGTTCCAAATTGAACACAATGCATGCGGAAGGATGTCATTGAATATGAATACGTTTGTATGTCTGTTGTAATATTTTTTTTTAAAAAGACGGCCCGAACCATTATATATGAGAGAGAGATTAAGAGAGAGACTAGAGACAGAGACAAAGTTGAGTAGAGAGAGAGAGAGGAGAAATAATTCTTCAAGATAACGATGATTTCCAACAATTCAAAAGAAATCAGCCAGACAACGATTGTGCCTGAGCTGAAATAGACCAATCTACGTCCTTGTATATGTTCTTGTACAGCCAGTTCTTGACCTAGCAGCACAATTTCTAAGGGCATCGTTAATAGTTCCACCAACGCGCCTTCTGTCGTGCCGAAAATGGTAGACTCACTATGCCTTGGTTAGTAGGTCCTGAAAAAAACCCGGGGTGATGGCAGCACCGATGCGTTCTTGCTGTCTGCCTCGGTGGGTCTTACAGAGAGCAAGCCGTCGGTTGTGTGTTCTTCCAGGTTGGCCGGCGAGCGTACTGGCTCCTCTTCGGGTCAAGGATGGATGTCATCTCTCAGAGTCTGGGTTGGGCTTGGAGATTGCATGGTTTGATGAAAAGTCATCTGGAAGAATAATATCCGAAGAGTTTCAGAGGTGTCAAGCGTTGTTTAAACAGATCTCGTTTCACTTCCAGATTTCCTGAATTCCTGATCCGGGGCGATTTTGCTAATTGTGGTGATTTCCGACTTTCTGCGGTTTCGGGACCCTGGCACATTACTTTTTACCGTTTCCATTTGGCAATTTCTGCACAATGCTCAGACGGCTGGATCTTTATTTTTGATGTAATTAAGTCCACAGGAACACAATTGGCCATCACACTGGTCTGCTAGTGTTTAACTCGAGGTGATTAATTGTCCAGTTCACTAGGTCTCTTGACATGTAAGTTTTCTTTGGATTAATCAGTTTCAAAACCATAAGACATATCCAGGTCTCTCTCCAATCTATTCACTTTCTTCACCTGGAGGGTTTTTGTTTTTTTTTTTATTTTTTCGTGCATGTAGCGGACCAGTGGACGTACTGTGTTCTTTCGCTTTCTTTCTTTGTTTTGGACGTGTAATGCTTTTGACGTCATACTAGTACGTTAGTAAAAAGGTCTTCTTTTATTTTCTTTTGTTTAGTTTGCTTCTTTTTGCTGTGTTTAGGGCTTCCATCAGCCACGAATCTTTTGTTGTTGGTTATTTAGGACTGTTGTGGTGGTGGAACTGACCTTGGTTCATCAGCGTATGTTGGCCTACGATAGTTCTTGGAGTGACTGTATTGTCCCCCGTCATGGTAATCCCCTGTAGGCATACTTACTGGACTTTACTTGTTGGCCTACTTACTGGATCTTTTACTGAGATTTGCGATGAAATGCTTTTGTTCATTTACAGTTTTTGCATGTCGAGCAACTTTATAACTTAAGTTCTGAATTTGTCTTTTAAACAAGTCTGATCTATTTTCTGTGTTCACAGGGTGGATCTTCTGTTGACTTTCTCGTCGCAGGACAGGTCTGCGGATGCTTAGTTTGTCGTGCTGCCCGCTTCAATAATTCTTTTTCGCAGACATTAGCTTTTCTTAATGGCTATTGTTGGGGATCTGGGTTATACTTTGGGAGTCTGGTTGTTTTGGCGTTCCTTCCAGACTTCTGCGGACCTAGTGTGGATTCTTGTGCATGTTTCATGTAGATTAGTATAATTTCGCAGGCATTCCTAAGTTTAGGCGCTTTGTCATTCGTCCGCTTCTGATTCCGTGTGTGTGTGTGTGTGGGTGTGTGTGTGTGTGTGTTAGTGTAGTGGGTGTGTGTGTGTGTGTGTGTGTGTTGTGTGTGTGTGTTGCGCGCGTGCCGTGGCCGTTGCTTGGTGTATGTGTGTGTGTGAGAGAGTGAGAGAGGAGAGAGAAGAGTGGAGAGAGAGAGCCAGAGGACGGGAGAGTGAGGGAGAGACGTGAGAGAGAAGAGTGAAGTGTGAGGGAGGGAGGGAGAGGGAGAGACAGAAGAGGTCCCACATTCCAACAACAAGTAGACTGACGTTTTTCATCCTCTTTGCTTCATTGGTTCGAGTGACACAATCCTCGCTAAGAAACGTGAAGGGAAAACCTCGATCATTTGCTTATACTGCTTCCATTCACATCACAACTACACACAATCTCACACACACACACACTCACACTAATACGCAGCACGCTCGAACGCACGCACGCACGCTCACTCACACACGCAGAGAGAGAGAGAGCTGTGGAGAGTGAAGAGAGTGCGTCCCACCTGAAGAGGAGAGCGATGACGGAGAGGGAGAGAGTGTAGTTGTCCTCCATACAGCTCTCCTCAATATTATCTTTACATTTCCCTACTATTACCACCGTACGCCTCCCTGCCAACATTTTACCTTCACCACCCCCCCCATCCCTAAATTCTTCTCCATCTACCCTAATTATGTATCATACCTCTCTCCTACAAATATATCATTATGCAGTTCAGACCAAATTACCAGCCACGCTGTTATACACTCAAATATCATCTGGCTCCTCACGCAAATACCTTTATGATCCGCACCCCAGCATTCAGCAGGCATCTACAACACGAATGGTCTCAGCGTTCAAGTTCTCCACATATATCATCTATTGCTTCTCTCTAATGTCAATCACTCGGCCTGATATACATAATTTCTTCACATTATGTCACCCAACAAGAATCATCATGCAGCGACCTTTAGTATTCTTCAACGTAGCTCACGCCACATACGTTCACTCAAACGATAGCGTGGCTGCTGGATTATAGACATATAAGAGAGGCTAGTCCTATAAATTCGGACCTCGACTCACGTGCGTTTTAACAACCTATCTCAATCACAGGGCTCTGCAGCCTATTAACGTCTTCACTCCTCCTCTGAGCATGTTTAACGTACCCACCTTTACCCATTGCTTCCCCCCCATGCATTGCAGCATTGTCGGTGGTGTTTGTCCCCTTAATCCACAGGACTTTCTACGTGTTCAATCATACCTATCTTAAGCCATGGTGGGTGTTTGTTATTTCACACGAGGACAGTGAAAAAAAGTGGACATCAGAGCACGACGGCAAATTACGGCAAAAAATAAAGAAATATTTTGTTCGAAATGCTTTATCGTCCATTGGTTGTTTCCCTCGTTTCTCTGGAAATTGGAGTTGGTTGTCTCCAAGGGTCCAAGGCGAATCACACCATAATCTCCTGCTCGCAGCGATCTGTGGCTTTGTTTTTTTTTGTTGGCTTAAGGTTTTTTGTGGGTCGTTGCGGCGGTGGTGGCGGGAGTTCGTGTGATTTGTGTCCGGTCTTGATGTGTGGATGGATGGGGGCTCCGTTGCGCGTTGGCTCGTAGGTGTTCTATATTTTTTATAGTTTGTTAATAAAATTAAAATAGTATTTTACAATACTGTCTGAAGTTTGATGTTAAGTAATGGTATTTTTCGGAAAATGGACGTCTGCCTGACTCCTGCGGAATCTGCTTCAAATGGGCTGCATCATGGCTATTGCCTCTGCCTCTCTTTTTGCTGCAGCTACGCAGCGCTTTCACAGCCTCATCCATATTATTGCCTCATTTGTTCAAAGGGAGACTGTCTCAACGTAAAAATGGCGCCGATGAGATGACGTATGGATATTTGATGCCGTTGCTGCTTGGCGATGATATGGGATCTGTTGTGTTGAGAGAAAGAAAGAATGTTTTATAGATTAGGGCATCATGGAAGGACGGTAGGGATGTATACTCAATGGTGGGTTTCGTTTTTCCTTACATTATCAAGTGTATGTGTGTGTGTGCTGCTGCGTGATGTGTGGCGTGCGTTGCGTGCGTGCGTGACGTTGCGTGCGCGTGCGTGCGTGCGATGCGTGGTGTGTGTGTGGCGTGCGTGCGTGCGTTGTGCGTGCGTGCGTGCGTGTGTGTGTGTGGGTGTGGGGGTTGTGTGTGTGTGGTGTGGGTGTGTGTGTGTGTTGTGTGCACGGCGCGGCGCGAGTATGTGTGTGTGGTGTGTAAAAGCAAGACGTACTAAGTCCGCTCCTTTTGTGAATTCCCCTGACGCGTGGAGGATTATTATTTAGATCTATTCTAGATCTTTTCGTTATTTACGATGTATGATAATGGGGAATAGTTCCAATATCACTTGTGTGGTTCTAATACATTGACTACAATATTAAGAGATACATCCACTTTTCTTGTGTCATGCTCATCTTTAAATATGTCTTTGAGAAAATTCGTGATAAGTATGCCTCCCCTATTATGAGAATTATCCATATTCAACCACAATTGGGACACAAGGGGATACTAACATTCTACACTGAAAAACTAAACTGTACGATGAATCAAGAGTAATGATGGGTGCGAGGTTCTGTACTCTTTGTTGAACATGCCCTTCGTAGTGCTACTGCTGCTGTTAGCTGCGGTAACATGAGGCATAGTGGGTAATCTATCTTCTGTGTTAAGATGAAAGGAACTGCGAGGTGTTGAATATACAAAGGTGGGTAGAGGCGGTTCCGTTCCATGTGAGGGGACGAGCTTTTAGCTTGTGCTGCAGATCGAACAAAGGAAAATCCAAGTGCCTCACTTAATGGAGCATGAAAGGTAGTGGAAAATATGGGTCAATTTCCCACATGGATCTTGGCTTTATTTCCATGCGTCGGCTTCTCCTCTCCCTCGTCTTTCTTCTTTCTTCTACCATTTTTCGTGCGCAACTGCGGCAGCTGTTTCTTGATTCTGTTTCTTCGTATTTCTTCCTCTTCATCCATTTATTCTTCCCATCTTCTATCATGTCAGTCTGTCTATCTGTCTGTCTGTCTGTCTGTCTGTCTCTCTTTTTTTCTTCTCGCTCATTCTGTGCCTCAGTTACTTTTCTGTTTCTTGGGTACCATTCCTTGTATCTTTGTCTCTGGATGAATTTCATTCCCGCCTCTCTCTCTTGCTCGCTCTGTGCCTTTTGGTCTTCCGTTCTGTTTCTTTGTTACTCTTGTCAACTGTCCCTGGCTTGATTCTACTCTTATCTCTCTCTCTCCTCCATCTCTCTCTCACTCTAGCTCTCTCTCTCTCTCTCTCTCTCAGTCCTTGTCTTCTTCTGTCTTCTTCTTATCTTCTTCTTCTCTTCTTTTCTTCTTCTTTTTCTATGCATTTCCATTTCCCAATCAGAATACATCTTTTGCCGTTAAGCCTCAACATTTGAATAGCTAGTATGATAGTGGTTTTGGTGTATCTAAATGTTTCAGTTACATTTGATTGGTTCTTACCAGTCTTCTTGGTCTGCATTCCTCTTTTTTTTGTCTTTAATTGAGCCGTTGGGTGGGTACCCTCGTTCCATGGAGGTCCATCGCATTCTGGCTGTTGCAGAGTTCGGAATAAGGACGGGTCTTTTGAGGTAAGGAAGAGGATTTAGGAAGAGGGTGAGATAGGGTGGCAGAAAAATGAAATTGAAAGTAAAGAGGGTGTGGAGTGTGCTTTGTATGGGGCGGCGGGGGGTGGGGGGGGCCGGGGGAGGGGGGGGGGAGAAAGAATGGAGGATCTTCGCCTCCATTACTCGTTGTCTAATTCTCTGTCTGAGCGTAAGTGTGAGGCTTATAGCTTGTTTCCATCGGTCTCTGTTGTCTGTCTGGTACTCTGTCTCTGTCGTCTGTATGTCTGTCTGTCTTGTCTGTATTTGTCTGTCTGTCTGTCTGTCTGTCTGTCGTCTGTTTTTTCATGTCTCTACTCTCTCTCTCTCTCTCTCTCGCTCTCTCTCTCTATCTCTCTCTCTCTCTATCTCTCTCTTCTCTCTCTCTTCCCTCTCTCTATCCCCATGCGTGTTTCTGTCCCCATTCCGTTGTTTTTGTATAGTTGACTCTCCCCCCCCCTCTCTCTCTCTCTTCTCTCTCTCTCTCTCTCTCTTCTCTCTCTCGCACCACACTCACCACATTCCCACGCCAATATTCTGTTTCCTACATCTTGTCTGTCTGTCTAGTTGTCTGTCTGTATGTCTGTCTGAACCTCTCTCTCTCTCTCTCTTCTCTCTCTCTCTCTCTCTCTCT
>CM031607.1:27566029-27568529 GCA_018398815.1 Conus ventricosus | reverse complement strand
TCAGACAGACTAGTTGAAACAATCCTTCAGGGGACAGTCGAGGGAATAAGGTGCAGAGGCATGTAAAAGAAGAAAGGGGGCAGACAACATAGAGGGGTGAACCTGCAAGCTTTTTTATGGAGACACAAGCCGTAGTATAATGGATGTGTCATTTCAAGACAACGAAAACACAACGCATTTTGACCTCTTTGGTCTTCTTCAGCCAAGACAGACAACAGCCAAGACAATGAGAACGAAGAACGAGCAATCACTTGTCACCTCTGATTCGGCGCAAAATGGAGTGAATGTCCATCCTCTTCGTGCCCAATTTGAATAGATAAGTGATTGTATGTTCTTCAGTTTCATTGTCTTGAATTTTGTTTGTCTTGCTCAAAGAAGACCAAAGAGAGCGAACGCTTCATGTTTTGTCTTGTAAATTGTTTGTCTCAGGTTTGGCGGAATAACAATTTTCGTTCTTTTTTTTTTTAATTTCCGCATGCAGTCACATCATTTGAAACTAAAAGGAAAATCAGTGTGACTGGGTAAGAGATTTTAAAATTGCTACCCGCCAAGGGATGTTTAAGTGGCGTTTTATTCATATGTTACATAAGTAGTAGATGTCTACAAGTCTTTCCAAAATAGCTTACATCACACATTCTTTCATGTCATTTCTAAACCAAACTTTCATGTTTAGTGTTTTGATGGATTCCAGTCTCTACCTACATGTTGTATATAAAGGGTGTTACAGGGTGTGTTTTTTTCTTGCATCCAGCCCAACTACATCAGTTTTATCCAGATTCATTTAAAGCCTAACACTGAACAAAACCTATCAAGAACAGCTTTCATTAGTCAAATGACTCAATTTATGTCTCCAACAAATAAGACTTCTGTATCGTCAGCGTAATGGGATAACGTATGTTCAACATTGTGCACTGTATTCTCATTATATTCGAATTCTGCATTACCAGAAAAGGCTATTTTTATTTTTTGGGCATAACAAAAACACAAAACGAAAAGAGGTTTTTCCTTGGGGGGGCAGTCCCCTTCAGTCTGAAACCTGTCCTTTTTGCGGTTTGAAATGGGTTTAAAAATCCCTTTAAATTACTTGTCACCCCTTTTTGCATGTTTTGGGCCTTAAAGATCCCCCCTTTTTTATGCTTTAAACCCATAAATCCAATTAATCGAAGGGAAAAATTTTGCCCGCATTTTCCCGAAAAAAAAGGGGGTTTAAATCATACTTATTTTAAAAATTTTGGGGCATTTTGATAAATTCGTAAAAATCCCCATATATCTTTTTCTAATGAAAAATTTGTTTTGATCGTCTTTAAGCACATCTAAATTTTATTGTTTTAAACGATTTTGCTATTTTACTTAAATCCTGGGAATGTCTCATTTAGAAGAAAAAAATTTATGCCCCTGCACTTTCGAAACAAAACACGCAAAACAATAAGGGACATATGACTTTTCCCACAGATTTTTTTAAATTTGAAAAAACGGGACGGGTCCACCTAGGGAAAAACGGCCAAGGGGGAAACTGTTCAAAACAAGTTTTTTCGTTCCTCTGCCCAAAAAATTACTTTTTTGGTAAATAAGCAGTTCGTTTTTAATAGAAAGCCCCCACTAAAAAAAAAAGTTCTTTTTGGTTTAAAACGATGATCATAAATTTTCCCTTATACTCCTTTTTGGGAAAAAAAAACATTTTGCGCCGGACAAAAGGGGGACAAAATTACAAAACAAAAACGGAAAGGGTGTTTAGGCCTTTAAGCCCTTTTTTTTTTTTTTTTTTTTTTTTTTCCCTTGTCCCAACCTCTGCACCCACCCAAAGGCGTGTACCCCGCCGCTCATTCCGACCCCCCTGTCCCACCCACAGCCCGGTCGGCCCCGTCCCCCACCCCCGGGCCCACCGCAATCCACGGGGGGGTAGTCAATGCCCAAGTATGAAAAGGAAAACCCACCGGAGGATCCTGCACTGAAAGCCGAGCACTTCGGGGGTGTTCAGGGGCCCGCCTGTTTTTTTATCTAACAACGAAAAAAAACCCCCAACCTACAAACCCCCTACTGACGAAAAAAAAATTTGGGCTTGGGTTCGGGGCCGGCTTTGATTTAGCTTTTCCCTCCGGGGGGCGCCACACGCCCGAAAAACGACAGCCCCCATGGACCCCCGTTTACCGGATTTTAGGGGGCCATTCGAAGGGGAAGGGAGGATATAGTAAATTATTTTGATTAATGGTAGCTCTGGAGGGCAGCTGGTTTGTCACTCTCGTCTCTGTACATTGTTTAACGGAAAGGGAAAAGGCCGGGAAAGGGCAGCCAGTGGGGCCCCTTTCTCTCTGTCTTTTCCCCTTGTCCCTCTCTAACTCTCTCTCTTTCCCCCCCCCCCCCTTCAGTCTGTCTGTCGGGTTCTGTCGCCCTGTCTCTCTCTCTTTCTCTCCCCTCTCTTCCCCTCTCCCCCTTTAAAAAAATATTTTTATATAAAATATATATAAATTTTATATTTTATATATATTTTATATAAAATATA
>CM031607.1:27561029-27563529 GCA_018398815.1 Conus ventricosus | reverse complement strand
CTGCATGGATGGATGGGTGGATGGATGGATGTATACATCAGAGGACATCATTTTACGGGCCATTATTACTGCTACTGATACTAAGCTCTGATAAAATTCTTCAGGTTTATTTTCCTTTTGGTTTGTTCTCTGTCTCTGTCTCTGACTGTCTGTCTGTATGTCTGTCTTCATGTAGTTCTCTCTCTCTCTCTCTCTCTCTCTCTCTGCGCGCGCGCGCGCGCGTGTGTGTGTGTGTGTGTGTGTGTGTGTGTGTGTGTGTGTGTGTGTGTGTGTGTGTGCGCGTGCGCACTCGGGCATGTGTTGCCATTTAAAGTCCGGGTAGAGAGAGTTTAACCACTGAAACAGGCACTAGCTGTTTACGTTTGAGTGTTACTTTCTGATATTGCATTTATGAGGTGTTTTTTTTTTATTATCACGGTGAAAAATATCTCATCACAATCATTTCGTCGGACTGTTGACGCATTCGTTACGGCTAAATTGTATCCATTCTTCGGACAACAATCTAGAAATTAATGTCACAAAGCTGTAGCGTGTATTATTTACACCTTTTCCCCTGTGGCAGCAGTGATTGTTTCTTACTTATGGTAGCACTGGAAGGCGCCTGGTAGGTCAGGTGGGCCACAACAAGACTGACATCGCTGTATGTCTGTCTGTGTCTCTGCTTCTGTCCGTCGATCTCTCTCAGCCTGTCTGAGTGTCTATGTCTGTGTCATGTCTGTCTGTGTGTCTGTCTGTCTGTCTGTCTTTGACTCCGCATCAACATTTCCGTCAGTCTGTCTGTCTGTCTGCGTCTGTGTCATGTCTGTCTGTGTTTGTCTCTGACTCCGTCTCTCCATCTCGCTCAGCCTGACCATGTGCCTATGTCTGTGTCTGTCTTTCTCTCTCTGTCATTGACTCCGTCTCTCCATTTTTCTCAACCTGTCTGTGTGTCTGTGTCTGTGTCGTGTCTTTCTTTGTGTGACATCTGACTCTGTCTCTCCATCTCCTTCAGCCTGTTTGTGTGTCTGTTCTGTATCGTGTCTGTCTCTGTCTGTCACTGACTCCGTCCCTCCATCTCTCTCAAACTGTTTGTGTGTCTGTGTCTGTGTTGTGTCTGTCTATAACTACGAATCTCCTTCTCTCTCTCAGCCTGTCTGGGAGTCTGTATTGTCTCTGTCTCCGTCTGTCTTTGAATACGTCTCTCCATCTAATTTAATCTGTCTGTGTGCCTGTGCATGTGACGCGTCTTTCTTTGGCTCCAACTCCGTCTCTCTATCTATATGAACCTGTCTGTGCGCCTCTTTCTATGTCGTGTCTGCCTGTATCTGTCTCTGACCGCGTTTTATCCACCTCTCTCAGCCTGTTGAGTCCGTCTGTTTTGTCTATCTCTGACTCCGTCTCTCTTGACTTCTCTGAATGCTTGTGTCAGCTTCGTGTCGGTCCTTTTGTCTCTGACTCCGTCTCTCCATTTCTCTCACTATGCCTGTGTGTCTTCCTGTCTTGTCTCTCAGTCAGTCTCTGACTCCGTATCGTTATGTAATTTAACTGTCTGTACGCCGTCTGCCCGTGTCTGTCTTTGTCTTTGATTCCGTTTCTGCAAATCTCTCAAGCTCTCTGTGTTGTGTCTGACAGTCTATCTCTCAAGCTTTCTGCAAATCTCTCAAGCTCTCTGTGTTGTGTCTGACAGTCTATCTCTCAAGCTTTCTGCAAATCTCTCAAGCTCTCTGTGTTGTGTCTGACAGTCTATCTCTCACTCCGTCTCTCCGTCTCTCTCAACCTGTGTGTGTGTGTGTGTGTGTGTGTGTGTGTGTGTTGTGTGTGTGTGTGTGTGTGTGTGTGTGTGTCTGTGTGTGTCTGTGTGTGTCTGTGTGTCTGTGTGTCTCTGACTTCCACCTCTGTATCTACCCCTGCCTGTACGTCTTTGTGCGTGTTGCATCTGTCCCTGTCCGTCCAAGACTCCGTCTCTCCATCTCTGTCAACCTGTCTTTGTGTCCGTGTCGGTTAATTCTTTCAAAGCCAAAGACTTAAACGCCAAAGTAGTAAATGACATAATAAAGAACCAGTATCCATGTGAATGGTTGTCAACGCGAGAGAGATGGAAGTTTGTTAATTCTATTCCCAGGATAGGTATCTATATGTAATGTTTCCCAGTTCCGACCGGTTCCTACCAAGACTTGAGTTTGCTGCGAGCTAAAAACACGGGAATGAAACCATATAATCAACCTTAATCCATATCATGGACGCATCACGAGCAGTGCAACTATATTTCCCCGACTAACACCACAGATGCCTGTAATCTCTCGGGCCTGGTTGACGCCGAGATGTAATGAAAGTGAGCACACACTACAACCTTGTCATATCGTCTCTGACAGGAGACGGACATTACGGCCCACATCTTTGCCATCCTGAACCTTGTCGGTCAGCATTTTCTAACAGTCTCAAATCATGTGGCCTTCATGCCTTAATCTCGTGTGATTCCAGTTTTGTTTCTCTCCACATCTGTGTGGGGGGGAAAACCCCG
>CM031607.1:27549305-27560029 GCA_018398815.1 Conus ventricosus | reverse complement strand
TTTTTTCCTCTCACTAATTCTCTCCTCCCCTCTTCTTCCTCTTTGTAAACCGCCAGAAGTTAGTTTTAGCATCTCAATAAATATACCAAAGACATCCTGACTTTTTGGGATTGGGGGAAGTGTTTTGTCACGTTGCGCGGGCGCTTATGATCATAGTCAGATTTTATATCTATATCTATATCTGTGAACTAATGGTAAAACTTTTGGTCGTTGTTGCATAAGCCTTTGACGATAGTAGCTGGTCGTTTCCTCTAAGTAAGATTTGCTATTCATGGCTTTGCTGAAAGTATTTTTCAACTCATTTATGTTTTCTACAATCATAAAAAAATGGTGCATGTTTATGGCTGTAAATGTGATTCATAACACTAAAGTATGAAGTAACCCAGGGTCTATACAGGCCCTCTACTGTTCATTTTATGTATCATTGATTTACTATTCCCTATAACGCAAATGGCTTATAACTGTATCCCAGGTGATTTCGAAATTTATTTCGTTCCCTCTTAACGGACATAAAACGCGGGACATCCATCCAACTTCTTTCAGAATAGACTACCGTAAAGCAGCATTTATACACAAAAAAAAAATTGGTATTGCTCTTACAGGTATAAAGAACAATTTCCCAAGCATAGAACTCAGACATTTTTTACACATAGAAACATCCTTTGGGGGGGGGGGGGGGTTATCCACATATAAAATGATAATAACGAGACAACAAATACAAACAACCATCAATGAGAGTCAACAATGAGAAAGGTAAGCAACGAAATTCAGATTCACATCTTTACACCAACATAGAGAGAGAGAGAGAGAGAGAGAGAGAGAGAGAGAGAGAAGAGAGAGAGAGAGAGAGAGAGAGAGAGAGAGAGAGAGAGGACCTCTACCACTGGATTATGTTCAGTATGACATTTTTTTTATGTCAGTACATTTGACGAAGTAAAGATTCTAGGCCACTTGCACAACTACACGTTCGTTTACAAGCTATATTGAGTACAGATCGTGCATATAAATACATCAAAATGTATTCGGAGAAAAAGTCAAACAGTAAGACAAATGATAGTTATTATGACAACCATCTAGAAAAAAAGAATTCATGATAAATTTTAAACTTGCAACATGTTTAATAATTTGTTTCGAAATTAGAATTTGTTCAAGAACCCCATATATGTGGCAGAGTGTTGTCTATTTTACAAACATAAATGTAATGCTTTGCCTATAATATTATGAAATAAGAGTTGGTATTGCTTACAATCATGTCATCATGGTCGAGTAATACAAATAATTTTTTTGAACAGAGATGTTCAGCTTTCAAACATCTTTCTTTTCATTAGACCAGTGAGCGCATTCAAAAACATCTGTACACGGTGACATTTGCAAATCAAGCAGCCAATGCATCTTTGCACGCAGCCACAAAAACAGCAGTGGTTATTTCAGCAACTCAAATCTCCTTACAGATGTGTATAAACATCTATGAAACGTTTTGAGTGGAAACCATCGGAACTTTACATCGTGTATTTTATGCGCGTCCAAAAAACAGGATTTCCAGTCATTATGCTTCAAAGCTTGTCGCTAGAAGGAAATTAAAACCAGACAAGAACAAATCAAATGTCTCGGAACATAAAGACATCAATAGCAAGATCAGGAAAGAGATGAAAGAGGCCAAACAAAGATTTATTGACGAACAATGCGATAAAATAGAAGAACCCATTATAACAGTAACACAAAAAAAGTCTTCCAAACCATGAGGGGCCTAACAAAGTAAAACAAGACAAAGCGAGCATCATCCAAGAGAAAGACGGGAAATGCCTTATTTAAGAAGAAGACATTAAGAAGAGTTTGTATCACGTCTCAGAGACTTCAAAAAAGCCTTTGACAGTGTATACCCTGAGGCACTGTGTGGTCCACAATGAAAAAAAAATAGCACCAGCAGTAACTTACTTCTACTGTCCTGAAGTCATAGATGAAAACAAGAAGCGCACTTTTCGTACAAAATGTAGCAGATGAATGATTTCACACCTCAGTCAGCGTTCACCAGGGTTGTTTGCTGTCTCCTACCCTGTTTCACATCTTTCTGGAGGACATCGTGAATCATGCACTGGAAGACCACAATGGACACCATCAGCACCAGAGGCAAGAAACCCTCACAAACCTCCGTGTTGCAGATTATATCGACGGTTTGGCAGGCGAGGAGAAGGACACGCTAACCTCGTACAAAAGCTTAATGATACCTCAGTTAAATAAAAATTGAGATCAAAGCTGAAAAGACCAATCTTATGACCAACATGGAAGCTATGGGCAGAGACATTGCTGTACAGGGGCAAATGCTAGAAATCGTCATCCGGTGAAAATACCAAGGCGCAATCATTTGTGATGAAGGATCATCAAAGGCAGATGGGCAAGCCAGAGCTGCCCAAGCGACGCCAGTACTCGCAAGGTTCAAGACATTGGAGATCAGACACTTCACTATACAGCACAAGATCACACTTATGCGCGTCCTTGACCTCTTCATCTCTCTCTATGGATGCAAGTCACTGACCCCCACAGTAGATCAAGACCACCGAGATGAGATGCAATAGTAAGATTTTGGATCATGTCACACAAACGAGCATGGCGAAACACAGTTGAAGAACATATAGGAGAAATCTGAAATCCTCCGTACAACTGTCAGATGGCCGCAGCTAAAATGGGAATGGCCATTATCACGAGATCAGACAGACTAGTTGAAACAATCCTTCAAGGGACAATCGAGGGAATAAGGTACAGAGACAGGTAAAAGAAGAAAGGGGCAGACAACATGGAGGGGTGAACCTGCAAGCATCAAGCATTTTCTGGAGACACAAGCCGTAGTATAATGGATGTGTCATTCAAGACAACGAAAACACAACGCATTTCGACCTCTTTGGTCTTCTTCAGACAAGACAGACAACATCCAAGACAATGAGAACGAAGAACGAGCACTCACTTATCACCTCGGATTCGGCGCAAAGTGGAAGGGAATGTCCCATCCTTTTCGTGCCCAAAGTGGAATGTCCCATCCTTTTCGTGCCCAAAGTGGAATGTCCCATCCTTTTCGTGCCCAAAGTGGAATGTCCCATCCTTTTTGTGCCCAAAGTGGAATGTCCCATCCTTTTGTGCCCAAAGGGGAATGTCCCATCCTTTTCGTGCCCAAAGTGGAATGTCCCATCCTTTTCGTGCCCAAAGTGGAATGTCCCATCCTTTTCGTGCCCAAAGTGGAATGTCCCATCCTTTTCGTGCCCAAAGTGGAATGTCCCATCCTTTTCGTGCCCAAAGTGGAATGTCCCATCCTTTTCGTGCCCAAAGTGGAATGTCCCATCCTTTTCGTGCCCAAAGTGGAATGTCCCATCCTTTTCGTGCCCAAAGTGGAATGTCCCATCCTTTTCGTGCCCAAAGTGGAATGTCCCATCCTTTTCGTGCCCAAAGTGGAATGTCCAATCCTTTTCGTGCCCAAAGTGAATGTCCCATCCTTTTCGTGCCCAATTTGTGTATATAAGTGACTGTATGTTCTTCAGTTTCATTGTCTTGATTTTGTTTGTCTTGCTCAAAGAAGTCCAACGAGAGCAAAACGCGTCATGTTTTGTCTTGTAAATTGTTTGTCTCAGGTTTGGCGGAATAACAATTTTCTTTCATTTATTTTTTAAATTTCCGCCTTCAGTCACATCATTTTGAAACTAATAAGTAAGTCAGTGTGACTGGGTAAGAGATTTTAAACTTGCTACCCCGCCAAGGGATGTTAAGTAGCGTTTTATGTATATGTTACATAAGTATTAGATGTCTACAAATCTTTCCAAATAGCGTACATTAACACATTCTTTCATGTCATTTCTAAACAAAACCTTTCATGTTTAGTGTTTTGATGGATTCCAGTCTCAACCTACATGTTGTATATAAAGGGTGTTACAGGTATTTTTCCTGCATCCCAGCCAAACTACATCAGTTTTTATCCAGATTCATTTAAAGCCTGACACTGAGCAAAACCTATCAAGAACATCTATTCATTAGTCAAATGACTCAATTTATGTCTCCACCAAATACGACTTCTGTATCATCAGCGTAATGGGATAACGTATGTCAATATTGTGCACTGGAATCTCATGAATATTCGAATTCTGCATTACCAGAAAAGGCTATTCATATTTTAACGCATAACAAAAACACAGAAAGAGAGAGGATTTCCTTGTGTGCAGTCTCTTCAGTCTGAAACCTGTCCATTTGCGGTTTGTATCGGATTAAATACCTTTAAATTACTTGTCAGTCCATTTGCATGTATCGTCATGAAGATCAAATGCTACTTATGCATGAATCCAATTAATCGAATGGAAAGCTTTGTCGACATTTATACCGAAAAACAACAAAGGTAAATCATACTTATCTTAATAAGTTATGGCATCGTAGATCAATCGTAAAAATCCCCTATATATCTATTTCTAATGAATATTGTTTGATCGTCATTAAGCACATCTAATATTACTTGTTTTAAACGACTTGCTATATAACATCATCCTAGTTATGTCACATTTAGAAGTGGAATATGTCTGCACATTCGAAACACAAACACGCAAAACAAGTAAGGGACATATGACATTGCCACAGATGAGTTCACTGAAGACAAGCGGGACAGGTCCACCTAGGACTACGGCCAAGCGTGATCTGTTCTAACAAAGTTTTCGTTCCTCTGCCCAAAATACATCTTTGTAAATCAAGCATTTCGTCTTATAGTATGTCCCACTAAGAAAAAAAGTTCTATTGGCTTAAAACTGATGATCATGAATTTCTTATACTCCTTTTTAGTAAGTAAAAATCATTGTTGCGCCGGACAAAAGGGAGACAAATTACAAAACAAAACATGACGTGTTTTCGGCCTGTTAAGTCTTTTTTTTTTCTTTTCTTTTTTTGCTGTCCCAACCTCTGCACCACATCAAAGGCAGTGTACCCACGCCGCTCATTCCGACACCCTGTCCACAGTCACAGCCCGGTCGGCCCCGTCGCAGCCCCGGCACCAGCAATCCACAGGGGGTAGTCAATGTCAAGTCATGAAGAGGCAACCCACCGGAGGAGACACTGCACTGCAGCCGAGTCACTTCGGTGGTGTTCAGCGGCGCCCGTTCTGATCTAACATACGCAGGACACCACCTACTAAGCCCCCTACTGACGACAATAATTGCTTAGTCGCGGAGCCGGCGTGAGTTAGCTCTCCCTCCGGAGGGCGCCACCACGTCCGTCTAACGACAGCCCCCATGGACTCGCCGATACCGGTGACCCCGAGGGAACCAAACCAAGGCCACAGACGTGGAGAGGACATCGAAACTGAGGTCACAATGAGAACAGGGCATGAAGTGCCACAGAACTTGAGACATTTTTTTATGCTGATCGATGAGAATGAGGATGATTAAGATGATACTACGGATTTCCATTTCGGTCTGAGAATACATGACAGGGCTGTACTCTACGCTTCCTTTCATAATTTATCCCGGCGTCAACCAGGCCCGAGAGATACAGGCACCTGCAGTGTTGGTCAGAAAATTTGAGCAACACTCTCAGAAACGTATCCAAAAAGTGGATGAAGCTCGACTGTGTGGTCCCAGTCTTCCCAACTAAGTCCGCAGCAAACTCAACTCTGGGTAGGAGCCGGTCGGGGCAGAAAAACCCACATGACTCTGATGGATTCGAACCCACGACCTCCCAGCCGGGAGTCCGCGACGCTAACCACTTCGCCACGGCGGCTGGTGACCTGTTAAGTCTTGTTCGGGCAAAATAACATTTAGATTTTTGCGTTTGATTGGTGAATATGTTGTTAGCTTCCCTTTCTATTAACTGTTTTCTGTTTCAACAGGTATTCGTTTTTGTTTAATCTCCCTCATTTACTCAAATCAGTGGCTTTGATGTAGTTTTTGTTTTGATGTGATGTTTATATATTTTGCATCGTTTGACTCTCTCTCTCTCTCTCTCTCTCTCTCTCTCTCTCTCTCTCTCTTTCTGCTTATCTTGTATCCGTGTATGATCGTTAGATGTTGCCACCGATCGATTTCTTTTCCGTTTTGTATTTTTCATTAAACCATTCCATTGAATTCATCAGAGCTCCTTTGACGTGTGAACATGCGGTAATGCATTGCGTGGGAGGCAAGGAACCAAATATAGGAATGCTTATTTTGGTTTCTTTTCGTTTGTAACATTTGGGATTCGGCAGGACCGGAAGGAGGGGGTGGTGGCTCGGAGGTAGAGGGCAGTCGAAGAGGGAAGGAGGAATATAGTGATTATTTCTGAGTTAATGGTAGCTCTGGATGGCAGCTGGTAGGTCATCTCTCTGTCTCTGTATCATGGCTAACGTAAGGGTATCCCTGGAAGGCAGCCAGTAGGTCATCTCTCCGTCTCTGTCCCTGTCCCTCTCTCTAACTCTCTCTCTTTCTCCCCGCCCCCCCCCCCCCCCCCCCCCCCCCATCAGTCTGTCTGTCTGTCTGTCTGTCTCTCTCTCTCTCTTTCTCTCTCTCTCTCTCTTTATATATATATATATATTAATATATATATATATATATATATATATATATATATATATATATATATATATATATATATATATATATGCATGTACGTATGTATGTCTGCATGGATGGATGGGTGGATGGATGGATGTATACATCAGAGGACATCATTTTACGGGCCATTATTACTGCTACTGATACTAAGCTCTGATAAAATTCTTCAGGTTTATTTTCCTTTTGGTTTGTTCTCTGTCTCTGTCTCTGACTGTCTGTCTGTATGTCTGTATGTCTGTCTTCATGTAGTTCTCTCTCTTCTCTCTCTCTCTCTCTCTCTCTCTCTCTCTCTCTCTCTCTCTCTCTCTCTGCGCTCGCGCGCGCGCGCGCGCGCACGCGCGCGCGTGTGTGTGTGTGTGTGTGTGTGTGTGTGTGTGTGTGTGTGTGTGTGTGTGTGTGTGTGTGTGTGTGCCTCTGTGTGTGTGTGTGTGCCTCTGTGTGTGTGTGTGTGCGCGCGCGCGCGCGTGTGTGTGTATGTATGTGTGTGTGTGTGTGTGTGTGTGTGTGTGTGTGTGTGTGTGTGTGTGTGTGTGTGTGTGTGTGTGCGCGCTCGGGCATGTGTTGCCATTTAAAGTCCGGGTAGAGAGAGTTTAACCACTGAAACAGGCACTAGCTGTTTACGTTTGAGTGTTACTTTCTGATATTGCATTTACGAGGTGTTCTTTTTATTATCACGGTGAAAAATATCTCATCACAATCATTTCGTCGGACTGTTGACGCATTCGTTACGGCTAAATGGTATCCATTCTTCGGACAACAATCTAGAAATTAATGTCACAAAGCTGTAGCGTGTATTATTTACACCTTTTCCCCTGTGGCAGCAGTGATTGTTTCTTACTTGATGGTAGCACCGGAAGGCGCCTGGTAGGTCAGGTGGGCCACAACAAGACTAACATCGCTGTATGTCTGTCTGTGTCTCTGCTTCTGTCCGTCGATCTCTCTCAGCCTGTCTGAGTGTCTATGTCTGTGTCATGTCTGTCTGCGTGTCTGTCTGTCTGTCTGTCTGTCTGTCTTTGACTCCGCATCTCCATTTCCGTCAGTCTGTCTGTGTGTCTGCGTCTGTGTCATGTCTGTCTGTGTTTGTCTCTGACTCCCTCTCTCCATCTCTCTTAGCCTGACCATGTGTCTATGTCTGTGTCTGTCTTTCTCTCTCTCTGTCATTGACTCTGTCTCTCCATTTTTCTCAACCTGTCTGTGTGTCTGTGTCTGTGTCGTGTCTTTCTCTGTGTGACTCTGACTCCGTCTCTCCATCTCCTTCAACCTGTCCGTGTGTCTGTCTGTTCTGTATCGTATCTGTCTCTGTCTGTCGCTGACTCCGTCCCTCCATCTTCTCAAACTGTTTGTGTGTCTGTGTTTGTGTCTGTGTTGTGTCTGTCTGTGTCTGTCTATAACTCCGAATCTCCTTCTCTCTCAGCCTGTCTGGGAGTCTGTGTCTGTATTGTCTCTGTCTCCGTCTGTCTTTGACTACGTCTCTCCATCTAATTTAATCTGTCTGTGTGCCTGTGCATGTGACGTGTCTTTCTTTGGCTCCACCTCCGTCTCTCTATCTATATCAACCTGTCGGTGCGCCTCTTTCTATGTCGTGTCTGTCCGCGTCTGTCTCTGACTGGGTTTATCCACCTCTCTCAGCCTGTTGAGTCCGTCTGTCTGTCTATCTCTTAACTCCGTCTCTCTTGACTTCTCTGCATGCTTGTGTCAGCTTCGTGTCTGTCCTTTTGTCTCTGACTCTGTCTCTCTATTTCTCTCACTCTGCCTGTGTGTCTTCCTGTCTTGTGTCTCTCAGTCAGTCTCTGACTCCGTATCGTTATGTAATTTAAGCTGTCTGTACGACGCCTGCCCGTGTCTGTCTTTGTTTTTGATTCCGTTTCTGCAAATCTCTCAACCTCTCTGTGTGTCTGTGGTGTGTCTGACAGTCTATCTCTCACTCCGTCTCTCCGTCTCTCTCAACCTGTCTGTGTGTATCTGTGTTTGTGTCTGTCTGTGCGTCTCTGACTTCCATCTCTGTATCTACCCCTGTCTGTACGTCTTTGTGCGTGTTGTATCTGTCCCTGTCCGTCTAAGACTCCGTCTCTCCATCTCTGTCAACCTGTCTTTGTGTCCGTATCTGTCCCGTGTCAGTCTGTCTGACTCTGTGTGTCTCCATCTGTTCATGTCTTTGTGTCCGTGTCTGTGCCATGTCTTTGTGTCCGTGTCTGTGTCATGTCTTTGTGTCCGTGTCTGTGCCATGTCTTTGTGTCCGTGTCTGTGTCATGTCTTTGTGTCCGTGTCTGTGTCATGTCTTTGTGTCCGTGTCTGTGTCATGTCTTTGTGTCCGTGTCTGTGTCATGTTTTTGTGTCCGTGTCTGTGTCATGTCTTTGTGTCCGTGTCTGTGCCATGTCTTTGTGTCCGTGTCTGTGTCATGTCTTTGTGTCCGTGTCTGTGCTATGTCTTTTTGTCCGTGTCTGTGTCATGTTTTTGTGTCCGTGTCTGTGTCATGTCTTTGTGTCCGTGTCTGTGTCATGTCTTTGTGTCCGTGTCTGTGCTATGTCTTTTTGTCCGTGTCTGTGTCATGTCTTTGTGTCCGTGTCTGTGTCATGTCTTTGTGTCCGTGTCTGTGCCATGTCTTTGTGTCCGTGTCTGTGTCATGTCTTTGTGTCCGTGTCTGTGTAATGTCTTTGTGTCCGTGTTTGTGTCATGTTTTTGTGTCCGTGTCTGTGTCATGTCTTTGTGTCCGTGTCTGTGTCATGTCTTTGTGTCCGTGTCTGTGCCATGTCTTTTTGTCCGTGTCTGTGTCATGTCTTTGTGTCCGTGTCTGTGTCATGTCTTTGTGTCCGTGTCTGTGTCATGTCTGTCTCTGTTTGCCTGTAACGCTGTTTTTCTGTCTCCCAGCCTGCCTGTATGTCTGTGTCTGTGTCATGTCTCTCTCTGTCTCTGTATCTCCATCTCTCTCAGCGTGTCTGTTTGTCTGTCATGTCTATCTCTCTCTGTGTGTCATTGATTCTGTTTTTTTCCATCTGCCTCGGCCTCTCTACGTGTCAGTGTCTGCGTCGTGTTTGTCTCGGTGTCTGGATGTCTCTCGCTCTCTTTCTTTCTCTGTGTATGTCTGTCTCTCCAGATGTGAGCGCTTTTTTGTCTGTCTCTAAGTGCCTGTCTCTATTGGGTTTGATACAAGACTGACAGTGTGTTATGGACTCTTCGGTCGGTTCAACAGACGAGTAGGTATGCGGGTCATTAGCCACAATGGGTCCTCGAATACAAGTGGATGCACTATCATTGAGGCACACTGTCAGCCACAGATGTTGGAGGGGAAGGAACTCAGTGACAGCGGAAGACTACCCCCTTCTAAGAGAGAAATGGACAGAGTCCAATCTTTATCAGAAATGGAGCGTGGCGTTTTTACATTCTGTCTGCGTATAAGGGCAACAACAGACGCCACCCGAACAGGGTATAAAAGACCCTCGTCGTGTTTTTGATGGAGGCAAATCTGTGCTTCTGTATAAAACCTGCCTTTCATTTGTTTGAGGAAGGCACAATTATTTGATAGCATAGCTATAATAAAAGAAAAAAATCATATCAGTTGCCTGCTGAAATACAAAGCATACATGTCCTTTTGGTTAGCACAAACAGACCAATCAGAGATGACGTTACGTTTTATAGAAGACACCGCTCGTGGGTTAATTCTTTCAACACCAAAGACTTAAACGCCAAAGTAGTAAATGACATAATAAAGAACCAGTATCCATTGTGAATGGTTGTCACCGCGAGAGAGATGGAAGTTTGTTAATTCTATTCCCAGGATAGGTATCTATATGTAATGTTTCCCAGTTCCGACCGGTTCCTACCAAGACTTGAGTTTGCTGCGAGCTAAAACACGAGGAATGAAACCATATAATCAAACTTAATCCATATCATGGACGCATCACGAGCAGTGCAACTATATTTCCCTGACTAACACCACAGATGCCTGTATCTCTCGGGCCTGGTTGACGCCGAGATGTAATGAAAGTGAGCACACACTACAACCTTGTCATATCGTCTCTGACAGGAGACGGACATCACGCCAGCATCTTTGCCATCCTGAACCTTGTCGGTCAGCATTTTCTAACAGTCTCAAATCATGTGGCCCTTCATGCTTTAATCTCGTGGTGATTCCAATTTTGATTTTCTCTCCACATCTGTGCTCGTGGTGAGTTTGT
>CM031607.1:27519305-27539305 GCA_018398815.1 Conus ventricosus | reverse complement strand
TTTCTCTCTTTCTTCCTCACCCCGACTTCCTGCCCTCCTCTCTCTTCCTCCCTCCCTCCGTCCCTCCTCTCTCTCTCTTCCTCCCTCCCCCCCCTCTCTCTCTCTCTCCTCTCTCTCTCTCTCTCTCTCTCTCTCTCTCTCCTCTCTCTCTTTCATAGCAATAATTCAAACGTCTTTTGCTTTGGCTTCCCCATATACAGCCTCACCATTGTCGATCCACCCCAGCCTTGCACAGAGAGTTGTCAAAGTCAGGGTCTTTATAGGGCAACTCACCAGAGCAGTCACTGCACTGCTGCAGACTTACTTTGGTGGTGTGTATTGATGATGGCACTGATGTCATTTTGCTGAGCAATCCACTCAATTGTTTTCCCTGGCAATAGCCATTCTATAGAGGCTGAACCATCATGCGATTCCGTTTAGTGGAAGGCAGCAACTGCATCCCTTCCATCACAGTATTCATGATTTTTCAAAACAAAATTCTCATCCTCTCTGCCCCTACTTCCCTCCGCCTCCCTTTCTTCCAGTAGACCCCCCCCCCCCCCCCCCCACCCACCGTCAACCTCTGAATGGCGCTACTCCCACAAGGCTCAGAATACAGACTCGCGATTTATCAAGAATTCAATTCTTTTTCAGTCGTTCCATTTTCTGCAATGATCTTATGCATATGCAGATATATCATTCTTATGAGACCTTGTGTATGTTTGAGTCTCCGTTTGGCTTTTAACAAAGACAGGGGTTCGATTATGCACATGATTATGTAGATCTGACACAGATGATCTAAACTGATGCTGTTTTGGAATTTGTTCTGTTAAACATTGTTGACAATTCCTCTCATGATGATCGGATCTGGCTGCCTTCCTTTTGTATTCAATCATGCACACGATCGTCCATTTTCATTATATGACAGAAACGATCTAAATTCATGCTGTTTTGGATTTTGTTTTTAAAACACAGTTAACAACTCCTCTTCTATTGTCACATGACCATGATGGTCTAACTTGACTACCTTCTATTTATTTTTTTTAAATTAAAGATAATCTTAAATTCTGTATCAGAAGGTCACCCTCAGCACTGTGGTCTGTGATTTATGTTGCCTTCATCTTTTGCACAGCAACCTGTATTAAACACGGAGTTGAAACCTCTCACAGCAGACGAGAGCTCGTGCTAGCTCAACAGATGATGATGCTTGAATCTGTAATTGTCTGCTAATGAACAGTTCTGAGGCGGAATTTTTGTTTATTAGACGGAAATGTTTGCTCGCTCTTTAAATCTCTTGAGAAATGCCTTGTGTCATAGCAACATGTAATAGCTGAGATCAGAGTTTGCACCAAAAAAAGCCGCCCAGATGCTTAATTCCTTTCTGACTTTCGTTCCTGTCATTAGTGTTGATTTCTGTTCCTTCCAGTCCTTTAATTATTAACAAATTCGTCTGCAACGAGCAGCTCAGATTCATTAGTTCAAAGATCTTGAACAACAGCATGATTTCTTTCCATGTCTGTTCATGACTCGGTGTAATCATCTTCACTGGCCTGATTTTCAAATGGTTTCTGTCATCTTTTTTTTCCCCAACAGGTTTAATTTCCCGTTTGGCGAAAGTCCGCTTTTAAGCATTTTTTTCCAACTTTTACAGCAGCATTTCCCTCCCTTGATACCTGTTAGGGTTTGTCGCACATCCACTGATTGATCACATGGTGGTTGTGATTCTCTTCTTCTCCGACCTTATCTGAGGAATTGGCAGGGTTTTTCATTTTTAATGCTCCAGCCTCCTTAGAGAAATTACTGGTAATCATTGTTTTCTCCCCTGACCTTCTCAGAGAACTTATAGGCAATCAAGCTTTCCTCCCCTGACCTTCTCAGCAGAATCAATGGCAGTCATGTTTATTAAAACCGTAATTCATGCGAGAAAATTGTTCATTCAGATCATAATACAGAAAATTGTGCCTCTAGAAATTGTTAATTTAGATCATCATACAGAGATATTTGCCTTTAGAAATAATACAGAAAACTGGGCTCACGAAATTGTTGAATTAGTTCATAATACGGAAAATTTCCGCCTGTGAAGTGACTAATGTTGGTGATTTCAGGCTGATGTTACCAGCATTTGAAGGGTAGTATTTTGCCGCCTGGATATCTTTTCGGTGGTACTTTTAAATTGCAAAAAAATTTTCATTCAGCCTTGTTTGCAGTTGGCTCTCTCTCCTCTCTCTCCTCTCTCTCTCTCTCTCTCTCTCTCTCTCTCTCTCTCTCTCTCCTCACACACACACACACACACACACACACACACACACACACATACACACACACACACACACACACACACACACACCAATTGACTGAAACCAATTTATTGTCAGATTAACCCATAGTTGTACTCACACACACACACACACACACACACACACACACACACACACACACACACACTTGACTGAAACCAATTTATTGTCAGATTAACCCATAGTTGTACTCACACACACACACTCACACACACACACACACACACACACACACACACACACACACACACACACACACACACACACACACACACAAACACACACACACTTTCCAATGACGCTAGTCACTTTCCTACATAATTATAAAAACATTTCTGTTTGGTCAGGAACAAGGTCGTTTGCTCGTTTTTTGAAGAGCTGTATTTTGTGTTATAAACAGGAAACATCAGAGCACCCTTTGGCAGTGAAGATGGCACATGTGTTTCATCTTTTTTTTGTTTTTGTCTTTTTTAATTTAGCGTTCCAAGTGTGTACTAGTTCATTGCATTACGTGCAAAGAAGCTGAGCAGAAACCTAGTGCTTTTTTTGCTGGAAAAGGCTATGACACTGCACATGTGTGAAGCTTTGAGGGGCAAGGAATTATTTGAAGGCCCCGCCGTCTTCGTTTGTGGATTGATGGGACCCCTTTGGAAAATAACGGATGCTCCACAAACTAATGCGGAAAGGGCTCTTCCTCTGTTTAGCGTTTGCTTAACACAGTGCTGCTCTTCTCTCTCTCTCTCTCTCTCTCTCTCTCTCTCTCTCTCTCTCTCTCTCTCTCTCAGAATCAGACGAAGTAGTAGTAGAAGGAGAAGATAAAAAGAAACGGGATGTCTTAATTTTATTTTGTTAAGATTTTGTTGCTTTTACGGTTAACTGCTCAGGGAACACTATAAAGCAATAACCCTTGTTTACTCACGAAAGTAGTCAAAATTGTGTCTTGTGTGTAGCCAGATTGTGTCTTGTTTTGTGTCTGAGAGTTCTTGTCTCACTTACATGAGAAACTGTCTATCTTACAAACGTACCTCCTTTACAGTTGAGGGAAGAACGCAGGGGTCCTGAGGAGGATCCCTTAAAGGGTTTTTTTTTTTTTTTTTTTTCGAATGGACCTCTTCAGGGAAACAAATCAGGGGAAGATAACACCTGTATTTCTTTTGCAGGCAGAATGTTGTTTTCACAGTTTCTAGAGAAAAAAACAACAACAGACAGATCTAGAGGGTCAATTATTTGTCTTCAAATGCACACCATCGGTATATCAACTCTGCATTACAGGTGCCCCAAGCGCACGGCTTCCCACACACATGTCTCCCTGTTCTCTCTTGGATTTAACTGTTAAGCTGACTGGTAAGGCAACATTGCTTTGGGTGTTTCAACCAGCGACACCTGTGCCATCAACAAGGCAGGGTCACTCTTGCTGAACACGAGATCTAACGCAGATTACCTGCCTTGCACATATCTGCGCATCCTCAATTGGCGGAGACGCGCTCTCCCCCGATCGCCTTTCTAGTGTCCGTTCGTTGGGAACTTGGTTTCAATCAGTTCTACTCGCCACTCTTTTGAAAAGATGCCCGACCCTTCCACTCTCCTCAACCCTACCCACTTCCTTCCTCTTCTGATGAGTTGCTTCCCCTTCTCCCCTTCACCACCCCCCACCCCCTCTCTCTCTCTCTCTCCCTTTCCCCAGCCTTGTTCTGTGTGGCTCAGAGTTCTGCAGGTTTGATTAAATTCACCGCCCTTTTTAGAGCGAGTTGTCAAAGATGTGTTTGTCTGTCTGGAAGAGACAATGACCTGTGCGGGATCGCCTTTCGCCCAGAATGTATCACCTTTCCCTCTCTCCCTTCTCCAAGCTCTCTGTCTTTCTGTGATGACTTGCGGCGATTTCCAAAATGAAGTGATGAGAAAAGAAGAAAAAAAAGGTGAAGAAAGAATAAACGCAGAGATCTTACAGATAAGAAATGAAAAAGGAAGAAAACAAAGAGAAGGAAATAAGAAGCACAGAAGCAGGAAAGAGAGAAAAAAAAGAACAAATAGGTCTAACGTTTCCTCCGAAACACATATTTTTTAAGTTACAGAAAGAATGAAAATTCGACCAAAACAAGCAAAAAGCAACAACAACAACAACAACAACAATGAACAAACAAACAAATGAACAGGAGGACAAGTAAACAACACATCCGAAAGACAAGAAACAAAGAAATTAAACAAAGAGAAACTTATGTGTTGTTCTCCACTACTTAACGTTCACCGCCAAAGGCGCCGTTTTGGCGGACAATGTGTGTCACCGCCAAAGGCGCCGTTTGGCGACAATGTGTGTCACCGCCAAAGGCGCCGTTTGGCGACCAGCTAGGGTTACCTAACTCCCGATATTCTCACTCTCTAATCTGATGAGACAGAAAGCCAGAAAAAAATGTCATAGTTGGGTGATTCCCTGACCTGTGCTCACAGCCATTTTGCTTCATCAGAGCGCTGTTCAGGAAGGTGTTCTTTATCAATTTATTCCAATTCTTTTTCCATTCACTATGATGTCACAACCAAGCACTTCACGTACTCAGCCTCACTGTACATTTACACAGATCAGGTGCTGGAAATATTGAAAAGACGGTCAGTTGATACTGAATAAGATAAAGAACACCCAGATTGTGTGCAGCAACATCTGGCTACTTGAAAGGGGTGGGGGTGGGGGGGGGGGGGGGGGGCTTGCCGATTATCACGTGGCTGACTGTTGGAGGCATGCCAACTGGCTGAGCAGTGCTCAGTGCATCAGGCACACACACCACACACACACAGCACACACACCACACACACACACACACACACACACACCACACACAACACACACACACACCACACACAAAGAGGCCTTGAACAAGCTTAGTGTTGCTGGCTCTGGGCCAACTTTTTGTGCCTGTCACACAATGAGAGAGGCATTATGGGGGAGGGGGGGGGGGGGGGGGGGGAGGGAAGTAGCAGCTACGACATAATGAATGAACTGCAAGCCAGCTGGCTTGCCATGAATCGAGGTCGAAGGGGCGTGGCTGACTGACTGACAGTGTCAGAGGTCTGCTGCAGAGACACGTTGGAGGGTGGAGCTCACGTTTTAGGGCCCAAAGGCAAGTGAATGACTGTTTTCATAAATATTTTTGCTTTGAACAGTGAGAGGAAAGGGATGTATGTGCGGTGTGTGGTGTGTGTGTGTGTGTGTGTGGGTGTGTGTGTGTGTGTGTGTGTGTGTGTGTGTGTGTTGTGTGTGTACGGTGTGTGTGTGTGTGTGTGGTGTTTGTGTGGGTGTGTGTGTGTGTGTGTGTGTGTGTGTGTGTGTGTGTGTGTTTTGAGTGTTTGTGTTTGTGTGTGTGTTGTGTGTGTGTGGTGTGTGTGTGTGTGTGGTGTGTGTGTGGTGTGTTCCTTTGTCTTTCTTTCATGTGTGTACAAGTGGGGCTTTAAAAAAGTGTGTTGTGTGTGTGTGTGTGTGTGTGTGTGTGTGTGTGTGTGTGTGTTTGTTGTGTGTTTCCTTTTCTTTTTATTTCTTTCATGTGTGTGCAGTGGGGTGTTCAGTTTGGTGTGTGTTGTGCTGTGTGTTGCTGTGTTGGTGTGTTGTGTGTGTGTGTGTGTGTGTGGTTTTTTCTGCATACCTTTTGTCATAATTTTAAGTTTTTTCCTTTTCAATGTTGTTATGAAGTTCTGTGAACAAGGATTGATTTTCAAACCTGTGGACTTTTTTCAGCTTTTTTGCTGTTGGGTAATAAAATTTTATTGCTGGTTTTTTTTGTTTTCTGTTGGATATTTACATACTTTCTGACTTTATGTTGTGAGTGGGTATTTTTCCTTCTCTGTCCAGGTTTGATGCATGCTTTCTTTTTTTATGTTGACACTAAAGAACATTCAATTTTGTATTAGATTTTTTAAGGGGCTGAAATTACCAAAAATTAAATTGTTCTTGTTTAACCTTCTAAAATTCTATAATTTAACGAAAAGTACCATATACTCCTTCATTTCCTAAATACAAGAAAAGGTTGAAGTTCCAGAGATATTTCACAAGAAACATGCGTTATGAAATAAGGATTTTTTAGAAAATGGCTGGCGATGGGGATTTATGCAAAATAGAAAAATGGTGGGAAAAACGGTTTTGAGGAGAAAGAAGTACAAAAAAAACAACAAAAACAAACAAAAAGAAATTAAAACAAAAAAAACCCAAAAGAAACGAAAAATATTGAAAAAAAAAAAGGAAAAAAAAAAAAAAAGAGGTAAAAGGAAACGAAGAATAAAACAGTAGGAAAGCAAAAAAGGGGCGGAGGAGATAAAAGGAAGACACACAGAAATGAATCTGAGCAAAAAAAGTGAACAAAGCTGATACAGCAAGTCATTTTTAATAGAAAATGCAAGAGATTATGAAAAAAAACCAAATCAACCACAAAAAAAAAAAACAACAACAAAAAACAGGGTTTTGAAACGCTGGAAAATGACAGTATTATCTATATTGCAAAACTGGGGTCCTCTGTTAGTTAACAGCCATTTTATCTGCTTTCAGACAAAGAACGAATTAAGCAGAAGAGTGTAAAAAAATGTGGATTTGAAAGGATAGGACAGATCAGCAGTTAGTAACGTTTGTATGCATTAGGCCCCCACACACACCCCACCACCACAACACATCACACACACACCTCCACATCTATATCTTTATCTATCTATTTATCGATCTTCATTCCTATTATCTATCTAATTATTTCTATCTTTATTATCTATCTATCTATTTTGTGGTGTGTGTTGGTGTGTGTTGTGTGTGTGTTGTGTGTGTGTGTGTGTGTGTGTGTGTTGTGTTGGTGAGTTTTGTGTGTGCACACTGGCAGGGGTTTTTATGAGTGATGAGAAAAGAAGAAAAAAAAGGTTTGAAGAAAGAATAAACGCAGAGACTTACAGTAGAAATAAAAAGGGAAGAAAACAAAGAGAAGGAAATAGAGCACAGAAGCAGAAAAGAGAAAAAAAGAACAAATAGTCTAACGTTCCTCGAAACCATATTTTTTAATTACAGAAGAATGAAATTGACCAAAACAAGCAAAAGCAACACAACAAACACAACAATGAACAAAAAACAATGAACGAGGACAAGTAAACAACACATCCGAAGCAAGAAACAAGAATTAAACAAAGAGAACTTTGTGTTCTCCACTACTACGTTCACCGCCAAAGGCGCCGTTTGGGGGACAATGTGTGTCACCGCCAAGGCCCGTTTGGGACAATTTTGGTCACCGCCAAGGCGCGTTTGGCGACCAGCAGGTTACCTAACTCCGATATTCTCACTCTCTAATCTGATGAGACAGAAAGCCAGAAAAAAATGTCATAGTTGGGTGATTCCCTGACCTGTGCTCACACCCAAATTTTGCTTCATCAGAGCGCTGTTCAGGAAGGTGTTCTTAACAATTTATTCCAATTCTTTTCCCATTCACTATGATGTCACAACCAAGCACTTCATGCACCACCCACTGTACATTTACCACAGATAGGTGCTGGAAATATTGAAAAGACGGTCAGTTGATACTGAATAAGATAAAGAACACCCGATTGTGAGCAGCAAACATCCTGGCTACTTAAAAGGGGAGGGGGGGGGGGGGGGGGGGGGGGCTTGGGCCCCGAATTATCACAGTGGCTGACTGTTGGAGCATGCCAACTGGCCTGAGCAGTGCTCATGCATCAGCACACACACACACACACACACACACACACGCACACACACACACACACACACACCACACACACAAAAAAACACAAACCACACCACACCACCACACAACACAACAGGCTCTTGAACAAGCTTAGGTTGCGGGCTCTAGGCCAACTTTTTGTGCCTATCACACATGAGAAGGCATTAAAGAGGGGGGGGGGGGGGGGGGGGGGGGGGGGGGGGGGGGGGGGGGGGGGAGTAGCACTACGAAAAATAATGAATAAAACTGCAAGCCCACTGGCTTGCCATGAATCGAGGTCGAAGGGGGCGTGGCTGACTGACTGACATGTGCAGAGGTCTGCTGCAGAGACACGTTGGAGTGGTGAGCTGCACGTTATAGGGACCCAAAAGGGGGGGGGGGCAAGTGAATGACTTTTTTTCAAGAAAATATTGCTTGATCAGTGAGAGTGAAAGGGATGTATGTGCATGTGAAATGTGTGTGTGTGTGTGTGTGTGTGTGTGTGTGTGTGGTGTGGGGTGTGTGTGTGTGTGTTTGTGTGTGGGGCGTGGTGTGTGTGTGTGAGTTTTTTGTGTGTGTGTGTGTGTGTTGTGTGTGTGTGTGGTGTGTGGGGTGTGTGCTCCCTTTGTCTTTCTTTCATGTGTGTACAAGTGGAGCTAAGAAAGTGTGTGGTGTGTGGTGTGTGTGTGTGTGTGTGTTCCTTTTCCTTTTTCTTTCTTTCATGTGTGTGCCAGTGGGTGTAACCCATTGTTGTTGTGTGTGTGTGTGTGTGTGTGTGGTGTGTGTGTGTGGGTTTCTGCTTTAACCTCATTAGTCTATCAATATATTTTCCCTGAATGTTTTTTAAAGGAGTGCTGGTGAACAAGGATGATTTCAACCTGAGGACTTCTTCCAGCTCTTTGTTCTGCTGTTGGGGTATGTTGTTTTATTGCTGTTTTTTTTTCTGTTGGATATTACTTACTTTCGGGCCCTTTCCCATGTGTGAGGGGAGTATTTTTTCCCTTTCCCTTGTCCAGAGTTTGATTGCATGTTTTCTTCTTTTTTTATGTTGACACTAAAGATAGCATTCAATTTTTTAATTTGCATTTTTTTGCACTTGAAAAACCAAACATTTGAAATTGTTCTTGTTTAACCATATATCAAATTCTAGATTTAACGAAAGTACAGTTTATTTCCTTCATTTCCTAAAAATCAGCAGAGAATTGGTTGCTTAGTTCCAGAGATATTCACATTTAACACATGCTGGTATGAAATAAGAGTTTTTCTGAAAAGGCTGGCGAGGGGGGATTATGCAAAATAAAATTTCTGGTGGTAAAACGGTTTTTGAGGGAGGAAAAGGGAAACAAAAAGAAAACCAACAAAACAAAACAAAAAGCAAAATAAAACAAACAACAACAGAATGAAAAACGAAAAATATTGTAAAGCAAAAGAAAGGGGGAGGAAAACAAAAAAAAAAGAGATAAAAGAAAGAAAAAAAACAGTAAGGAAAAGTGAAAAAAAGGGAGACAGAGATAAAAGGAAAGACACACAAAAAAAGAATCTGAGCAAAAAAGTGAACAAAGCTGCTACGGCAGCCAGTTCTTTCGTCATAGAAAATGCCATAAGAGTTTTAATGAAAAAAACCAAATCAACCCCCACAAAAAAAGGAAAACAACTACGACAAAAACAGAGGTGGTGATGGAAACTCTGGAAAACGACAGTATTAATCATATCAGTGCCAACAACTGGGGTCCTTGGTTCGGTTCAGCAGCCAGTTGGTTCTGCTTGGTGGAGACAAAAGAACGAAAGAAAGCAAGAAAAGAGTGAAAAAAAGTGCAATTTAGAAAGAAAGACAGAAAAAGCAGTAGAACGATATCCATGCATATGCCACACACACACACACACACACACCACACACACACACACCCCCACACACACACACACACCACACACACACACACTCTAAAATCTATCTATCATCTATTTATCGATCTATCTATCTACCTATCTATCTATCTAATTATCTATCTATCTATTATCTATCTATCTATCTACTATCTATATTTGGTGTGTGTGGTGTGTGTGTGTGTGTGGGGTGGTTTTGTGTGTGTGGTGTGTCGTGGTGTGTGTGTTGTGGTGTTTTGTTGTGTGAGTGTGTGTGACGCCACACATGCGCGCATGCTTTGTTTGTGTATGTGTCTCTGTGTGTTTTGTCTATGTCTGTGTGGGTATGTTCTGTGTGCGTGTGTGTGTGTGGTGTGTGTGGTGTGTGTGTGTGTGTGTGTGTGTGTGTGTGTGTGTGTGTGTGTGGAGAGAGAGAAGGAGAGAGAAGAGAGAGAGAGAAGGAGAGAGAGAGAGAGAGGGGGAGAGAGACGGAAGGGTGGGGTGGGGGAGTGCGAAAGTCGCAACCCACTTAGCAGCTGGGAGATAGGGGTAACAACAACAAAAACAATAAGCATAACAACAACAACAACAACAACAAACAAGAGCAACAACAACTACAACAACAGCAGCAAAAATGAGATGATCATGGTAATGATATGATGATGAAATGGTAATGATTATGATGAGATGATGATGGTGGTGATGGTGATGATGATGATGATGATGATGATGATGATGATGAGATGATGATGATGATGATGATGATAATCATCATCATCATCATCATCATCATCATTTATCTTCTCTTCTTCTTCTTCTTTTTCTTCTTCTTCTTCTTCTTCTTCATTATCATCATCATCATCATTCATCATCATCATCATCATCTCACATCACCATCATCATCAACATCATTTATCAGCAACAATAACAATATAGCAATGTGATATTAGTAATTTCACCACCACCACCAAATAACCACGAGAACAAACCCACGCAACATCAAGATACTACAACAAACAAAAATAATGTAATGATAAAATAAAATAATAATAAAATAATAATAATAATTAATATAATAATTTAAGATGATGAGATGATGATGATGATGATAAATATCTCCATCATCAACACAAATAATAATGATATAATAATAATACTAACAATAATAAAGATGATGATGAAGAATGATGAAGGATGAAGTGATTGTAACGAAAATAGTAATGATAAGATGAAATATAATAACTTTAAAAAGAGAAGAATGAAACGATAGTAATCATCATGTCTCTTTGGCTTTCCTTTGGCCTTTGACCATCATTCAGTTTTGGTCAAACCCCCAGTCCTTGTCTGTTGGTCTGTGTGTGTCCCCGTTTATATCCTGATCTTGGACTTTCTTTTGCAGAAAATCCATCGCCTCTTTAACTTTCCATTTCTGCCCGTCTTAGCTGGGATTGATTTGCTTTACCACCTTGTCTCTGGTCCTCCAGCATGCTTGAAGTCTGATTTCCCTGCTTTGAAATTCCTCCAGGATGGGTTTCAGTTGGGAGTTGAGCTTTTTCGTGGCGACAGTACAGCGCGATTCAGCAGACGGTGGGACACAGCCATTTTCCTTGTGAACTTGTTGATTTTGGTTCCTTCCCCCACTGTGCTGGCAGATGTCGTAATCATCAAGGCCCAGGCTTTGGTATCACTGAAATCACCCAGACCTTGATTGCCAGGAGCCACACGGTCAATGGTCCCAAGCCTTTTCCGCCCCGCTGGGTTTCTTTGCCTTTTGGGTTTTACAGCGACCTCATACCATCTCCAAGGCTCTTGACTGGTTTTCTGTGACTGTTGGAATAGCCTGGTTGGCAACACTGAAACCACAGATTCGGCCACTTTCTTTCTCAGTGAGAGACCCGTGATTTCTTTGCTTGAACTTATTCTGGATGAGCAACAGTCGTCCAGCCTCTCCACTCATGACGGCTTTCTTCCCGGATGAAACACTGTATGTCATCCATGAAGGTGAGGAGGGACTTGTATCCATCGCCAATCTGTTTGTCTCGCGTTGTTTGTTGCTGCTTTCAAGATGAGTTCCATTGCCAGCACGAACAGTATCGGGGAAATTGCACAGCCCATTGCAATGCCCACTTCCAAGTTGATCCAATCAGTTGTGTACTCCTTGGTAGAGAACCGCATTGAGAAGCCACTGAAGTACTTCTTGAGCATGTCGCGGATGTTCTTTGGCACATGGTACATCTCAAGAGCCAACTGTATCATCTAATGGGGCACAGATCCATATGCGTTTGCCAGATCAAGCCACACTACGTCCAGGTCTCTCTTTTCTGTTTTTGCTTTTTGGATTGCGTCCCAGATCATTGTGGCGTGTTCTAGTAATAGTAATGACGACGATGATGATAATGATAATGATGATGATAATAATTATAATAATAATAATAATGATGATAATGAAGAACGCCTTCTTCCTTGCGCTGAACCCAAAGTGATCTGAAGCGATCAAAGCTAAGTGAATTTTCGTTGTTTTTATTCGTTTATACATCACCTGACGAAGACCTAAGAGGTCGAAACGCGTTGTGTTTTGTCTTGTGACTCGTTTGTCCACGTTCTCTGGGCGGTTCGCTAACATTTATTTAAGATTTGTTTAGATTTCCGCCTGCAGTCGTCTCGCTTTGCAACTAGAAAATAATAATAATAATAATAATAATAATAATAATAATAATAATAATAATAATAATAATAAATGATAAAAGGAGAAGAAGAAGAAGAAGAAGAAGAAGAAGAGAAGAAGAAAAAGAAGAAGAAGAAGAAGAACAAGAAGAAGCAGAACAAGAAGAACAAGAAGAATAAGAACAAGAACAAGAAGAACAAGAAGAAGAAAAACGATAAAGAAGAAGAAGCAGAAGAATAAAAACAATAAAGAAGAAGAAGAAGAATGAAAACGATAAAGAAGAAGAAGAAGAAGAAGAAGAAGAAGAAGAAGAAGAAGAAGAAAAGGAGACAAAGAAGACGAAGAAGAAGCAGAAGAAATACACCAAATACATTCTGCCTGTCTGTCTGTTCGTGCGAGTGTCTGTCTGCGTCCAGGCTGCAGTGTGTAGTCTGTCTTTGTCCTTGGTTCTGCAAATTCACAGGGTTCATCTAATCTCCAAAGCTGGCACGGTAAGTCATTAGCTTACGGGACGCACGAAGAGTGAACGCTGTGATGCTAGAAAATTCCCCACTAATCAAATTTTCCAGTGTGATTGTCGGGAAAGCGAAGCGATGTGGGGAAAACAAAAAAATCAAACACTCTCGCTATTATCATTCTCAAAACCCTACATTCTGTCCCGCATAGCTCTTTTGGAAACGTTAGACTGAAGAAGGGGGGCGGGTGGGGGGGGGGGGAAAGGGGGGGCAAGAGGGAAGGGGAAGGGCGAGCATCGGGAGGGGCATGCGTAGGAGTGAGAAAAAATTAAATAGGGATGGGGGGGGGGGACAATAGAATAAAAGGGGGGAAAAGGGGAGTTGGAGCGGGGAGGGGGACAGGGTGGGAGGGGGGGGGGGGGGGGGCATACTGGCACGGAGGAGGGCTTGACTGAAGGGAAGGAGGGTGTACAAGGGGGGAAGGGATCGTGAGAGAAGAGAGAAAGAAGAGGGAAAAGGGGAGAGGGGAAGAGAAGAGGAGGAGAGAGGAGAGGGAGAGAGAGAGAGAGAAGAAGGGGGAAGAAGAAGAGAAGAGAAAGGGGGGGTATAAAACAATAAAAAATCGGAGTTTGGGCGCGGAATAAATTTTTAATTGTATCGCTTTAAACAAACACAAACACACGCAAACACACCCAAAAACCACACACACAACACCACACCCACACACACACACACACACACACAGCACTGCACACAAAAAACCCACCCCCACACCCCACCCACACCACACGCCGCGCGCGCCCACGCACCACGCAGCACCACCACGCACCAGCCCACACACAACATACAAAACCCACCACCCCAGTATTTAAGACAAAAAGTAATAAAACTGCAGCGGGTTTTGAACAAACCGTTCCAAAGCAAAAGAGCAGAACTTATGCAACAACGAACAGAGACATCACTCCGAAGAGCCCTTTAAAACCACATTTCATTTCCGTTCTATATTGTTAGGGGACATAAAAACCCTTTTTGGTACTGAAATGAAACAGTGAGAGAGAGAGAAAAAGAGAGAGAGAGAGAGAGAGAGAGAAGAAGAGAGAGAGAGAGAAAGAGACAGAGAGAAGAGCAGGCGGAGGACAAGACAAGAAAACAGGGAGAGAGAATGATCCCCATACCCCCAACCGACACAACAGGGGTACAGGAGGGGAGAGAAAAGAGAGAGAGGGGAAAAGGAGAAGAGAGAGGAAAAGAGAGAGGAAAAAAGTGAACAGCAGTTGACAGACAAAGACAGCACAGACAACAGACAGACAGACAGAAGACGACAGACAGACAACAAAGGAATGAGTAAGAAAAAAGGGGCTTGTTGTACCCCACTACATATTTATTAAAAACATAAAAAAACCCCGACAAAAAAGCAAGGAAAAAAAAAAAAAACAAACAATACTACAATTAATCGTAAGAAAATCGGTAGATAATGTAGGTTAGATTTTTGCTTCCGCAGAGGATCGTTTTGTTTTTTCCCACGTACCTTCTGCCTTAAAATGACAAAAAATTATGAAAAGTACTCTGCTTTTGCAATTTAATGAAACCTGAAAAAAAGGGGGAAAAAAAAAAAAAAGTTAAGACATGAGTGGCCCCACACGAACCCCTTCCCAAATTGGGTTTTTATCAGATCAAAATATGTTACAGAGTTATGCAAAAAAACATGAAAAAAACAAAAATGCACTTTAAACACCAGCTTGTTGCCCCTTTAAATTTTTACTTAAATTAAATGTGTGATTGAAAAAAGAAATCTTTCTTTTAACCAAAAAAAACAAAACAAACAAACCAAAATAAACAAAAAAAAATCTGAATCGATTAAACGAAATTTTTGGGAAAAAATCATCGGGGGGGACAAAACGAAAACCCAAAAAAAGTTGGTGGCGATCTTGAGGGTTTAATTGGAACGATGAAAAAAATCTCAGATCCGTATGTTGTTTTACCATGGTGAGCCCGCCGCATGGACCTCTTTTAAGGGGGTCATCCCACGAAAACAGAGTCATACTTGTTTAAAAAAACAAGCAACGAGACAAAAATCATCAACAAGGGCTGGGGGAAAAAACGACACGGAGGGACAGAAGTGGCATCTGAGAGGGAAGCCCAAGAGCTGTCTGAAAACAGGCTTCCTTTATCTCCTGCACTTTACTGAATGCCATTCTTGTTTGACTGAAATTAGAATTTTCTGCGATTCTTGTTTTTTTTTTTTTGTTTTTTTTTATTTTAGTTTTTGTTTTTCTGGTTTTTTTGTCTTTTTTTTTTAAAACTTTGGGGATAACGATTTTAGATTGTGAAAAAGACAAAGTTAATCGTTTTAACAAAGCACACAATTTTTTTCCCAATCTCTTTCCAGAAAGGTTTTTGTTGTAATTGTTCAAACCATGCTTCGGGAACGAGAGAAAGGGTGGCGAGGACTGGCATAAAAACAACTAAATAGATAAAATAAGTAAATAAATGGATAAGTAAAGAAATAAAAATCGAGGCAAGAAAAATCGGAAAAAAAAAAAGAGAAAAGGAAATCAAACAAAAAAGCGGAAAAAAGAAACGTAAACATTATAAAAAAACCTGATGAAAAAAAAAAGGGGAGATAAACTAAAAAACAATAAAAAAGAAAAAGAAAAAAAAAACCCCCCAAAAAATGATTGAAAAAAGAAAGAATAAAAGAAAAATGTGAAAGATAAGGAAAACCCGAAACAAAACAAAAGGGAAAAAAGAGGGAAAAGTTTTTTCAAAAAAAGAAAGAAAAAAAAAAAGAGGGAAAAAAGAAGGAAAAAAGACCCAAAAAAAAAAAAAGAACAAAACAAAAAAATTGGGAAAAATAAAAAGAAAAAGGAAAGAAAAAATACGTGTAAAACACACAAGAAAAACAAAAAAAAAAAAAAACAAAAAAATGGAAAGGGAAAAGAATTATAAAAAAGAAAGAAGGGAAAACCGATTTAAAAGGAACATAAGAAATTCTACATAACAGACAGAAGGTAGAAAAAAAAACAAAACGAAAGATTATCCCCAAAGAATCAATCAAAGAATGAAGAAAGTATAAAACAAAACCGAATGAAACTGTGGGAAAAGGGAAAACCGACATTAGAGCGTAAAACATGCGAGAGACAGAAAAAAAGAAAAAATGAAAAAACAAAGCAACAACCCCCCCCCCCCCCCCCCTCCCCAGGAAAAGCAACTGAAAACTAAAGAAGGAAAGAGGATGATGAGATTGATAAGATTAAAAAAAGATCGATAAAAAGAGAGAAAGATTCAGAAAGGACATAAATGAAATCGGGAAAGAACGTAAAAAATGAGTGAATGAAGACCGAGGAAAGACAAGGAGAAGAAAGAAAGAAGAAAGAAGGAAGAAGGAAGAAAAAGAAAGAAAGAAAAAAAGAAAGAAAGGAGAAAGAACAAAAGCGTCTATGAACTAAAAAAAAAAAGAGCCGAAACAATAAGATGTAGATGGAAACAAACAAAACAAAACAAAACGAACAAAAAAATACAAAGAAAAAAAAGAAAACCACAAAATACTAAACCGAGGAAAATCCGAAAAAAAAGAAAAAAAAAACCCAATGAATCACATAGTTAGAGAAAACATAAAGAAAAAAACAAAAACAAAGAGCGAAGGAAAGAAAATTGGAAAGAGAGAAGGAAAGAAACAGCCAATATGAGGTGTCTAATTTAGCTTCTTTCTTTTAATAATCGCCTTAATGTTCCACACAAACAAGATGAATGTTGTCTTAAACGGTTCAAGAAAAGAATAAATCATTTAATATAGTTAGGGGGGGGGGGGGGGGAGGGAAATCAACGCGAAATTTAATTTTTTTTTTAAAGTATTGCACACAACTGCACGTTGTCTGATTAATCAATACACTCGGAAAGGAAAGGAAAGAAAAACCAAATAAGATTACATTTCACATTCCATTATTCTTATCCTTTACGACGACGGCGACGACGACGATAACAACAACAACAAAACAAAAAACAACAGTAGCAGCAGTAGCAGCGGCAGCAGCACCAACAACAACAAAAAACAACGACGACGACGACGACGACGATGACGACAACAACAACACCAGCAGCAGAAGCAAGAGATTAAAATTTGTACTTTTAAAACGCACTCGTTCACGTTATGTATGTTTACGCCCTCTGCCTTCCTAATTTAGAAATCTATTTCTGTCCCTGCGAAACGAGAGTGGAAGCATGTGGTGGGTGGGTCTGTCAGAATTTAGCAGAGGTGGTAGGGGTGGGGGCTTGGGGCTAGGAGCACGCGCGCACCTGTGTGTGTGTGTGTGTGTTGTGTGTGTGTGTGTGTGTGTGTGTGTGTGTGTGTGTGTGTGGGGTGATGCGTGGTGTGGTGGTGCGTGCGTGCGTGTGGTGCGTGTGTGCGTGTGTGTGGGGTGTGTGTGGTGTGTGTGTGTGTGTGTGTGTGCGTGCATGTGTGTGTGTGTGTGCGGGCGCGCGCGCGCGCGCTCTATTGTGTACATAAAACTTTGGTTCCAAGTTCCAATAGAAACCAGGAATAAATATGAGTGTTCGTAAAAGACTTCTATGGATTCTGGTAAATTGTCTTTGAAGAGGAAGGGTTATTGAAAACTTTTTTGAAATCCTTCCGAAACGTTCCATGAGGAATGGTGCAAATTGTGCAGGAGCAATTTCGTTACTAGTATCCATCCATCAATCCATCCATCCATCCATCCCTCCATCCATCCATCTATACCTTTCAATCTATCTATCTGTCCGTTTATCTATATAAACTATCTATATATCGATCGATCGATCGATCTATCATTTTATCTATCTATCTGATCAGTATCTATATCCGGCGAAATAGCGAGCTAGTTAACTAACTGTATGTTCAGGTGTTGGTGATGGGAGGGGGGTTTTGCGTGTGTGTGGGGTGGTGGTGGGTGGTGGGTGGTGGTGGTTGTGGTGGTTGTGGTGGCTGTGGGCGTTTGGGTGTGGTTGTGCTACACTTCACAATGCTCTATGTTTCCTTTTAGAAACACGGCAGCCTGGATTGTATCAATGATGGGGGATGACTGACCGTCGCAGAAACGACTTCCGGAAAGACAAGCTGGGACGTAATGGCACCAAGGGGGGATAACACCTAGGTGGAAAGGACAGATTGACATTCGTAGGAAGGGTAAACGGTAATGTTCAGGTGGATACACGCACTGGTCTAGGAAGAGAGAGAATCCACATCTGTGATTCCAGCAGTGTAGACATGATATTAAGTGCAGGCCAATAGTTCGATCGATCGAGAGATGCATAAATAGAGACAAACAGACAGACAGGCAGGCAGATAGACAGACAGACACATGAATTGATAGATAAATAGACAGACAGACGGACAGACAGACAGGCAGACAGACAGACAAACAGATAGATGATAGATAGATAGATAGATAGATAGATAGATAGATAGATAGATAGATAGACAGATAGATAGATAGATAGATATATGTATAGATAGACAGATTGATAAACATACACACACACACACACACACACACACACACACACACACACACATATATATATATATATATATATATATATATATATATACATATATATATATATATATTATATATAATATATATTATATTATATATATATATATTTATATATATATATATATATATATATACGTACATAGATACATAGTCAATGAATAGATCGATCAATCGATGGATAGACAGACAGATGGACAGACAGAGGCAGAGACAGAAACAGGACTGAGAGACAGAGACAGAGAGACTGGGGGAGGAGAGAACGAGAGAGAGAGAGAGAGAGAGAGAGGAGAGAGAAGAGGAGAGAGAGAGAGGAGAGAGAGAGAGAGAGAGAGAGTAGGTGAGCAACAGCACTCTGACCCGCTTCTTTCTGTTTATGATCCAGCTCGTGTCCCAAGCAAAGAGAAAGATGTTAGCGTCAGAAAGAGAACCATTTGTAATTCAACCTGAAACGTTGTTTATTATTTCTTTTACTTCTGGTCTCGCATACAAACAACAGGCTCTGGCTGGTCATACTTCCCGGAGAATGTTCACGCTCATACTCCCCGACGTGGATGCTGACGTTAAAATTGGAACGCACTATAGTGCGGACCATGTCTGTGACGTCCTGACCCATGTCGTTACACAACACGTCGTCCTACTGTCCTTTCATCACTTGATTAAATGGCGAGGGGGTCAGTGGCGGGGGGGGGGGGGGGGGGGGGTGAGCAGGGCAGAGTGTGGATGAGAGACGCAGCCTGCGCACTTACCCTATTCTTCACACACCAAAAGAAAATAGTGCTCTACTTTCGAGCCCCTATCCATCTCCCCTGCCTGAACCTCAGACAACGTTTCTATCTAGGAAAAAATTGCCGTACTGGTCCCCTTATATCGTTCATTTGTCCCCCCCCCACCCCCACCCGCTTCCCTCCGTCCTTCCCTCACCCCCCTTGCTGCCTCCACCAGTCACTAAGAAAAAATGATGGGGGCCCAAAAAAAAGGCGCGTGCGCGCCCGCAAAGGGCAGTTGTAAACGCTGCACAAACTGAAATGGCACCATTCAGAAACGATCGGGTTCAAAATCAAAATCATCTGCCCGTCTTTCGGTGGATTGACTCTTTCTGATTAAGCATGGAGAGTGTTGGCAGTTAAGAAAGCTCAGGTCTGACCGTATATCGCATTGTACTTAATTCCTGATGGACAAGCAGTTATTTTGACGTGAAGCTAGTACAACAGTTCCCGTTGTGAACGTACTAAAATGACCGCATTTATGCATAAGATCAGAAGCGTAAAAATACAGGATTTTCATGTTTTAGACCGAATCTCATATCTTTAGGTTTCCTGTCGACCGTTCGGTGAAGTGAACCTTTCTTTTTATTATCATCTGTGCCACGTCTGTCTTTCTGGGTCTTCGTTCCCCTGCCACTCTAGCCCTTTTCAGTGCTTCTGAGGGCTTGCATGATTCAGTGACTCAATAACAACATCATGAATGGATAGAGCTATGCTCACGAAATCTTAGTTTTTCAACGGTTTAATAGCCGTTGGTAAAAGACT
>CM031607.1:27501227-27519205 GCA_018398815.1 Conus ventricosus | reverse complement strand
ACTGCCCCCCCCCCCCCTCCCTCCTCTTCTCTCGCTCTCTCTCTCTCTCTCTCTCTCTCTCTTCTCTCTTATTGTTTAGAGTACTTATTTGACCTTGAAGCTTGATGGTTCATGTGAATGGTTCTCATATCAAGCCAGAAAAATTATATGTAACAGAGAATGGAAGAAGAGGGGGGGGGATAAGAGCGGATCAGCTCATTATACCCCGGCTCGTTACTCCCCGGCTCTTTACTCCCCCGGTTAGGGTTAGGGTTAGGGTTAGGGTTAGGGATAGGGTTAGGGTTAGGGATAGGGTTAGGGTTAGGGATAGGGTTAGGGTTAGGGTTAGGGTTAGGGATAGGGTTAGGGTTAGGGTAGGGATAGGGTTAGGGTTAGGGATGGGTTAGGGTTAGGGTTAGGGATAGGGTTAGGGATAGGGTTAGGGTTAGGGATAGGGTTAGGGTTAGGGATAGGGTTAGGGATAGGGTTAGGGTTAGGGTTAGGGTTAGGCGAGCCGGGGGAAGTAACGAGCCGGGGGAGTAACGAGCCGGTGGGAGAGTAACGAGCCGGGGGAGTAATGAGATGTCCCGATAAGAGTATGAAATGCGTGTGTGTGCAAGTCGATGGGAGATAGGATGAATCCCAGTGCGCATGTGAAGGGAATGGTTGTTGTGTGAGAATGATTTCCTACTAGGACATAGACAAGGAAACACAAATGTGTGATGGAAATGGAAATAATTTCCTAATTTTGCTTAATTGTGTAGACACCTAATTTGCAGTTGTTCTTTTGTTTTCTTTTCTTCTATGCAAAAAAAAAAAAAGGAAGCATTGTACCCCTTGACAAAAAAGGCTACCAGCCAATGTCAATAAAAGATGTCAGTGCTTCTCTCTCTCTCTCTCTCTCTCTCTCTCTCTCTCTCTGTAGTTTGTTTCTCTCTTAACTATTTCTATTCCACTGACTATGTTTGTCTCCCTCTTTTTTTATGCTTTCCAGTCTCCTCCTCTTTTCTCCTCCCCTCTCTCTCTCTCTCTTCCCCTTTTTCTCCCCTCTCTCTTCTCTCTCTCTCTCTCCTTCTCTCAGTCTCCCTCTTTCTTTCTTTGTTTCTCTTTCTCTAATTCCCTGCTCTTTTGCTATCGTTCTCCCTTGTGTCATTCTCTCTCTCTCTCTCTCTCTTCCCCTCTCTCTCTCTCTCTCTCTCTCTCTCTCTATCTGTTTTGCCTTATCTCCTACTCCTTCCCCACTTCCTCTCTCTCTCTCTCTCTCTCTCATCCTCTCTTTTCTCTCTCTCTCTCTCTCTTCTCTATGTCTCTTTTATCTGTCTGTCTGTCTCCCTCCTTCTTTATCTTCCTTCGTCTCTTCCCTTCCTTCTCTGCCCCATCCTAACAGAGAGAGAGAGAGAGAGAGAGAGAGAGAGGAAAGGGGAGAGAGAGAGAGAGAGAGAGAGAGAGAGAGGACAGAGACAGGACAGAGAGGCAGGGTGGGAGAGAGAGAAAAGGAGGAGGGGAGACAGACAGACAGACATAAAAAACAGAGAGAGAGAGAGAGACAGAGACAGAGACAGAGACAGGGGAGGCAGGGTGGAAGAGAGGAGAGAGGAGGGGGAGGAGGGGAAAACAGACAGACAGACGAGAGGAGAGAGAGAGAGAGAGGGGAAAGAGAGATGTTTGACAGACAGACAGACGGAGAGAGAGAGGGGAATTTAGATTGAAGTCAGAGAGAGAGAGAGGGGGGACAGACAGGAGAGAGGAAATAGAAAGAAACAGTCGACAGAAGAGAAACAGACAGCTACGGGACAGACAAAAGTCTGAGAGAAAGAGAGGACACACACAAACACACACACACACACACACACACACACACACACACACACACACACACACACACACACACACACAGAGGGAGAAAGGGAGGTTATCATTGAAAACGTGGCTCATCCAGGTTTCCTCATGGGACTGACGAAAAGCAGACCGTGGCGAAAAGGAGTAGGAGAAATGTAACTGGCGAACGGTAGATAAGATAGGGAGGAGATAGTGGGGAAAAGGGAAAACATAGCGTGCGATGGTTAGCCATCATGTGGGAAAAAGGGGGGGTAATCTACGTGATATTTAGCTATCGCATAGAGAAAGGGAGACATTTTGTACGACGTTCAGCCATCACGTGGAGAAACGGAGACATTCTGTGTCATGTTGAGCAATCATGCCGAGCAAGAGAGACATACTGGGTATGTTTAGCCATCATGTAGACAAAAAGGGAGGCATTCTGTTTACATTTAGCCGTCATGTGGAGAGAAGAGGAGACATTCTGTGTGATATCTGACCGCGTCATGTGAAGAGAAAGGGAGATATTCTGTGTGATAGTTAGCCGTCCTGTGAAGAGAAAGGGAGATATTCTGTGTGGTATTTAGCCGTCAGGTGAAGAGAAAGGGAGATATTCTGTGTGATATTTAGCCGTCAGGTGAAGAGAAAGGGAGATATTCTGTGTGATATTTAGCCATCATGTGAAGAGAAAGTGAGATATTCTGTGTGATATTTAGCCGTCATGTGAAGAGAAAGTGAGATATTCTCTGTGATACTCAGCCGTCATGTGAAGAGAAAGGGAGAGATTCTGAGTGATATCTAGCCATCGCGTTGAGACAGAGAGACACTCTGTGTGATATTTAGCCATCACGCTGAGAAAGGGGGACTTTCTGCGTGATGTGTAGCCATTATGCTGAGAGAATGGAACACAATCTGTGTCCTATTTAGCCATCATGTGGAGAGAAAGGGAGACAATCAGTGTAATATTTAACCGTTACGTACAGAAAAGGAGACATTCTGTGTGATATTTAGCCATCATGCTAAGAGAAAGGGACATTCTGTGTAACGTTTAGCCATCATGTGGAGAGAAAGGGAAACAATCTGTGTCATATTTAGCCATCATATGGGGAGAAAGGGACACATTCTGTTAATATATAGCCATCATGTGGAGAGAAAGGGAGACAATCAGTGTGATAGTTTACCGTTACGTACAGAAAAGGAAACATTCGGGGTGATATTCAGCGCTCATGTTTAGAGAAAGGGACATTCTGTGTAACGTTTAGCCATCATGTAGGGAGAAAAGAAACAATCTGTGTCATATTTAGTCATCATATGGAGAGAAAGGGACACATTCTGTTAATATTTAGTCATCATGTGGAGAGAAAGGTAAACAATCTGTGTCATATTCAGCCATCATATAGAGAGAAAGGGACACATTCTGTTAATATTTAGCCATCATGTTGAGAGAAAGGGAGACAATCAGTGAGATATTTAGCCATTACATACAGACAAGGAAACATTCTGTATCATGTTTAGCCATCGTGCGGAAAGAAAGAGAGACTTTCTGTGTGATATTTAGCCATCATGTAGAGTGAAAAGGGAGACATTCTGTCTGATATATTTAGCTGTAACGTACAGAAAAGGAGACATCCGGTGTGATGTTCAGCCACATGTGGAGAGAAAGGGAGACAATCAGTGTGATATTAAGCCGTCACATACAGAAAAGGAGACCTTTGGTGTGATGTTTAGCCATCCTATAGAAAGAAAGGGAGACATTCTGTGTGATAGTCATGATGCTAAGAGAAAGGGACACATTCTGTTAAGATTTAGCCATCATGCTGAGAGTAAGGGAGACAATCTCTTTATATTTAGCCATCATGTGGAGAGAAAAGGAGAGATTCTGTTAATATTTAGCCATCATGCGGAGAGAAAGGGGATACATTCTGTTAATATTTAGCCATCATGTGGAGAGAAAAGGAAATATTCTGTTGATATGTAGCCATCATGCTGAGAGAAAGGGGAGACATTCTGTTAAAATTTAGCCATCATGTGCAGAGAAAAGGAGACATTCTGTTGATATGTAGCCATCATGCTGAGAGAAAGGGAGACATTCTGTTGATATTTAGCCATCATGTGGAGAGTAAAGGAGACATTCTGTGTGATGTTCAGTCATCATATGCAGTGTTCAGCCATCGAAGAAAGCGAAAGGGAGACACTATATGTGGTGATTAGGTATCATGTCAAGAAAAGGAAATAGACCATGACTGTGATGTTCCGCCTTCATGTGGACAGAAAAGGAGACAGTCTCTGTGATATTCTGCCATCATGTGGAGAGAGAAAGAGGGACAACATGTGTGCATGATGTTCATTGATCATGTGGGGATAAAGGGAAACAATCTGTATGCTGCTCAGCCATTTCGTCGAGAGAAAGGAAGACAATCTGCGCGATGTTCAGCCATTTGTGGACAGAAAGGGAGACAGTGTTTATCCTTCATGTGTAGGAAGGGAGGCAATGTATGTGATGTTCAAGCATCATGCGATGGACGGGAGACAATCTATGTGACGTTCAGCCACCAAGTGGGAAAAAAAGGGAGACAGCTTATGTATTGTTCAGCCGTCACGTGGTTAGAAAGGAAGACCTTCTGCACAATGTTCAATAAGCAAGTGAAGAAAAAGGGAAACAATCTATGTGATATTCAGCCATCATATGGAGAGAAAGGGAGACAATCTGAGTAGTACGTAGCCGTCATGCTTTGAGAAAGGGAACAATTTGTGTGATGTTTACCACAGGCAGCAGAGAATGGCAGTCAATCTGAGTAATGTTCAGTTATCATGGGAAGTAATCTGCCAATACAACACACAGTCAGTCAATGTGAATTGAAATATGGAGAGAGAGAGAGAGAGAGAGAGAGAGAGAGAGTTAGCACTGGCGAATCCATCTCAGGCTGTTATATTTCTTTCTCGACCAACTTCCTCCTCAAACGTAGACAGTGGTGTTGGGCTGTGACTGGACAAAACTATATGCAGTTGTGTGTGAGAGTGTTGAAGTGGGTGTCGTGCGAATGACGTCACTGAAGGTTCACAGAAAATGAGACAGGAAAAAAAAACCCCACCAAATCTGGCATGCTTCACAGCGTGGAGCTGAAATAAAACTCTTGTCAAAAAGGAATTAGCAACAACAACAACAAAATAAAAAGAAAAAGAAAGGAAAAAAGAATAAAAAGTAAATAACGGACCCCCCCCCCCCCCCCTTTAATGATGAGAATCCCGTAACCCGAGCTTTCGTCTCCCACGAGGTCACGTGACGCTGAGCAAACTCCACAATGCCTTCGTCCTGGCGGGTCTCCCCTTGCTGCCTCGTCCCGAGAGAACAGCATTTTACCAATTCTACCCACTTGCTCTACCACCGAGTTTTTGGGCGAAAGGGGCCTAAAAGCCGCCTTTTCCTGTGGCGAAGAGAGAGAGAGAGAATCACCGGCACCCCTGACAAAGCCCGTTAAGGTCAAGTTGCCCTCAGAACAGACAGACAGACAGACAGACAGAGAAGAGAGAGACAGACAGACAGACAGAGAGGCGCCCATGCACACACTCACACACACTAAGACACACACACACACAAACACACACACAGGCACACTAACACACCACACACACACACACACCACACACACATTTTAAAAAATGTGTCCCTGGTTTACAGTGGCATACCCCTCACCTAGGGTGGCGTGCTCCTGGTCTACATTGCAGGTGTTGTCTCCGGCCAAAAAAATCAATACTGCTGCACTTCCTCCCTACCCCCACTCCTTCCCACCCAGCCTGCTCGCTTGCAACATATTACATCAGCCAACACTGCCCGCGTGGTGGCGCTGGTACAGCCTGGCCAATCAGCGGCCGCTCACGACTAGGTTAACCCACACATTCTTCCACTGACTGCTGAGCAAGCACGGCGCGTTTTACTGTGCGGTGGGTGTGTTATTCTAACAACCGGTTTACTGAAGAACAGAATTGTGTATCTTAAAGGTTTGTTGGCTCAAGGAAATGAAAACGTGAAGGCAATATTGTTGACAAAGATGTAGCTAGTTTTAATACGTGTTTGGCTATCGATGAGATGTTCTTTATCTAATAAATGGCGCTGCATTGTTGAAAGTCGGCCGAAGCAAAACAAACCATCGCGCGTTGATTGTTGGGAGCTGGCTTGAGACAGCTAAAGCCATGTTTAAAAACATGGCGTTCATTTCTTAAGGCGGAGGTAAACACGGCTGATTCGTATGCTAAAAACTTATATTTGAAACATTTTTGCTGTTCCTCCCCAAGTAAAAATGTTCCCAGTTTGTATCAGACTTGATTGATTGTTAACTACAGATTCAGTGTTCATGTAGCAGCTGATCTGTGTATTAAGATGTGTATACTTTTCTACTTTTCTAATTCTAACCAGTTCATCTGCCTTCAAGTGTGCCCTTATGCAACTGAATGGCGATTTTCGAATGTTCTGGCAAACAAACTAGATAGGGCTAGGCAGACCTTAGTACATCTACCAGTATGGAGAGGAGTAGTGCGTAGCCGGGTGGCGGCCCTGTGGGGAAGTCAGCCTTGCTATAAATAGCCGTTTATACATGAACGGCTATTTTTAGCAGCAAGAGGACTGCGGGGAAATCCGCCTTGCTATAAATAAGCCGTTTTTTTACATGAACGGCTATTTTTAGCAGCAAGAGGACTGTGGGGAAATCCGCCTTGCTATAAATAGCCGTTTATACATGAACGGCTATTTTAGCAGCAAGAGGACTGTGGGGAAATCCGCCTTGCCGACTGCTACTATAAAATAGCCGTTTATGTGTGAACGTCCTATTTTAGCAGCATGAGTTTAACAGGATGTAGTGGCGCTCGTAACTGGGACAGATGTGCCCCACCCCCCACCCCACGCATGCCACACCTCCTCCTCCCACCCCACGCATGCACCTCCTCCTCCCACCCACGCATGCACACCCCCTCCTCCACCCCCACCCCCCCGCATGCACACACTTAAGTTCTTAACTTAAGTCACCTTAAGTCCCCCCAAGTTCTTAATTAAGTTTTTAATTAAGTTTTTAATTAATACTTCAAGTTCTTAATAAGTTCTTGATTAAGTTTTTAATTAAGTTCTTGATTAAGTTACCTCAAGATCATAACTAAGTCATCCTTTAAGTACAACCAAGTTCTTATTAAGTTATCTTATAATTATCAAAAAAATACAAGCTATGTTTTTATCTTAAATAGTAGATGTCTAATATAGTACACACACGCCTCAAAAAAACGCGTCATCGTTGAGGATGTCTTGCTCAGCGTTCTCTGCATAGATCTTAATGAAGTTCTTGCAACCTAAGCAACCGCATGATTACAATTCTGGTCTATGGAAATGTCTTTTATAGACTCCATGTCTTTATTTATTGACTTTATCATTTTATAATACGCCATGATCTATTTTTATTAAAAAATTTAAAATATATTGCATTATAAATGGATCAAAATGATGCTTTGTTATTGGCGGTTTTGGCGTGCTGTTGTCTTTCTCTGTATTTAACGTTTCAGATTTTTTTGGTTGCTTTTGTTTCTGCTGCCATTGTGTATATATTTTATAACAGTAATAAACCGCCCCCAGCAGCAGCAATGGCGCCAAAAATGGCAACAGTTTTAAGTTCAATATTCCATGAAGACTTTGGGGCCCTTGTATCACATGAAGTTTTTATAGCTGGCATTGAATCAACTTGTTCTGGCGTTGGCGGTGTTATTTTCATTATGAGTTATATTCTGTAACATTAATTTTTTTTGTCTGTTCCACTCTGCTAATTTTCTTCCTGCTTCAACACGCCCAGGATTTTAATGGTCCCACCTGATTCAGCGTTTTCTGCTGATTTTCTGGCTTGGTTACTTTCTCCACCTGATTCAGTGTTTTCTGATTCTGCTGATTTTCCAGCTCGGTCATTTTGAAGGGAAACAAAATCTATATGATTAAAAGTTATTAATCCCATGATTAATGGCGATAACAATGTTCCAAATCTGTAGTATAGATCACATCCTAGAGACTCTAATGACTTTGTTAAAACTGGACTTGCGTTAAATCATACGTAAGATCTTGTTCAGAATCAATGGGGGCAAATCTACTGACTAGTTTAGTGTACAAACTAAGAACCGTTTTTCCCCACACTTTTCACCATTCTAGACCCCAGCTGCACTTCATACCTGTTATGATACTTTAAAATGTCTTGCGGCGACATTGTTGAATCTGTTCTATGCTGAATTCAGTTCCGAGGAACTGTTTTGTTTTCCCACATGCTGCCAAAGAATACAGCCTTTCCTTTTTGGGCATAATAGCTTGGTCATCAACTTGGTCATTCATAAGTTCAGGAAGGTTTAGGCTGCCTTGTAGCTGTAGTAGATCATCACTGTTCATGTTTTTAATAATTATAATTATTTATTTTATAAAAATGAGCACCGGAAAAACTGTTGCTAACCTTGTATACCATTCTGCTGTTATTGGAGGCCTAAGTGTAGGATACTCAATGCTTGGTAAAAGCTTGTTAAGAATTAAACCAGCAATCTTGGCAAACTAGACTTTGAGGATTCAGCAAAGCTGATTGCTATTGTTGCAGCTTCGTTTGCTACGAAAGATTTTCTAGTTAAGCAAGGAATAATTCCGGACAATATAAATATGTAAGAAAAAAAATACATTTATAAAAAAATGGCTTCACTCGCAATAATGATAGGCGGCGCTGTGGTGAATGCGCTTGCTTTTAGCGAAGTAATTTCGCATTTAGTAAACTGGGAATACGGCGAGAGAAAAAGACATAACAAAGCTATGGAGCAACTAGCAGCTGCACAAGACGCCATGAAAGGCAGAGACTTGAGCATTAGATTTTATTAATACACACTGAAAAGACAGGGGCATGCAGCTTACACATTTAAAAATGTTGATCAAGCAATAAAAAATATTATCTAGTAACAGGCAAACCATTCCAGACATTGCCCCCACCAAAATCAGTGACTTTTATCAACCATCAGAAAAACAAAAGATGCAAGAAATCGCGTTTATTGTCGTTGGTATGACCGTTGTGTATTTTGTTGCGCATAATATTGGCTGAATAAAAAATGAACAAAATCTATTATTCCCTAAAGGATATTGGAAGGGGATCACAGCAATACAAAAGCTAAGCCAAGCGGCAGGGGTCAGTGAACAAACAGCAAAGGAATGGTTATCTAAAAAAGCAATTTGGCAAATTTATTTACCTGCCCCTAGACGAATACAGAGACCACACTTTGTCAATACAACTCCAACGACACCCATCAAATGGATCTTCTATATTTACCTCTGATAGGATTAGACGAAAAAGAATTTAAGTACGCACTTACAGTCATTGACATAGCTTCAAGATACAAAGATGCGAACCATTAACACAAAGAGTGCTTTGCTGTTGCTGTTGCCATACAACTGATATACCAACGAGGCCCCTTAACTTTCCCTCGCATGATTCAAGTCGATGATGGAAAAGATTTAAAGGCCAAGTGAATCAATTATTGTTAAAACACAGAGTTACTATTAGAAGAGGCATTCCGGGAGTTCACAGATCACAGGCTTTAGTTGAAAACTTTAACAAACAGTTAGCCGAAAGACTTTTCTCCTACCAGTATCACAGAGAGCTTATTGACAACTCTCGCAACACAGAATGGGTTAGAAGACTGCCCTCAGTTTTGCGCGCAATGAATAATGAAGAATTTAAAGGGCTAAAACCAGTACAAGCAATCAAAAGAAAAACAATAAATGTTGTTGTAGGAGAGTCTTCATCCGGCAAACTATTACCGTTTGGTTTAAAAGTAAGGTACCTTTATTTACCGGGGAAGCAGAAGGGGACACTCGCATCAGGGCAACAGATCCAGTTTGGAGTGTTGATCCATATGAAATAAAAAGAATTGTAAAAATGAATCCGCCCGTGTATTATTTACGAGAAACTGACACAACAAAACAACCAGCTCCTCAAAGATCTTTTGTGAAAGAAGAACTGCAGATAATCCACCAGGCACAGTTCCGCTTTAATTAATTTACGGTTCTCCAGTGCCCGATTGCATATGAAAACTCTGGATTAACAAACACACGTTTTGTGTTTGTTCTATCTAATGACTTCTTTGTTACAACTGTTGTGTTGATCTCATGTAGATTAGATCGCAGTTTTACGTTGTCATGATGAAAAGTCTTATTGCCAAACAATGCTTCTTTGTAGTTGTCATGTGATATGTTTGACTGCACAACGCTGCGAGATATTCCCTTTGCTTTCTTAATGATTTTCTCCTGGCTCGAAATACTGTACATTTTTGACCTTAAACCAACAAACTCCTTGATCACCTTTCCAGATAATTCATCCTTCATCTTTCCTAAAACCTCTTGTTAGTAATTGAATGTAAAGGCGAGTCTTTAGGGTAATCGGACGTGTCATACCATCCTGCATGCTCTTTAGCTACTTCCATTTCCATGTCTTTATAGATGTCTTCAGTAGGGATATCTATAACAAAACTGTCTGTATCTGTGTAAAGTACTCTGGACTCAGGATACGAGGGCTTAAAGTAGTCATAAAGAACTCTAACATCAAAGCTTTGATAATTCTAAAACAGTAAACCAATAAATACAGGTTTGTCTAATTTGACTTTCTTTTTTTTCATCATTATGCCAAAAAGCTGATCATGAAATCTTCTAAAGTCCTGATAATTAGGTTTTGAAGTCAGCTTAATTGCTTCATTCTCTCTGGTGACCATCTAACATCTTTACGCTTGTGCGGATTCTCCATAGTCTTTCCAAAACAGCTGTTGTTCATCAGCTTGAAAAAGTCTTTTTCTGAAGCATCTGTGGATTTGGTTCTGAGATCAGTGTTCTTCATGATGTATGGTTTCATGAACTGTTCTTGTTCGAAAGCAATTATACGATGGACAGCTGTTAACTTTAAACCATGTCTTAAATAAAATTGTAGAAGTCTGTAATGACAGACATAATTTTTTTTGCCTCGAAGATTAGGCACAAGTTTAGGTGGCTCTCTTGGATCCATCTTTAGACTTTCTGCTGCTAATGGATAGTCATTATGCAGGTCATGGAGTTCATGAGGATATTCTAAGTCAACTTCTAGAATGAAACCACGCTGTTGATCAGGCGTTAAACTGCCAACCACTTTAATGCCTTTTGAATATTATTCGGATCGCCGCCTGTGTACATTTAAAGTTACGTAATGGAAGTGATTGTGCCATAGCCCAACCATACAGATTGTTTGCATCTAAATACATGAGATAGTTAGACTTTTTACTCGGATCATAGTCGTCCAAGTATTTGTTGTTTGCTTTACAGTAATGATGCGACGCCATACTAATTCCTCCACGCAATCCGTTTTCAATCATCTGAATCATTGGTAAATCTGACAATAAATCAATCTGTACCCCAGTAAACTTTAAGAAAGCGTCCCAGCTCATCCGGGTGCAGAAATATAATGCGCAGGATCCAAACTGTAATGTTTCATGCAGGTCTTTCTATAATTTTCAAAGACGTCCGCCAACAAACATACATCTGCCATTAAATAGGAGTCATGATAGTCTCCCATCGTTTTACAATCTAACTTTTGCCAAGCATCTTGAGCATGCTGGTAATCGGAAGTCGCTGATGTCCTTTCCTCTAAGACTAGAAAAGAACGCGCCTTTAGGCGGAAGTGTATCTTCGTCAACCTTTCCCCAACTGTTCATGTATTCATAAGGGTAAACACCCTTTCTAACAAGAGTTGAGTCAAAATATTTTTCCGTTATTGGGCAGGACTTTAGGACATAGCCAGTGACTCTAATGAACCCATCATGTGCTGCAAAAGAGTCGTAGAAAGACATGTTATTTAAAGTGAAACAAAATGTACTTTTCTGATGACTGTGCAATGCATGCTACCCTGAAGGCGCTGGTTACTGCTTGCATTATAAGGTGAGAGTCATAACCTCGCAAGTTGTGAAAGAATACAGGCAGCTTCCATGTCTTTGGGTCAAACTTAGTTGAAGATTGCATTTGTTATGCGCCGCTCCTCTGAACTTTCCGCTAATGTGATCATGGTCTCTTACTGTCGGATTCTCTGCGTTTGATGAGAGACCTAAACCGCAAATCCAACAATGTGTGGCTGAGTCATACTGTTGTTGGTCTTCAGGTGTCATTATGATTTCAGATAAGTTTAGATTATTAGAACAGGCGTTACGCACTTGCTGCATGCGTTTTAAGAATGTTTCTGCAGCATCTGGTCCTCTATATAATTCTGGCTCTGAATAAACGCCATCCGACCTAACAATAACAAAAGCAAATGAACAAATCTGATGATTACTCATTAAGACTGTTTTTCGAAGTTTTTGTGGTGCTGGCCCTTCATAAGGAACAATAAGCGACTCGAAGTCTGCGTAAACTACGTATGGAGAATTTTGCAGCCGTTTCCAGTTCTTAAAACTAACTTTAGATCCTGGCGGGGGCGTAATTAGTTCTGTATTACAGTCTACAGAACTTTTTACAATGTTTCTTATGTTCGCTCGCGGCTTGAACAGATGGCATTCTTGTTAAACATTTTCTACAGAATTCTTGTTTGTGCCATCTTTTGAAGTATGCTTCATTAGTCTACTCATCGTGCGTATCAATGTGTAATGCGGTAGCCCCGCTGGTGAAAGCATCAGTAGTAAGTCAACATGATTTTTGTCTGGTTCGCCTATTGTTGGACTGTTCTTGGACACTTTAATTGGCACCAAATTTGTTTCCTCATCCCATGTGTATACATTAACAGTTATTGGTTTGTTTTGTTCTTCAAACTGATCATTTGGTCTACACTAACAGGAAAGGACACCCCACTAAAGTTAAGATCTTTGGCGTATTGCCGATAGTTAGTCACTCTTTCTGCGTGTTCGCGGACATGATGCAGCCTTGCAAGAACGCACCACATGAAACATTTGTTGTCTGAATTTTTTATGTTTAAAACTGCTCTCTTTAAAACCAACTCCCGAGGTTAGCGGAATGTAAGCCTTGCCTACAATCGGTGCATACTTAGCCTGTTTTAATCTAATCTTAAGACTTCGCCCTCTGACCAACCAGAGCCTCTCATTTTAGCTTCTTCAGCGGCAGCGTCAAACTGTGCAAGCAGTTCGTCTGCCCAACCGGGTGTTAAGTCATTATGAGAAAGAATAGTCTGCTGTTTAGTTGAGACCCAGACTTCTAGATTTTCTTCATTTATTGTTACATAGTCGATTAAAACAGCTAACATTACTTTAACCGGTGGGTCTATTGTTAGTTTGCCTGGAACTTGAGAAATAGCATGAACAACGCTTGCCTGTACGTTGTTGGGTCAATGACTTCTAAATCAATATCATTCAGTGCTCTTGATAAACGCTCTCTCTCGAGCATTCCTTCAAAAAATTCGTCTTGTCCTTCATATATCTTAGCCATGCTGTCTTTCTTTTCTAAGCCAACACATTTATTTAAATTAAAAAAAATACAACGGCTTAATCAGAATCAATATCGACGGTCTTTTTGCGCTTGGACTCATAAACTAAAGTATAAACACCTTTTGGTGTTGTTAATGTGAGCTGTTTAGAACAGAGTTTAATGTCTCGTTTACTTTTTTTAAGCATTCCTTTTTTATCTGCTCGGGTCTGGCTGTTGAAAAAACTTGTCCTCGCCTTTCTTTGAAGATCAAACTTTTGTCTTTTGTAGTCATCAAAATCGGCCTGTAAACGATTAAATTCTTCATCCGTGATGTTTGAGTCAACAAGCGCTTTATTTATTGTCAGTTTGAACGAACTAAGTTTAGCCGTTATTAGTTGAACCATAGCTGTGTGTTTTTGGGAGTTTAGTTTTTAATTTTTTGCCAGCCGCACTTACAGCTAATGAACACAGACCGAGAGCCAAAGACAAACCGCCTAGAGGTAAAGCTGCGGGTGCGCCTATGCCCGTTGCTAAGAGACCAACACTCGTTCCTGCTGATAGAGCACTAATAGTCGATGTTCCAGTATTAACATATGTAACAGCATTAAAGGCAGCAGAATACCTTCGTTTGGTTTTGCTGTATTTTGAAAGGTCTTGCTCTAGTTTTTGTTGCATTTGTGTAATGTTGGTTAATCTGAAGGTTTTTATGTTAGGGGTTTCTACTATGTCTTCTTTTGGCGCGCTGTAGGCACATTTGGATAAACCTGAACAGACATGCTTTTTTTAAAATAAAAATAATTTAGTATACTACACTTTCTAATCTGTTATTTTCAATATTCAGCTGCGCATCATATATTAAAAACAAATGTACATTAAGCGGTTTATCGGCTTCTTCTTCTTTATCAATTTGAATGTTTATTACGTCTCTCACAGTTCTCCCGCTTCCATGTAACTGATTATCCTCCGTTGACCTTAGGTCAACCCATAAACCGTATTTTGTTGTTAAATAATCATCAAGTCTTACGCTGTGAAGGTGTAGATCTTTAGCCACAAGGTCAACTGTTGGATTTCTGCACCTCCCACCTCCAAACAGTTTTCTTATTTCATCAAAATGCTGATAAGGTTTAAGCCGCTAGCGTAAATTTGGTTAGGACTACCCTCAATCGAACATTGTACTTTCGTTATTTTTGGATTAAAAAACTTTCACTTCCTCTTTTGAACGGTTCTTCATCTTCACACAGCAATAAAATACCTTTAAGCGATCTTGCTGAGACGCTAAAACTAAAATTCCATATAGTGTCTCCCCTGCTTCTAGGATATGTTGTATGATGAATCACTCTTTCGTAATATATTGTCTAATTTTGACTGATATTGGTGCTCAATCTGCCTTGCTAAATTAGGGTTGCTAACAACGTCAAACTCTAACGTGATGTCAGAAATGCTGTACTTTGCTTCGGTGTCTGTTGATCTGATAACACGTTTGTATTCGTTAAAAGTTAGTTCATATGACAGTCTGTCTTTAATGCTCCTTGAAAGTATGGCGCATGCGCTTTTAACAACTCAAAATTCTAAGGGAATGGAAAAGCGATTTCCAAACGCAAAATTTACAGCCACATACTTTTTGCCGTCTTTAGTATCTGCGGAAACCTATTCTATGTTTTAGCGCTTCTTCATTTTCTATTCCTTGAAACGCAAAGTCAGCCCTTTCATTCGCGGTTAGCCATAGATCAGAATAGGTTAAAAATATGTCTGCATTGTGTAAAGAAAATATTTCTTGCCCCTCAATTTTTAAATAGAAATTTTCTTAACGATTGCCCGCCCCAGGTTCTGTACAACTGTCCTGTTTGGGTCTGTTGTTGAATCGAGCGCTATTTTGAAAGTAAGACGCGCAGACCCTGGCACAATCACGTCATTTGCTCCTAGGTCTGGAAATTTGACAGTAAGAATTTGATCCGCATCAATAGTAGATGGATTATTTGGAACAGTAATAGTCCGCTTATTTCCCTTCACGCCAAGGGGTTCTTTCAGTCTTCTATGCGGGTCAAGAATCGAGCCATGTGCTTGTGACATTTTTATGAAGCAAAATAAAAATTAATTATTTAAAAACATGGCAGGAATTGAAGGTGAAGAAGATTATGATGTTTTTGATCTTGGAGACGACATGAGTGAAATGATCCCTTTGACACAGCATCTCTCAACGCACTCAATGCGGCATGAATTAACAGAAAGTAAGGTTAAATCATTTTACGAAAGTTTAGGCCAAGAACCTCCCGAATTTATAGACCCAAATGATTTTGAATTAAAAGATGATCATTTGTCTGTAAAAAACGATCAAGGGCAACTTGTCGGCTTACAACTAAACCCGACCCATCAAAGTTTTTAGCCAAGAGTACAATTATACAAAGACTCAGTGTGAAAGATCAAAATCGCCTTGGCCTTGTTAGACCGAAATTAATAGGGATGCAGTTGCTAAACTTCAAAACACGCTGCAGGAACTCCCAACAGCTAACCAAATACAAAACATGGAACTTAAAGAATTAAATCAATCGGCAGATGAAATAATAAATGCAATAGAAGCAGAAACCAGTTTTTCAGAAGAAACAGCGTTAAAGACTATACACGACTCACCGCTACCCATGCGAGAAATAGAGGCCCTTGATCATGCTTTAAGAACCATCAGAGGCGAATTAACAAACAATTTAGCAAAACTAGGTGAACTAGATGGCATATAAGAAGAGAAAAAGAAAACTCGTTGAGGCTGATGACGCCGACTTAGGGCATGAATTAAAGAAAGAATAACCCAAAGACTAAAAGATCTTGAACAAGAAAGATCAGCAAGACTAGAAGTGCTAACTACTAACCGAGCCCAAATTTTACGAACTCAAGTGAATAGAATAAGAGAAACTATCCGAAAAATTTTATATGAAGACACAACGCTAGCAGAACGAATCCGAACACTGTTTAGAGAGCAAGGAGTCACATTAGTAAGCGTTATAACAGCCTTAGGATTTGCAATAAGTACACTGGTAATGGCTATTACAGGCAGCAGTAGCCAAAGTTCAGTGCCTCCACCGCCATCGCCTCCGCCTGATAAATCATGGGTAAAAAAACAGCTTGATCATCTTGCAAGTTTATTAAAAAAATTAGCTGGTAAAGCCGTAAACGCTTTACCAGAATATTGGGGAGTATTGTCAGCTGGCTTTTGTCTACTGCAAGCAAAGTAGTTGGCTTTATGGCCGAGCACTTATGGACATTAGTTCTCGTAATAGTTGGGTTACTATTTAGTAAGATAAAGACCAAGTAATCCTATGCCAGTTAATCCAAGAACAAGCGCTGTCTTTTCATATTCATGGTCATCGCGAACAGAGTCCGCGAGCTTTGCTGAGTCTTCAATGACTTTTGGGGTTTGGACTTCGGGGATTAGATGACTTAATCTTGGGTGTTCTTTTATTGGTTGTAATATTACTGGCTCAGAATTTATGTCGTTTTTCCCAACCTTCTGTTCATTGCCTGCTATAAGAATTTCATTATTATAGTTTATTTTTTGTACCTATCTGGAGTCTGAGGTCAGAAGGCAGCATGTATAAACCAGTGCCAACGGCAAAGTCTACTTTCGATCTTGCGTATTGTAAAACATGTTGGTACCTTTGAATACTTAAAGGTAAATCAACGTAGAATTAATGGCGTCCTCTAAATTTGCTAAGTATTGTTTTTGCGCGTCAAAGCCAGTAGAAGGATCAGTTATGCTTGATCTTGCCTGTGCTTGCGACCCTAGCAAACACCAAACGTAAGTACGAATAGAGTCGTTTATTCGTTCTATTCCCGCTCTAGTTAGGCCCTTAGAAGCGTCTAGATAAATGTTGTCCATGCTGTTTTATGCTCTTGCTCTATGGACCAGGCTGAACAATTTTGAAAGGAGGTTTCAAGACATATTTATACTTTCTGTGCGTGCCCCGAAAATAAAGGGGTGCCTAGGCCATGATCAAGATCCAACTTTTGTCTAAAGTCTGTCTTGATGTTAATATTGAATTCGTTACAGATCCTTTCAAAAGCCTTCATGTCTATTCTGTTGCTAAATGGATTAAACGATTTGTCATTCGGTAATGGTGCTTGCAGTTCAGTCAAATACGTCTGAAGGTGTAATAAAAATGAAATCTGTACACTGACCTCACCAAAGGATCAGGATGATTTAGATGATCAGCATACGACACTCCACACCCAGTTGATGCACAAGACACAGCAAAGTTTAACTGGTTCTGATAAAACTGCAACGGATGACTAAACCACGCTTTCTGGTTGTGCTCGTTTTCAATAGGGGGGTTAAGATACTCTTCAATGGAGTACTCACCTTTTTATGAAAAGAGGCAGTTTGGGTCACAGCAATGTCAAGAGTATCAGTTGCTATATTTTTAAGATTGTAGTGCGGCCCAACAGAATATTTTGCATCAGTATATTTGAATGCACTCATTTTTATTTCGTTCAAAAAATGTTTGTAACAATAACAACTCAAGACCGTCCTTCGTTTTTAGAACATGCTATTAATAACAATTGCGGGGCCAAACGGTCGCGCTCCATGAAATATTCTACAAAGTCGAAGGGTTTAATATAAGCGAAACCAAGGGGAATAATAAGATTACAAAAGTTGTGGGGCTCAAAGCTAAACCAGTTAACAATACCTGATGGTTATTATGGTTTTGCTCACTAAAAGAAGCAATGAGTAAATTCGGCATTACTCTCAAACTTAACAATGCAAATCTAAAAA